>JYCQ01000139.1:0-312390 GCA_000931505.1 Hypoxylon sp. E7406B | reverse complement strand
AAATAATATTTATATAATTAATTATTTATATTTATTATTATAATTTTTTTATTTTATTTTATTAATTTTAAAAATTTCATTTTTTTCGTTTTTATGTGGTGTGTAATTAATTTACGTGGGGGTGCGCGCATTGACAAATTTGAATTTTGACCACTTGAGCCCTATGCGTTGCCGTAGTGGTGCCTTACTTGCTTATCTCTGACAGCTTACAGGGACATGTAGTACCGCATGCCGCTGCACTTTAGCAGCCTGGACAGCCCCAGCTGCAGCGGCTCTGGCACCATAATATCGAGTGCGTTGCAGGGGGTTGCAATGGGAATAAGGTTTACATGCCACATCCGTCATTTCCTCAATTGATGTTCTTGCCCAGATCGCAGTACCGAGTGCGACATTCCCTACTGCCCTATAATATTTTTTTTCCCCAAGGTTGGGTACCTGCCCAGGCTTGGTACCTACCTCCTAAGCTGACTACATGCAGGAGAGGTAGGTATCACAAAAAAAGAAACAAACCTGAGTCTGGCTCCCTTGGCCGAGTATCGGCCGTAGCAAACCAAAAATCCTCTAGTGACCGTGGAACCGTGATCATCATTTTGTACACCTTGCCCCTCATCCATTGACATCGAGGGGTTGGCCATTCCTGCTACCTTTTATATCTCTCCGTTTTAAGCCGGTTGTCTTTGTCCTTTAGAGAGATTCGGTTTTCTTTTGTGGCTATACTCCCCCAGGCTCATTTTCCCTCACGATTTCATTTCTCAGTCAGTTCTACTACTCGTCGAATTATAATAGTGTGAACATGGATGCGATTATTGATCTCAAGGACGCCTCTAAGGCACTGGACCTCTCCAACATCCGTTACCAACTAATGTATGTCTATCTCCTCCCTTAGAAACACGCGCGCGATGCTAACGATGACATGTTCTCGGTAGTCGACTAGAGGACACAATTACCTTCCACTTGATCGAGCGAGTCCAATTCCCACTTAACCAGACTATATACGAACCCGGCGCGATAGAACTCGGCCAGGACGATAAGCTGAGTTTCATGGATTGGTACCTAAGAGAGCAGGAGAAGTTGCAGTCCCTGATCCGCCGCTACGAAGCGCCCGATGAGTACCCGTTCTTTCCCGACGCGCTGCAGAAGCCCATATTAAAGCCCCTCGACTACCCTAAGATTCTACACCCGAACACGGTCAACGTCAATGAAAAGATCAAGCAGTTCTACATCAAGGAGTTCCTGCCGGCCGTATGTCCGAACTTTGGGCGACCAGACCGCGGCGAGTCGGAAGAAAACTACGGGTCCTCTGCCACTTGCGACATTGCTTGCCTCCAGGCCCTCTCGCGAAGAATACATTTCGGCAAGTTCGTTGCCGAGTCTAAGTTCCAGTCGGATCCTGAGAAGTACACCAAGATGATTAAGGCTGGTGACCGCAACGGAATTGGCGAGTCTATCACAAATGCCGCGGTCGAGAAGCAGGTTCTGGCACGATTAGGATTGAAGGCGCGCACCTACGGCACAGACCCGTCTACGACGGACTCGGAGAACGCTGGCAAGATCAACGTCGAAGCCGTAGTGTCCATGTACAGAGACTTCGTTATTCCTATCACAAAAGAAGTCGAGGTGGAATACCTAATGCAACGGCTGGATTAGAGGCGTCATGGGGTTAGACACGGGGAATAGAAGTCCGGTGTGATGTTTTGTTATTGCAATTGATTTCGTTCAAGAAGGAGGACTTAAATACTCGCTAATGGCCTTCGCAGCATCTGCGAACTTGCTAGCTTCAATCAATATCATGAAGCCACGAGGCATGACACCCATCTCCTGGAATGCGCGCTTGCTATCCGCAATCGCCTCGTCAATATTTGTAAAATCGTAGCTCCCGTATGCCGCTGCATACTTCTGCAATACCTCATCCTCCGGGTGGAAGTAGAATAGTGTCGCATCTTGTTTTCCTTTCTTTCGTTTCCTCTCTTCGACGTCAAGAGTAGACTCGATCTCATGGTAGGTTTTGGAAAGAATTAGATAGTGGGAGAATTCGTAGGGTTCTTTGTCTTCCACAGCCGCCTCGATCTCGTCGATGAGCATGTTGTACATAGGGGGGGAAATCTCGGAAGGCATGTTGATCAGGCGCTCCGAGAGCACAAGCCCAACATGCTTGCCGGAAGATAATAAATCGGGGATTCCAGCTAGGGCTTCGTTCGTCTTGGCTTTCTCTCCGATATATCGAGTGAGGTCGGCGATCGGCTTCTTCTCGCGGTGTTCGTGTAAATTAAGCGCTGTGAGAAATGCATATGCATCCGTGTCCTTGCCGTCGACCTTCACGGTCGACCCGATCGTCGGTTGCGACAGGATCAGATCGGCGAGGCCGGAGATATCGAATAGAGTTGCGTCCACATCAAATAGCTGCCGCAGCAGCGACTTCGTGCCGTGAAAATCGATCTCGGAGTCGAAATTGAACCACTCGAAGTCGACGTTGACCATATCAAAGTCCTGAGCATTGTCGGTTAGCTGATTTCGGTTTCACGCAACCCCAAGTCTTCAGCATATCCCACTCACGTCATCGTCTGAGCTGTCGCTATCTTCGACCATCTTGTCGGGCGCCTCAGCAGCGCCATCAGCTTCTCTCGCCCTCTTCTTGGCCATTTTTTATAGCTTTAAGATTATGTATTTAAGGAATTGCAGAACCGTTCGCAACTCGCGCCAGTAGCCCAATCCTGTAATACATGTAGTCGCAGCTTAATTGTGGGCGGTGTAATAGCAAAAAATTCTGCCCACCATCTGCCCCTCACTAGTCCCCTTTTGGCCCGATAAGCTTCAGCTCAGCTCAGATAAGCGACCCTCCTGCAGTCTACAGTGACAGCAAGCCCGCTAAGGTTCATCTGAGCCGGGCCACACAAATGCTTTTCACTCACGAGTAAACGAAAGGAGTTTGTGTGTACTAACGAACTCACTTTGATATCAAAGTCTCTATGACGCAATGTATACGGAGTATGTGGTGGAGGAGAGTCTCATGAGGGTTCTCACCAAGGTGTCAACAAAGCCTTTTCCAAAACTTTCTGTGCTYCCCGGTCTCCCGCCATAAGCCCGTCGTAAAGTTGATACTGCATGTTGACTGTAGTCTACCACCTATTTTCACCTATATGGAGGGAATGTCGTAACAATTTATCTCTCTCCATTAGTTAAAATAGATATCACCCTACCTAGGTAGGTGCCTAACCTAACCTTATCATTGTCCTGAGAGTACGTTATAATTGTCCCCAGGCTCTTAGGTATAGGACAATAGCCATATTTACCTAGGTACCTAATGTATGTAGATTCTTGTTTGTTTTAAGTGCGTAATCATGTAAATACGGAGGAATTATTTAGTAGTATGAACGGAGGCATAAAAGTGATMCCTCCCATTTGCCAAGACGTGGCAGGCTAGTCCCCAGTTACATTTCACTTGCGGCGCGAGAGAAAGATGTAGCAAGAAATTCATCCTTACGCTGAAAAGCAGACCAGAAGGCAAAAGGCTGCTACGCATGATTGAACAGGCCAAGAAGAGAATGAAACTAAGAGAAGCAGAAGAAAGCTTGCTGAATCAACCTGAACTGCCGTCCGCCTTAGCATTAACAGGCTCGGGGTTGAATTTCGCCGCCCGTAATCCGGAGAAGCTTCATACCAAAGCAACATTTTTCTTCTTCCAGTCTGAAGTTCTGGCCGCGTCGAAAGATATTTAGCCAATTTGTTAAGCACACGGTCTCCGTCTCTGCGAATCGATTAGTTCGATCGGAATGCGGGCATGGCGTCTTGGATCTCGCAGCTTTGCGTGATCACCAGAACAAAAAGTATTGACCGTGGCTTCGGCCCCGATTGGTTTGTATGATGCATATGCGTGGTTTATAGGTTGTCCACAATAAGTGCGCGGCCAACCAGCAGCTGCGCTTTCACCCCGTCAGCCGTCCATTGGGTTGGGTGCAATATTGGAATATCCAACGGATCTACGACCCTGACGTGCAACCCGTCTCCTCTTCTTGCCTTGCCTATTACAGACTTCTCGTGGCCACCTCATTGGCTGCAAAATTTCCCGAGCCCTGTCTGTCCATGTGGCATACATACATCGAAAACCTGGGGTAGAGGGTGTGAAAGTAAGCTCTCCCACTTCGGCGATGAGTATCGGTCCGGATGTTCAGCCTGATGGGGATATAAATAGGCCTAGTATGAAAAAGCCTCGTTGTACGTAAGTGAAAATCGCTAACTAGCTGAAGCATTAATGCAGGATGCAATGGCAATCAGACCAGGCGTTGATGTCATCAAGATCGTGGTGAACGGATGAAAAAAAAACTAAATATATTACTAGTGGGTATAATTCCGTAGGACGCGTGTCCCTCAATATGTGACCTCCCCAAGCGCATGCAAACCAGTACTCCGGCCCTGGACCCGGGCCCCTATGAACTCCGTAACGCACGTAATTCCCTTGGCCCGGATGGTTCGACATGAAGGTACGAGAAAAAAGACGAGATCGTTGAGAAACGCTATTAAACGAGGCAAATGAAACCGTAACACCGGTCCAATGCAAATTCCAGCCAAGTCCGTGCAGCTTACATGCCATGCAGATTAAACGAAGACACTATTTTCTCAAGTATTTTGGTTCGCGATCGTGCCGAAATATCCGATTCATCGAGTCGTGGCCGTTGAAGGTAGATGCAAATAGTCTCGGGGTAGGGCCGTGTTGTTACTAAACGCTTCCCGGGTCTCTTGACCGACGATTTGAGTGTGGCCCAATGGCGTAGCCAATTCTGACTGGGGAGTCTCGGCAGGGGTAAGCTGCCGACCCAAGCCCATCACAGCATGCCCCGAACTCATTGACTTCATGTGTTTGGTCGTTTTGCTCTCGTCTCCTATTCCAATGCCTCCGTCAACCAGCTCCCGCCGGGCCATTTCGATATCGTGCCTTGCCTGCTTAATCGACTTTTCTTCCCACAGCGGTAGGATGCGATAACCTAGGTTCTCCATGATGCAACGTTCTGTGAAGTTGATCTGCTCACATGTCCACAAATTCTGGCCCCAGGCAGAACTGTAGTATTGGGTGCTTTCTTGCAAATCCTCCACAAACTTGTCGGCGATTATCAATGCGGCCAGGATAATAATCTCGGGGGAAACGTTATCGATGTGCACAGCTAGGACTGCGCCGGATGGTAGCGTATGGCGCTTAGGTCCTAGCTCGTTCTGGTTGCTCAGGGGGAACGAAATTCGCCAACTTCGAGAAAATCGCGAGTTCAATGAGTCTAAAATGCAGACCGCAAGGGCAATAATATCCATTGGCAGATTGGCACGTGCAAGTATGCCCTGTACAATGGAGATAGACGGCGTCATGAAAGAGGCTCCCGGAGGKAGCATTCTGGCTAGGTGGGCAGCGGGACCTAAGACAAGCAATTAGAATTAGGATAGGCGCAGGTGTCTCGCGAAAAAGCACCACTAACCGAGAAACTCAGAATTGATGCCCTCAACATCTTCAGCAGAGAGGCGAGGGCTCTGCATAGCAGATGAATTTTTCGAGGACGGCGGCGGCGTGGGAAGATTGGACAGCGGCTTGTAGAATTGCCTAAAGTAGGCGTCGTCGAATTCGAAGTCGTCGTCGTAGGTGGAAAAGCACCTGGAGTGACCCATCTTGGATATATATACGCTTAATGCGAAAGAATTCAAGGCGCCAGATAACTATTTAACCACAGTTGGTACGAAGGCCTGCTCATATTCGAACAGGGCCTCTTCGTGAGTATATTGCCTAGTACAGAAATGTATCACGCGCTCAAGCTACTCCAATAGTTGGCTAGTGCCGTCTGATCATGAACCGAGTCAGACAGCTGGGAGGATATTATATATATACGCAAGCAACAGGGATAACGAGTACAAGTGACTCGGATATTCGGCGGGAATCGAGGAGATAGAAGTCAATTCCCGGGGGAGTAGATGGATATATAAACAGGTTTATATGGAATAGATAGACGGTTGAAGAAGCTGGGTGGATGAGGCGAGGGGGGTCGAGCTTATTATGCAGAGGCCGCACGGGTCAGAAGCAAAGCCGAGCACTTGCAGCCCTGTCCATGTAAGTACGAGGTTAGGTACTGGAGGTGCCCTAATGCATGCATAGCCATTATTGGTACTGTTCCAATTGGATACCTCAGTACCGTCATATGGAAATTGAAAGTACCTGAGAAGAATCGACGTCAGCCAAAGCTGATGGCGGAAAGGGACGAAGCTGAATCGCAAGCGCGGTAGCTAAAATCAACGGGGTCTTCTAAATGGAGGCTTAACGATAAAAGCGCACAACAGCATGGCAGCCCCTGTGTGTGCTAGGCGGCACGAAGTGGAAGGTTGAACAAAGTTAGGGGCAGCCCGACTGTCGAGATCACGCAAGCTTCCTTGCAGCTTGTTGATCCTAACGTTCAATGATTTCCTCTTTGGTACGGGTGTCTGAATATCAAAATACCACTGCTGGTCTAGTATCTGTTCATCATTCGAACCTTGACCTAGATGGTTTGAATTGGTCTCGATTCTCACCTACCAACTCCCGTACGAAGCCACTACTACAGCAGCAAGTCTAGAGTCAAGTCCATAGGGGGTTTTCCAGGTGCGTTGATTTTTCACCCATCGTGAATGCATAGCTACCAACAGCTGATATATGGCAACCCCACACGCGGCATAGTACCACGGCTAGGATCATGGCACCAGAACTGTCGAGAACAGATGAAGCAGGGATCAGTAGCCTGATGGCGGCAGAGTTGGCATGGGCCAAGAAGGCCAAAAGTCTATGGGGACGTTGGTGCATTGCAACGGGCTTTCAGCGGTGAGCTTGTTTCGATGCTATAAACTTGCAACTTTCAAGGTTTCTTAGGTACTTTAGCTGCTTAGGTGGTAGTAGGTACATACAGGGCAATGTACATGCTGCTCTGTCGGCGTTTTGTGGTGAGTGCCTCTAGGCAGGGGTGTAGCTTGAGCCCCCACTGTGGTGGACACATTCAGGGCAAGCTGCTACCGAAGCTCAGCGTACACAGGGATTCAATTCAGCGGCCTAACAAAACACTGAAGCCTGGGAAGGGTGTTGGTCCCTTACTGCATAGTACTTGGCCCAAGCCCATACTTATTAGGCATTTCGCATAGAAAGATCTAGTAAATCCAAGTACCTATCTAGGTACCTGCTACCATACACTATAGCGTACTCAGATCACAGATCGGCCAGCTATTCTCCCTATTGGCTCTTCGAAAGCTCGGGGACTATACGACATCGTAACAGCTTCCATTCGCTTTTCCTGCCTGGCTTATACTAATAGCCTACTATGTCCATCCTACAGGCAGATCAGATCAACCCCAAGTCACTATCTCAGTAGTCCTACTGTTCGTAGACATGTATTCGACAAATCTCTGCGCCAACGCAACCGTTCCCCTTGGGGATGCATAAGCACGATTTGCTAGCTCGGCCTTCACCGCTTTCTACATACTTGCCCAGGTATGTAGCGAGAAAGTGACGTGTAGGATGGTTGCGCAAACACCGTGCATTGCAAAATCGCCGGCGCCTCCTCGGATTCTGGAGAACTCGGACCATCCTATCGCCTTCTCCAACTCTGAACCTCTCTAGCGTGTGGATCTCCTCATTTCCACCCGTTCCTAAAATATTTTAGGGGTCTTACTATGTGATGGATACATGCCTCCTAATACGTAGATGATGTTCGACCGCTCCCGATCCGATCCTCTGGTTTGCTCGGCTATTCCATGGCGGTACCCTCTTTTACGAGGCCAGCGTGTCACTACACCTCCATCGAGACTCGTATGTTAAGATTATATCCAAGTCCCAGAGATAAGCGTAGTGCATCCGCGTTTGCCGAGCCCGGACTGCGTCTGCACTGACCATAACCTGAGGCTGAAAATGACGACTACAACTATCGATTCAACCCCCGTAAAAGTCCGAAGTTGAGATTTTAGGTACGCCGTTGGTTTTCCACCTGAAACTTACTAACACTCGCAACTATCGTCGCACCACGCGCGAGCTCGTGCTCTCAACAAGACTCTTTCTGTTAATAGTACATGTCTCTTGATGTGTAGCTCTTGACAACCATGTAAGTGAACGGGATCAATGGTGAACGATCGTCAGGCACGCGAAATCGGTTCTAGCCCTCCCAACCCCCACATTCCAACGTCGTGGTAACTCAGTTTACTCGCGTGAACCGACGCCGATCCGAATGTGCATCGTTATGCTTTAGAACGGATCTCCTCGTTACGCAAGCAACAGCAGAGATCGCAATTTTTCAGATACACTAAACCAGCGCAAATTCGCCACTAGAGGCATTTTAGTTCCTTATACACTAGACTTGACGCTTAATATCGATTTACCATCGTCTATTAGGATTACCATATTCTTCAAAATAATACAACAGCAAGACGCTCACGACCAGAGAATAGAGGCTTCTCGAACGCAAGAGCACCATTGCAGGACATTTATCAGGTCATTGGCTAAAGCTATAATTTGATGTTCAAGGCATACGGCAATGGCACACACCAATCGCAACTTAGTTTGGCATCTATCGCTTCTTCAACTCTTTTAGGTCCCCTTGGATCTAGAGACCCTAGACACATGTACTGGCCAAGACAGACTAGATGGTTTTACGAGCCGATGCAGAATTGGTGATCTTTTCTACTGACATGGAATCATATGTCGAGGAGGCAGTTGTTTACGATCTGTTGTATCCACCGTTAACCTAGGCCAGAATTGAGTTCCAGTTGTCAATAGGTACACTCCCTAAATTTTCTTGCCAACAATGCAGCTTTTCATCCCACCAATTTCCTGTACAACATAACCAAGTATCAGAAGGTCTTCGGCCTTCCAACTTCGAAATTTCGATTGCAAAGGGGAAATGAAGCTTCTGCTCCTACGTATGGTGAGATGATTGGCCCCGGATATTGCTACGGCCCCGGTGATGACGTATTATAGCTTTATCCATGTTATATAAAGTTGAGATTTCACATAGGCGCCTGGTTTTGTACATTTCGCCCGCAACGGAGCTCCGCGAGACTCAAGGGTTGTTCAAACTACGTCGCGTGCGTTAATTACATCAACCGTACCGGCCGAACCAGATATTCGAGACCAGTCAACCCTAGCAGCGAGTACGGCGTCCATGCGGAGACACTTGGGCTACAATGGCGAAACCCTTCTCCCCGAACACCCGATGAGTTTGCGCAGAGTGACAGGAATCAGGAACCTAATCTGAGCTTGTCTTGAATAACCAATGCAAGTTTAACCCCTTGAGGTCGAAAGAGCCACTCTTCACAGCTTTGAGACACACCAGAGAAGGGTATTCCAAGGCGTCTTATTCGTAAACTTCAATCTGTCGAACTTGGATACTTTCTCAATATAACTCCCTCGGGCGAAGCTCCTTATCAAAATCCTATTCCCCATAGTCACATTAACGCCTTGATATTATTATCCTCTTCGGTCCCAATCCGCGTAATAGAGTACAAAACGAAAGTCAGACGCACGCAAATGTCATCATAACAATCTAAACACGACCATGCTTTGATAAATTGGCTCGTGACTTGCAGTTGTCATGAATTACAATATTGTGCCTGAGGCATATGTACGAGAAGTCATGAATTATTAAGTTAACAAAAGAAAATTGCTAAC
Organism: Hypoxylon sp. E7406B; assembly: GCA_000931505.1. Taxonomy (NCBI): domain Eukaryota; kingdom Fungi; phylum Ascomycota; class Sordariomycetes; order Xylariales; family Hypoxylaceae; genus Hypoxylon; species Hypoxylon sp. E7406B. The sequence continues at coordinate 302,738 of JYCQ01000139.1, read as the reverse complement.
CTCGAGAATATCCGAGTAATCTTATCTTTACTTCTCTATCTTATAATACAAGTATAAGAATGCGTTGGAATATTCATTCAACGTCTTCGAGGTTCGACAGTTTAATGGGTACCATTATTATTGTGATAAATGTCTTTTTTACCTTGTGACCTATTCAAACCCCTGCTTTGCCCCTACGGTATACAATTTAACTCGAGTACTTCCTCTTAACAACTAGAAACCTCGAGCGTTAGTCCAGTGGCCTGGAAACGAAAGCTTCTACGCTAAGCCCAGGCATTATGGGTGCCACAGAACGACTTAGACAATTTATGAATCAGATATAAGGTTGTCTTCGCCTAGTTGCCATGACTCTGAGTCAACACAGGAACAATTATCACATTCCAAAAGCAGATAAAGATGGGTGGCAATAAAAATGTCAAGCCAGACTTTTATGCCATGCTTAATGTATCTCACAAAGCTAATGAGATTGAGATCAAACATGCATTCAGGCAACTAAGCCTGCAATATCATCCAGATAAGCAAGGCTCATCATCCGTAGCCAGCCACGAAAACTTCGTTCATCTGAGAGAAGCGTATGAAACTCTTATAGACTCGACTCGTCGACGGAATTACGACATACAACATCCCTCTCAAACAGAACAGGAGCCTAAAGGGTCGCAACAAAACACAACACAGGCCAAGGCGCGAGGAGAGAGAGAAGTTCCGCGACGCGAATATCTACAAAGAAAGAGACAAACCCCAGAAATTTGGAAACGGCCGCGATGGGCGGTTAGAAGGCTCCATAATCTTGATGGGCCGCTAAAAGAGCTCATGGGTGCATATCAACATTTTCGCATTTTAAGGGTTAGCCCTTTCTATTTTCATATTCCAACGAATCTCTGCCTCCGGAACTTCGAATTAGATATAATATATGCGAGAGATGACTGGTTGAAATTGAGCCGTGACATAGAACTTGCTCTGGATGAAGGCGAGCTAGATGCTCATCCCTACAAATACCTTGAACTTGCAGTCGAGCACTCAATACTTTACAATAGGATTAAGGCTATGACTCAAAAGATTGAAGGTGTCTCCCGTGGCTTCTACCGTGTATGATTATTGGCGTCATCCTATCTGCAATATGTTTGCTGATTATCAGAAAGATGTCAATTTCTCCTAGGTAACTCGATGTTCTATATTTGATGGAAAAATTTTCCCTCCGATAGACTGGCTATGGTGAATGTATACCCCTTAGTATAAGCAAAAATTCCTAGGAGGCTTTGATGGAAATTCTAACAAGATCAGATAGTCTCTTCTGCGAGAAGAAGCCGAGCCTCTGCGTTACACCCGAGTCTATTTTGGCTGTTGCTATGTGTCATTATCGGCCTCTGGGCGTGGTTTCATAACGAGATGAAACCTGAGAGTATCTTACCAAGTCATGTTTCTATGTGAGTGAGTGAGTGTTCGCTGGCCTGGGAGGTATATAAGGGGTATTTGTTCTCTAGCTTTGAAGACCTTAAGCTTGGCGCTACCAACTTATTCTATTTGTGGCTATAGGAAATAAAGCACATATAAAATATTTCGTATATGACCAGCGTGAATGGAAATTCTACTATTGTTCTCACTCAATTGATTTGTTCTCTTACGATCTTGTACCCCTGACGTTTCAGACGCTCGGATATATTGGCAACACAAGAAGAACGTCTTTTGATGGCAAACGTACATCGCTGACTTGTGGACTTGACATTTTGAGTGCGCTATCATTGAATTGCCTTGCCTGGCGCTCTCTAATGTTGCTCCTACTAATGTCCTAGAAATTCGTGGGTTTTACCAAAACTCGATCGTTTGAGGGATAGAGGATTCTTGTCCAGCGCAGGAACATCGATTGCTTCGCAGTTTGAGACCAGTTTTGAGCTAAGCCCGAGAACCGACCAAGACAAAAGTGCCCAGAACAGCTGTATTACACGGCTTTTATGCCTTATACGATGAATTGGATCAGCTGGTATCGGAAGTGAGGGAGTTCGATCTCACCCATTCTCCAGCCGAGTCTTATTCCAATCCTTTGGTTCCTTGCCGAATAAAAGCTGGGGAAGACGTGCTTCTTGAATGCGACCATGCGTGGGATTGGCATGGGGGTATTATGTTATCAATGTCTCTCTTTATGGCGACAGTACTACGCCGCACCTGTAATCTCTCGAATCTAATTTGTGGATCAAAGCGTCGACCCGCGTTATCGTCAGTGACCTACCTAAACCGGTCTTATTGTGTGCACCTTCAGAAAGCCCCTGCGACGATGGTGGAGCTCAGAAATGTGTTCGTTCCCGGCAAGCGAGAGCCCAATACAGATTCCTAGTGGTGAACCTAAGCCCGAAATCTGCCCGGTCAACCTGCGTTTTACGATGTATACTAATCCTGCGAAGTCAAGCTTACCGTAATACAAAGCTCTTGATGTGGATGTGACCCATAAGCTCCCGCAGGTCTCTGGCCTTTTAATTGGTGCAATTCGCAGGGTGCTTGCCCAGGGTCGACCGGAGGGTAGCATCTGGATTCGAATTTATCCAGAAACGCGGTCCTCGACGCATTGCCGTAGATGTTGATAAGACCCGAGCATCGTGTGATCAAATCAAGAAAGGATGAAGAGCCAGGGAATTGGGACATGTCTCCACTAGTTGTGCTGCCATGGATAACCTCTTCTAGGAAGCTGGGTTGGGGCACGAAGAGCTCATATGGCCCTGATAAGCTGAAATGGCCTCGAAGAATCTTGCTCTTTAGGGCGAGCGACCGTCGTGCCTCTTAAGCATCGCCAATAGTGCGGGACCTTTTGCATATGTATATCTTGGTATGCAGTGTTGCATCTGCAGTAGACCGCTGATCCTTCTGTCTGTGCCAMCCCTCCCGCCTGTCCTTTATCTCAGGTACGACCCCGAGACAGTAGACTCGTTCGTCTATTTTGAAGCCGTTGCCCTCTTGTGAGGCATATTTCCGCGATGGGTCAGTCGTTCACACTTCCTGTACATGTATTGAAGAACAATAGATATTTTGGAGTGTATAGGTCAATGTGCTAACTCCTGGGTCTCCAGATACCGGCACTACCATTCCTACCTTTATCGCCCCCGTTAGTGCGGTGCGGGCCTCTGTGGAAGAAAAGGCGCTTGATGAGAAGATCCAACCTGGAACTTCTGGGTCGGAACATGGCGTTACTGAAGACGGCCACGAGACTTTACACGGGCTCGTCCTCCCAACCGAGGAGGAGAAGTCGACTCTAAGGCGAGTCGCCGGCCAGATGCCCGCAACATGCTACTTTCTCTGCGCTGTAGAGTTTGCCGAACGCGCGTCCTACTTTGGGTGCAACCAGGTCTATAAGAACTTCATCCGAGCCCCTTTACCGCCCGATGGAAACGGTGCTGGTGCGACGGCGCCCGGCTCGGAGTATACCGCCGGTGCTCTAGGCCAAGGATCGGTCGTAGCCACAGCCATGACTCAAGCATTCAGTTTCTTGGCTTATGCACTTCCCATCTACTTTGGCTGGCTTGCTGATACTAAGTATGGTCGCTTTAAGATGATTTGCTGGGGCGTTGCAATCTGTGGCGTTGCTCATATTATCATGATCATCTCGGCGCTCCCGCCGGTGCTTATTTCTGGCAAAGCCATTGGCCCTTTTGCTCTTTCTCTCTGGTATGTATGAGATCTTTTACATTACGATCAACTTTGTCGTGTCTCTGTTAGTATTCGGGACTAATATCCGCGCAGTATGTCCTAACGTATTTCACTGCTATACCTTATGATCCTGATCTTTTCGTTTGTATAAACGTAAAGAAAACCTCGGCTGCCGAAGTGAGGCCTTCGTGTGTGGTTTGCTAACTAATACTAGATATGCTGTCTATCGGTGCTGCTCAATTTAAACCAAACATTTCACCTACTATCATCGACCAGTGCCCTCATAAGGTAGCCCACGTTGTCACCGATAAGAAGGGAGAGAAGATAATTATTGATCCTGAAGAGAGTGTCAACAGCGTTATGTTATGGTTCTATTTGCTTATTAACATCGGCTCGTGTTTTGGTATTGCAACAACGTACTTGGCCAAACTCGTGGGTTACTGGGCTGCTTACCTGATACCTACAATTCTGTACCTGATGCTTCCGCCACTACTATGGTACCTGAATCCCCGACTCATAAAGCAGCCCCCAGGAGGCTCGGATTTGGGCAATGTTTTCAGGGTCCTCGGTGATATATTTACTCACGGCGGCTTAAAGCGGATTGGACGAAAGGGTTTCTGGGAAGCCGGCAAGCCAAGTGTACGGAAGGCTGCTGGGAGTACGAAGGAGTACGGGTATGATGACCAATTCGTGAACGATGTGCGCCGAACTTTCCAAGCCTGCGGTATTTTCCTCTTTTCGCCCATCTGGCAAATCAACGACGGCGGTCTCGGCGCCGCTGCTAATGCCCTCACTGCTGGAATGAAGACGAATGGTCTCCCCAACGATCTTTTGGATAACCTCAACGCTGTCTCAATCGTCATAGGTAAGTCCCAATGCCTCTCATCAGCATAGTGGAATCAGGCATGACAAGGTATTAACAAATGGTGCAGCGGTCCCTATCATGAACCATATCGTCTACCCGCTCCTTCGCCGACGAGGTATCAAGTGGGGCCCTATCTCTCGAATGACCTTTGGCTTTTCACTTGGAACAGTTGGTTCGATTGGCTACTCCGTCCTGCAGTACTTTGTTTACAAGACATCACCTTGTGGCTGGAACGCGACTACGTGCGCCGAGATCCTCCCTGAGGGCGCCGTCTCCGTCTCTAGTGTTTCCTATGCCTGGTACGCGGTTCCCGTTGTCATTACTGCCGTTTCTGAGGTTTTCGTGATGGTCACCGCGTACGGCATTGCGTACTCTCGAGCACCGAAGAACATGAAGGGTCTCGTCGCATCTCTCAACCTTTTCATGACAGCCATCTCTTCCGCCATTGGTCTTGCCACTGCTCCGGCTATCCGCGACCCTTACTTGATATGGGCCTTCGCCGGCCCCACGATCGTGGGCGCTGTGTTCGCCGTCATCTTCTGGTTCACGTTTAGGCATCTCGACAAGGAGGAATTCATCCTTAACACCGACTTTAGCGACATGAAGAGGGACTCGGACCGCGATAGCGACGAGGAGAAAACGGCGCAGTCGAAGACTATCGATGAGAAACCTCAGACTACAAACTAGAGAAAGTTACAAGGCGTGAAACCTGAGGTTTTCTGCCCAGTGTATTTGACCTCAGATCAGTAGATATTAAACCTAGGATAGTACATACTGTATCAACGAACTATGAGCTTTCTAGAACCGAATAAAAACATCCCAAGAGACTGATCATACTGTGGTCTAGTATATGATTATTAATATTTAAGTAGATCTTACTGTTACTGTCCATTCAACTTGAATGCCTCCCTTTGTCGTGGAAGGTGAAGTGTTCAAGGAAAAAGAATACTGAGTAGGAGAACGTATTGTGGCAGCTGACCTAGCGCCTCTTAAAGTATTTTTAGTAAAGAGTGGGATATGAATTCAAGTGAGAATCAGACACCCACGAGGCGTGTCGTCAGCGTGGGAATCACGTGGCCATTCTGAGGGCGGCCAGATTCACTATTGGAATCTTTATTATGGCTCTTTCGGTTCCCGTGCTTCCGTCGATCTCTCGAATTCTACTGAGCTGATTGGTGTTTGAAGCGATCGGATGACGGCTTGTCGGACTTGATTTGGGTCATGATAGGTGATAAGACTGCCAAAACAGTTTCAAACTAATGAGAGGCCAGCGGCTAGGCCAATCATTCCTATGCCGCGTGTTGACGGTACGATTCCAGTGGTGGGCTGGCGCAGGTCCAATACTACGGTTGCCGAAGCGCTGCGCAAGATGTACGGATGCCACGGGCTCAGTTCATCGTAGTATTAATGGTTGGAGAAAGGTGCGGTGTGCTATGCGGTCCGGCCTACTAATTGTCCAGGCTGGTCTCTCGCCTTTATCCTTAACATTATGCTGGCTGGTTAACTTTATCATTAGATACCACATGAATAGCAAAGCGACATCTTGAAGCATTGTGATCTCTTGGCCATGACTGATGGCCTATCGATCAAGCTGTTGGCATCTGGCGACCTTGTTGACATCACACTGTCACATTCTCCTTAGCGCGGGGCGGCAATGCGACTGTACATATGCAGGGTTTTCTAAACTGGAAATCTCTAAATATGTCGAAGATCAGCCCCCTTCAAAGTTGGTCGGGATCCAATTGTGTAAATCCGATCGACGATCGACACGCAACTGAGCCTGTGACCACACGTGTAGTGTAAGAGTTGGGAATGCTTCGATAGAGGAGACTTATCCGCCCTTCCAACCGGCGGCCTCGCAATGGCACCAACAAAGAGCATTGAAAACAACAGTGTGTGGTACGAAGTTTGGGATATAGGAACCAACCTCTTTGAAGGTCACATGGGGGCGCTCAGTGCTATCAATAGACGCCGTCGGGGTCGGTATTCTGTAAGGGCCGAACCCTGAGATAAATACGAAAATTCGTAGTTGAGCCAACGTATGATGTATTTACTTATCTGTAATCAGACTGGTGACTTCAATGTTGTGGAAGCGGCTAGGATCCGGTGCTGTGGACGGAAAGCGACTTTCGGGGTATAGTAGCATCTGGTAGTACCTACTTACATATGGTAGGTAGGGTAGAGGTATCTGAATTAAATTGCTTCATAGCTGTTACACTAGTGCCATTACTGGTGATTCTAATTGACTTTGTTGGTTGTGGAGTCCTTTATCGTGGGCAGTTATAAGGGTTCTTGCAAGTCTATGTTGCTCAGCCCCAACTTCAATTGTACGTAACTTGCCTAAGTGGGCAAGTACCACAGTAGTAGCAGCAGATGGTCTAGATCTTGGAAACTTCCCCAATTCCTGCATCCTGGCCGTCCGCACTAACACGGACTATCTAAGCGGTACAACGTCGCTACGTAAGTGCTTGCCCAGGTACTTGGATACGTCTGTCGTCCAGGCGATCAACGCTTGGATGTCCTCATGGGAAGGGTCCATCCCAGCTCTTTCCCTTCATTATCTGTTTCCATCTCGACATCTCGATATCTCGATAGCATCTTTAACTACTGCAACTTTCTTCATCTTACACGTATTCACCACAAAACCTTCAGAAAACGCTTTTTGTCCTCGCATACATACCAATTACGACTTGGGGATCCTACGTTCGCTATCCCTTGTTATCGCCGTTTCATGACCCAACCCAGTTCAGCGCCGACCTCGAACTAGGAACATTTGCTCCCACGACAACCGTCTCATATCGAACCCCTACCTATCCGCAACGTAACTATCAGTTACAAGTAACGCTCAGCGGCGCCCTCCTATTCTCCTGCTAGCGACACCTTGCTTCTCCGTCTCCAGCTGGCGAACTGATCCTCAATAATCCCTGTAGCCCATAGCCCGACACCATTAACGTTCCGCCGACCATTCGCTTCGATTCGCAGGCTCATCCATTTAGAGTTCGACCGCCCTGTTGATCAGGAACCGTCTTTTGCAGTTTAATTTCCTTTTTGGGGGCATTACAGCGACGGCACTGAGGAAATCTATTTGCGACGAAACATTTGCGCCTTGTGTACCTGTTCTCCCATGCTTGGAGCGTTTGCGCCGCACGAGTCGTATAGCCCGTTACTTAAATCGGACCGCACCACCCTTCTCGATATTTGCTTTCGCTCTAGCATTAGACCAACGATCTGGCTACGACGAGTTTGGGTATATCTATAGACGGCGAGCGATCGCCGCTTTTACGGCTCCAGCATGGAACAGACAGGGCAACTTCTCGTCGCGGCCAACCAGATATACGCCAGGGCGAACGAAACGAGTAGCAATCCCGCTGAACAGACTCGACCGCCGGCCTATAAGGCCATTGGCATATCATTAGCAGTTGCGTCTGGTTGCTTTATTGGAGTTTCATTCGTATTGAAAAAGGTCGGGCTACTGAAAGCAAATGAAAAATACAATGAAGTTGCTGGCGAAGGGTACGGCTATCTCAAAAATGCCTATTGGTGGAGTGGCATGACCCTGATGATTATTGGCGAAATCTGCAACTTTGCCGCGTATGCGTTCACGGATGCTATCCTGGTGACATCCTTGGGAGCTTTATCGGTTGTTATTACCGCCATCCTCTCAGCCATCTTCTTGAAGGAGAGACTAAGCATGGTCGGCAAGGTTGCCTGCTTTCTTTGTATAATCGGATCCGTCGTTATCGTCATGAATGCCCCCGAAGAATCATCTGTAGCAAATATCCAAGAGCTGCAGAAGTTCGTCGTCACGCCCGGGTTTTTAAGTTACGCCGGTGTTATTATCGTCGGGKGCGCTTTCGTTGCGCTCTGGGTTGGGCCACGGTACGGGAAGAAAAACATGTTTCCTTACATCTCAGTTTGCAGCTGGATTGGTGGGTTGAGCGTTGTTGCTACTCAGGGTCTCGGCGCTGCTATTGTCGCCCAGGCTGGTGGTACTCCTCAGTTCAACCAATGGTTCCTATATGTTGTTCTCGTCTTTGTAATAGCGACGCTATTGACGGAAATTATTTATTTGAACGTAAGTCGGGCACTACCACGTAGTCCTGCGACTACTGTGCTAATCTTCCGTATAGAAAGCGCTGAACCTATTCAATGCGGCCATGGTTACTCCGACGTATTATGTATATTTTACAAGTACGACAATCATTACCTCGGCAGTTCTGTTCCAAGGATTCAAAGGGACTGCAATGCAAATTGTTACGGTAGTCATGGGGTTCCTTACGATTTGCTCAGGTGTTGTTCTGCTTCAATTATCCAAGTCTGCAAAAGACGTCCCAGATTCTGCTGTATTCGCCGGGGACCTGGACCAAATCCATACGATTGCCGAACAGGAACAGCCTGAAACGGAGCCTAAAGCCGATGCGATCCGTGGGACTGCCGCCATCGTACGACGAATATCACTTGCGCGGCAGAAGATGGAGGAGGAGGAATTCCGGCGACTTCACCAGGAGAAGGAAATGGAGCGACTTGCGCCGGTTAGTGAAGACGGCTCACAGACATTTGAATGGGACGGATTAAGACGGAGGAGAACTACAGTGAGTAGTTACAGGAGCCGTGCAATGACAACACCAAGTCCCGTCAATACTCCGGCGCGTACTCCGGCGCATCCGCCACTAGGCAGATCAAGGTTTCCGACCGAGGAGGAGTTAGAAGAAGAGCGCAGGCGCCAAATGTCCCCGAGTATGCTGTCAAGTATAGCTGGTACTATTCGAAGTCGAGCAAGGAGTGTTCTGCTCCCGGGGCATCCCGATTTCCCCCAGGGGGATCACAACCCGCAAGTTCAAAGTCCGATGCACCCGGTGCAGCTAACGAATATCGCTGTGCCTGGTCAGAAATATGGGACCGAAGCCAGTCCGTATGGTGCCAGCCGGGACCACGTTTATGGGCTCCCGGATAGTTTAAGGAAGACCGAGTACGGCGGCGCCGCAAGCATAGCATCTGGTAGCACCGGGCGACACATCCAGTTCACGAATACGCCGAAGCCAAGCGCTAGTGTCGACTCTTTGGCTCCGCCTCCGACGCCGCCACCTCACGGAGGAGTTCCTTCAGCACGTCGGCAATTCTCGTTCCAAAATGTGTTCCGTCGGCATCAAGCTGACAGTGGTGCACAGGAACAGATATTGCCGTCGTCGAGGAGCCCGCCGTCTCGCCATGGGATAGGATCGCGAGGTTATTCGGAACGCCAAGCGCAAGTAAAGAATGCGACTGAAGAAGAGCGATTGGGCCTCGTGAAGGGTGATTCCCACTCGATGCCGGCGCTACCTCGATACGGCGGCGACGATGACGATGATGATGACGACGAAAGCGAGGACGATATTTATGAGGATGATAAAAGAGCGGAGCGATACGGGAGAGGGATAACGAATAGTTCGCCTAGGAGGGGAAGTGACGATAAAGAGAGCGACTTCGAAGATTACGAACCGAGTCAGAGGAGGTATAGGAGGGATACGACGCCTCGCAGTTCACCACCACGGCCGCCGGGACAGAGTCCACCCCGTGGAGGAACCGGAGCCTTTATCTAAGGGCTACGCGCAGGATATGATGAGACATGAATAATGTGCATATTCATTTTGTTATCACGATGGGTAGACTCGAATGCCTTGGTGACGGTCCGGTCGGTTGTATGAGTACTGAAGCCATCTTGCTTAGAGGAAAGTTGCCGGGATTGGGGAACAAATATAAAGGCGCGGTATAGCATGCATAGGATAACGGTTACACACAAACATGTTTGCATTACTGGCAGGATTTCGGATCCGCCTGGGAAGATGATTGTACAATAGTTACCCAAAACATAGATAGTGGCAGGCTGTAGGACATCGAATGGGGTGTACCGGAGGGKGCATACAGGAAGGTTCCTAGGTCTATCGGAGAGGAAAAAATACATCACGTCATACGTGAGATATCATCAGAAGCTTGGCTCATCGAAGCTTAACGGCCCCCTCTGTGATGTACGTTGGTTCTTAGCCGTACTCAGCCCTACGATCAGCTATGGGAATTCCTCGCGTGGACTCTAGCGTGTTGGCGCAGAGGGTGTTCTTCTACTGAAACCGGCGGGTCTGTATTATGTAAGAGGKGGCCTGCAAAATTACATGCGAAGCCGTATTCTAAAATTAAAAATTTAAGGTCGGAGCCTTCTAACGTTCCATGCATTTTAGCTTGAAGCAGGTGCCGATCGAGTCCTATGCGAGTACTTTGTAAGGTACTTATATGGATCTACTCGCGTGCCGGTCTTCCATTATGTACCCAGCATCGGGACTGAATTGGAAATTATATTCGAATGAACTTGGAAGTGACACGGAGTCATCAAATTCATGATTATCTACAGGTGGCATCGCGAACACAAACACTCTTACGACAATGTCTTGTTTCAATTTCTCCTTTTTCATAGGTACCAGGTCCTACAAATGGATGCCTGGACCGCATTTGACTCGGTAGGATTCGGCTGGCAGTGCTGACGGATCCTTCTAAAAGCCTTGGCATTTCAGGGGCTAAGCAGCTTGGCCTATTCCGGCTTATCGTGACCCTTCATCTGGAGAGATGAGCCAATGCTTAATAAATTGGGCTGCATAGCCTAGGTCGCCTAGAACGCATCTCGCCCAGCTGACAATGGCGGATTTGCGTCCCGCGCCAGCGCTACCCCATACCGACCAACTGGTACTTCCACTCTGGTCCGTGTAATTTGCACATCAAATCTCCTTGGCACCACCCATTTTTTGCAGAAATAAGAGCTGCCTGTTCCCTCCGCCTCCCGCCCCAGTCTCGCATGGCAATGCCATCATCTCATGCTTCTTGCCCATATAAGGGCAGCTAGCGTAGTTGTAGCATCACCCATGGGAGAGTCATCTGTCTTGAGTTCGTCGACGCACGAAATCCCGGAATGGAATGAGGACCGAACTGAATCATCCCACCGCGCGCAACCTAGAATTATGAAAGCCATGGGGGTGGACCGCGAATGGTGGTTGCGCTACGTCAACCACAACCTTCTGAGGCGCAAAATCGATGTTAGGCGACTGATAATTGCCGTCGTAGTCTTCCTAATCCTTTCTATGATTGTTTTCGAGGTCACACATCACGAATTATACAGGATTGCGCCCTTCCAGAGCCTATCTCTTGGTACTAATGCACCTGATGAGATACACGGTCTATGTACAACTTGGCCTGTGGGCGAGGATGGCCAGTACACCCCTTCGCGTGCTCATGAGAATAGCACGATAAGACTCGAATCCTATGCCCCTAAGGGTGGCTGGAAGAAGCCCGAAGGTATCAAGATCGTCGCGCTGGTATTTTATGGCCGCAAGAGGACGGTTGACTTCCTGGACTGTTACCTGCTACAAAATCTGGCCGCCAATGGAGGATACCTCGACGAGATTCGGTTTATGGTGCACACGAATAAAGAGGAGGACCTTGAGTACTTGCAGGACCTCGTTTCGCGAAGGGAAGAGCATTACCGCGTCGTAGAATCCGGCCCATGCGAAGGCACAAGTTTCGGCTGCATTTGGGACTCTGCTGTGGAGGACAACACTATATATGTGAAGATCGACGACGATATTGTAGGTGGTCACTTCCAATACCAGGAATTGCCGAACAATATTTCTCTAACGATTCGTTTAGGTGTTCATCCACCCCGATGCGATTCCCCAATTGGTTCATACTCGAATCGCGACGCCTCATCCATTCGGCGTGTCTGCAAATCTGGTCAACAGCCCGTTGACTGGTTACGAGCATTTCCAGTTAGTGTCTTGCGCCCTATACGTTTGCCGTACAAATCTACTCACATTTCAACAGTGTCGGTGCTATCCACGCTTTCAGACCTGATCCGAGTAAAAAACCGTCCCACCTAGCCGCCGAGTCATGGCGACCCTCAGAAAACAAGCATTTCCCGATGTCAAGCTTACCGAAGCTCAATATCAGCAACTTGAAAAGCGTAGACCTAGATGCCGAGATCTTCCCCGACCGCCCCTATTCTGGCCATCCATTCCTTTTGCTAGCAGACGACCCCTTCGACCTGATGAAGACCCCGATGGGCATCAATTATCTACGCAGTGGCGAGAGGGGCATGAGCGTCGAAACCATGTATGACGCTGCCTGGAAATCCTGGGCGATTGCGAGCCAGCAACAGTACTCCCTGTTGAAGAACCTCGAAGAGAACGCCATCTCACGCTACTTTTTCGGGTCGCCCCTAGAATTTCCCAAGAATACAAACTTGTCCTCCGTTGCGTCGAAACATGCGGCCCAGAACAAAGGCGGTCCAGGAGCGGAACAGCTGTACAATACTGGGTACAAGCGATACAACCTCAACTTCGTCGCCCTTTGGGGCCACGACATTAAGGCGGCGCTCCCGATCGCTGAAGACGACGAGGAAGACATCACAGTCACGATCCCCAAACGGACACGCCGACCATTCGTTATCGACACGCGCAGCGTCGTCGGCCATCGCAGCTTCTATCCACAGCACGACGGCGTCCAAGAGACGGACCTGCTCGACCGGTGGAGGGCATTTGCCAATGAGAAGATATGTACGCCGCAGAACCTAAAGAAACCGTTTGATAAGAGGTGTCCCGGCTTTTAGGGGAGAGAGTAGAGCACTGGATGTACGATATTGAAAATAGAAGCCCAAATGAATATGTCTAATGATTGAATTAAATTAAGTGGTAGCGAATGCTTTAGCCACAACTCGAGCTTCTACATCGTGTCCGTAGAGCCAAAGCCGCTAATTTCATGTCTGAGGAGGGATGAGCTTCGTTGGCATACACGATTCGGAGAACAAGTAGATTGATGACTTAGAAGAGCACATAATGTCTCCTGTAGTCTTGAGAGAAGCTGTCTGCTTATTACGTACGCACGTACATAAAACCACGCCATCCATCGTTGGTCGCCGATAAGCTTCGAACGCGTCATTGGCCTAGTGCCCACCAAGGGATGTCGGAAACCTTAATGATCCCGCTCCATCGATTGCAGTAGCAGTAGCTACCCGAAGCTAGTCATAACCTTGGAAATTTATAACTTCAACTACATGTAGATGGTAAGTTTCAGCAAAATACTACGTTGCATTATTTACCTTGTTCCGCATCGTAGCCTCATTCAACATGGATGGCTGGAGCGTCGCAACGTAAGATTGTATATTACCTAGGAGGTTATTCACTGAGGTAGACTTGTTTATCACTGGCCTCGAGTCAAGTACATACATGAACAACTCGCTCGATGGTCACGTACCTACCTCTTATGCTATTTATGACCTTCAATTTCTTTATTCCTACGATCAAAGGGTGAGGACTCCAGCAAATGGAATCTAACTTCACCATATAACAATGTCTCCATATCAAAAGCTTTATAAATGTGCGGCGAACAAAAACATATTCTAACCGAGGCTTTTCAAGCCATATATACTACCATCTCGAATCTACTGAGTCTACTTGCATTAAACCTTACCTCCATATAATGGAGAAGTGTCTATGATATCAGCTAAACATTGCGAATCTAGTACACACGAAACATCAAACATTTACCTGCATGTATGTACCCACCCGAGGTACTTCTAAGTATGTAGGCAATCTACGCAAATCAACTTCCTAGGCTTACGAATGTTACGTGCCTACCTTATTCTTTCAACAGAGTCCGATCTACTCGCATGCAGATACTAGACTTACCTGAACACCTACTTCACCCCGTGGCGATCATGAACTTAGACCAGGAAACAATTGCTCGTCTTGTCCAAGCCCCTCCAGGCCCTCTGATGGACTCGACTGTGCGCCCTGCACCTGGGGAACTGGAGGGGCATGCTGGTTAGGCGCGACGACCACGTCGTGGCAACCCTTGCAGAACCAGACTATCGAGCCTCCCTCATTGCCCTCCGGGCCCTGGAAGTCAAACGCGTCGACGCTAGGGAGGACCTGGCAGCTAGGACAGATCTTGGTCGTGCCGTAGCTCTGCATGACGTACGTGTCCATTTCATCGGCAGTTTCGCGGAGGTTGATGAGGTGCTGCAGTCTGTGGGGGCTGCACACACGGCGCTCGATCAACTTCGAGGCGCAACTGCATCCAGTTACAGGGAGGGGGTCGACGCCCTGGAAACCACCGACGGTCGTGAAGGGGGCTCGGGGGAGACGTACCATGATCGGGATGGCGGCGTTCAGGTCTGGCGAAAAGCCCCAGACGCGGCACCCGGAGTTTGCGAATCTGTGAGGCTCGGCGCTGAGCTTTTTGCAACACGCGGCACAGGCGTAGGCTCGCAGGCTCGTGGCCAGGGCTTTCACCTCCTCGAGGATGCGGTTCCGGCTTTCCAGTTCACAGTCGTCGCACAGCGGGAATCCCGAGTGGATGTGCGTTGTGTCTTCGCACACTGCCGATGCTGGTTTTCCACAGAACGTCGTTTGACCTTCTTTGGTTTCGAAACATCGCATGGTAGGCTTGACGGTCAGTCGCCCGTCAGCGAGGATTCGCGTGAAGGGGATTGTGGAGAGCGCGGGTATTGGTGGTAGATTGGGGTGACCTGGAATAGGACGGACGATGTTCTGGACGACAGGACGGGCGGGATGACCCTCGGGAAATGCATTCCCAAGGGCCTGAACGATATGAGTTATTGGTGCTTGGCCACTATGAATCGCTTGAACGGGGCCAGGGGAAGATGGACGGTTAGTGGGAATACGTGTCACGTTCCGAATCGGCGCGTTACCAGGGTTAAATTGGCTCACGACTGCTGGGTCAATGTCGTCTGGGAGGGTGACAGGCACCGACGGTATGGCGGCCTGCCGTGTCGCCCCGTACCTCTGCTCAAGGAAGATCTGTACAGCCGCAAAGACCTGAGAGTTTATTGCTGGCACCCCAGCAAACATGTCATTTCGCAATAACCATCTGATGTTTTCTAAGTTCAACATCTGGTAGTACCGGTCGGCCAACGCTTGGGCGAGCCCAAAAGTTTGAGCGTAGGGCTGAATCTGGGCTTCTCCCAGCGCCCGCGCCTCAACAAAGTTGTCGACTATTTGAACGGCTTGTTCATGAACGATTTCTGGCCCCGGAGAGTCGGGACGAGCGTCTTCGTCCGGCTCGACCAACGGTTCATTCCTACCACCACCCGGACGTCTGAAGTGAACTCGCCGCCAGTGACTGGGTCCCCCGAAACCTGTAAAATTAAAACCGGGGGACCACCCACCCGGCTGCGACTGATCGTCTTGCGGTTCCGGCCGGGGCGACCATCCATCAAAGCCCTCAAGAATGAAACCTCCCATGCCTCCTCCAGAATTCTCACTGCCAGGAGAAGCTACTGATTGGCCGATTCCAACTCCTGGAGATGCAACCTGACCAGGAGTTTGGCCGCTCCCAAATCCTGGAGACGCAATCTGGCCAGGATTTTGGTTGCCAAATAAGCTATTTCCTGATGGAGTTTGCTGAAATGCTCCAGGTGTGTCGTTATTGTTAGCAAATAGTGACGGATTTAGAGTCATATTAACTAAAGCTGGATCTAGGTACTGTGATAGATTGCCTAGAGCTGGAGACTGTACCTGATTACCCGCAGCTTGGTTTTGGTTCGGCGATGGAAGAAACGCACTTGGAGATTGGTACTGTGATGGACTATCTAGAGCTGGATACGATGATGGACTACCTAGACCAGCTGCTGAATACGGCGATGGAGTATTTAGAGTTGTATACGGCAACGGAGTGGTTAGAGATGGATACCGCGACTGTTGCAACGCACCTTGGCCTGACGTCTGAACAGATGGGCCTGGAGGGTGGTACGGTGAAGGACTATTCACAGCTGAATTACCTGAATGCTGGTACGGTAATGGAGTATTCAGAACTAGATTCTGCGGTTGATGTAACGCACCTTGGCCTGGCGACTGAACAAATAGACCTGGAGAATGGTACGGTAATGGACTATTCACAGCTGAATTACCTGGATATTGATACGATGATGGACTATTCAGAGCTGGATTCTGCACCACAGGTTGGTTTTGCTGTATCTGAGGAGCTTGTTGCTGTATTGGACTAAGTGGAATAAGCGCCTGCCCATCAAGTCGATTCATATACATGTGGTGATACGGCGTTGGCTTGATTAAACCTGCACGCGGCAAATTGCCTTCTGCAGAACTGGACGGTTTGTATTGGAGATGGTAATCAGGAGGCATCGATCGGTCCGTAGATACCAGCGAAGCGACGCTATCAACTCCTTCAAAACCGTAACCAAGTTTCAGATAATACCTGTGAGGCGAACGTTAGTTAGAAACTACTTCTCTAAGGGGATCAAAGATTTTAGGCATGCCCAGAGAGCAAAACTGCAGTCGGCTGGATTATGATGTCCTAGTTCTGGGCACAAGCAGGTATACAGGAAAACGAGGGACTCGACAATACTTACAGTGGTTGATCATCGCCAGGAACTCCCCTATGGAAACAGCCAGCAGCATAGCCTTTCGTATGGCACTATAAAAACGAAAGTTAGTAATTGTTTTTTTCCTAAGGGGTTTAGAAGTTTTAGGCGCGCCTTGAGGGAGATAACTCTCTAGTCGCTTGGGTAAGGAATCTCGGACTCTTAAGACAGGCCCGGGGGGGATATATAAAAGAAGGCTCGATATTACTTACTTCGTCGCCAAACTGAACGCAAGAGTCGCAAGGTCTCTTACGATCGCAATTTCTTCCCGTGTCTTTGCATTGTTCGCAACGCCTGTAACTGTGAGCAAAATTATTCCACTCCGCTCTTGCTGGAGCCGGTCGTAGTACTTGGTCGTTTACAACACAAAATAACCCCCAATTGGTGCATGTGGAACAGCCGACGCCATTTGCTATATCGGCATCGCATACACGAGCTTTCTTCCCGCCGACCTTGTTGAGACACGTCTGACATTTATCTTTCGGTTTGGGAGCGTTATCAACGAACGGTCCTGGATTTACACTAGGCTCAGCGTACGGACTCGCTATAGGGATTCGTTGTGGTACCGACGGAGCCGCGCCTGGTATCACCGGACCCGCGCCGGCCTGTTGAAATCCCGGTATGGGTGGTCCTATAGGAAAAGGCTGTCCGCCAGCTGCAGGGGCTCCGAGTGTCGCGAAGGATGGCACTGACATAACGTTCTGATTCTGATTTTGATTTACAAATCCAGTATTCTGGGGGCCGAACGCATAGCCTCCAAGAGCAGGAGCGGAATTAGGTTGATGCTGGGGAGCATGATGTGTATAACCAGGGGCATGATGGGATGGCGTCCCCGAGCTGGGGCCAGCATTTGGACCCGATCCGGTCTGCAGGCCCGGGTTAGTGTTTTGATTATTTGGGTTCAGTAGGCGCTGCAACTGGGCAGAAATAGTGTTGCCATTTGTTATAGCAATTCTCGTACATGGAACATTCTCCCCATCGCACCCATTGCACCCTGCAAAGCTCGGCGCGCAGAATATATTGAAGACAAAACACCTGTCACAGCGACTATCTGCCTGGCCTGGCAGGTGAAACATCTGGCGCCAATTGACAAACGCGTCGTGCTTGGCATGGTTAGGATTGAAGAAGTAGTCGAAAACAATAGGGGCATTGTATGTCTCTGCATTACGGTTGAATATGTTTATATCTATAGGGTTCGCCATGTTGTCGATTAGAAAAGGTAGTTCTAAAGCGGCAATAAGACATCAATTCTTGAATAAGGAGTCAGCGGGACTTTGCAATATGCCGAGCTATAGCTCGGGATAAGAAGCGAATATGAAGCATACTTATCTTAGGACTGAGTAGCATACAATACCAATTGTTCAAACACAATAAACGTGCCAAACAAGGGGATTGATGCTACGAGACATTTGCTCTTTGTTGCATGTTGGCAGCGGTACTAAGAACGCGATCTTCTTTTAGGGGTCCGACATGTAGACTTATATTAGTCTTGCTCATGTCTATTGCGTTGAATTATTGAAATTACACAGACATGGGAGGCAAGGACTTGGTCGAAAACAAGTCTTTCATGTAGGGGTATGTGATATTGTACGAATAGAACTCATCTTCTGCTTGGATCTTGATTACAGCCTTTGTATATTAGGGGGTTAATACGCCTACAATTAACTCAGTCGAGGTGATCGTATTATCGTAAGGTGCTATACATTAAGACTCGGGTCTACTCGATCGGTATGCCACCTAGCCAACTGCATAACACCATTTCAGACAGACTTTTCATCGAGACCGTAGGCTTCATTCGCAGGCAAACATGCACAAAAGGGATCTTCCGAGATCGAATTATATGAACTGACGCCTGAACTGAAGATGGGGAATCTATGACATCAAACCACTGTAAAAAAAAAAAAAAAAAAACGAAGAGGAAAGAGAAGAACATTACAAGTAGTGAAATGACCAGCAGAGAAGATCACCTTCCACATCATCTGCGATGATCTAGACCCGGAGAGGTCCACGTGGAGTAATCTGCAGTCTTAAACGTCGTGCCACAAATCTGATAGACAGTGTTGTCTGCTTGAGCGGCAGTACGTTAGCCACTCGATTCGCCCGTTATCCCTTTTCAGATGCTGGTGGATTGCTCGGTCCCATGAGCTACTACAAGACCCTGACTCCCATTACCATGCAACAACAATTTTGCCTCGATTGGACCGACAGTATACTTTCGAACCCGCCAAGCTCGTTCGTCATGCTCATGTCGGATGCACACCACAAAACACGCCTCCTTTACCATGTATTCGTGGGTTCTTAGGAGCCCACCTCTTCTCATATGCATTGCTCCAATCACCAATAACCCCAATTTGCTTCCGTGTCATCCTCATGCACCTTATAGGACCACGCACTTGGAGCAACATCCAGCTTCGGATTCGCCCTCGTTCATCTCGAGTTTATGATTGGGGCCGTTCGAGCCGCCATTTCCACCGCTGTTTGTTGACAGGCCTTGCATGTTGCGGTTGTAGTGGCGAATTTCTCGGACGAGATCAAAGAATGCCTTGTCGACGTTCGTTCGGGACTTAGCGGACGTCTCGACAAACGGGCATCCGAATTGTTTCGCCAGTGCCTCACCGTCTACGATCCTTGTTAGCCGGGCGAGGAGCTTAAATGGAGACATAGTAGAGATAAATACCTTGTCGAGGGACCTCGCGCTCGCTCTCCAAATCACACTTGTTTCCAACCACAACCATGGGGAAGTAGTCTGTGGGGTCCTTGTCCTTGACTCTGAGAATCTGTTGCTGGAAGGTGCGGATTTCCTCGAAACTTTGATCAGATGTGATCGAATAGACTAGGAGGAATCCTTCGCCAGTGCGCATGTACTGCTCCCTCATAGCCGAGTATTCCTCTTGMCCTGCCGTATCGAGGACATCGAGCAAGGCAACTTCATCGTCAATAACGCATTGCTTGCGATACGAGTCTAAAAGGGAAAGGAAATGTCAGTCTAAAGCAGTCGCGAGGAATTTGGAGATGCGATGGCTGGTCCGACGAACCTTCGATAGTAGGGTCATACTCGTCAACGAAGTGGCTCTGTATCAATTGAATGGTCAAGCAAGATTTGCCTACACCTCCACCGCCAACTACAACCAGTTTGTACTCTCGTAGGAACTATACAGCGATAAAATGTGAGCGACTAAAATAGTGTTTGATGGGAATGTGTAAGATACAAGACATACCTTTGATGCCATTGTGCGTTCGCCAATTGGCAGCGATGGGACGCCTGCTGAAATGGGTCGGACTGGCAAGTAATGGAGAGAGCCGGTAGAATTTCTGAGGTACAGTTCTTGGAACTGCGCAGTGCAGCTAAGATTATCTCAATGGGCCCAACAAAGAATCGGTCGTCAGAAAATCGGCGCAAGTCTGAAGGACGGACCAGAGAGATGGCGATTTGTGGAGAGCTAAGCTATTGCGATGTTTGGC
The DNA here is from genome assembly GCA_000931505.1 of Hypoxylon sp. E7406B. Classification (NCBI taxonomy): domain Eukaryota; kingdom Fungi; phylum Ascomycota; class Sordariomycetes; order Xylariales; family Hypoxylaceae; genus Hypoxylon; species Hypoxylon sp. E7406B. The sequence continues at coordinate 282,360 of JYCQ01000139.1, read as the reverse complement.
TGGTGGCCGACGGTGATGGACTTTGTTGGAGAACTTAAAAAATAGCTGCCCGGGTGCCGGCGAAAAATAAAAAAGAGTAAGAGTAAGAGTAAGAGGAAACAAATGGATTACAAAGGTAGACTGAACTGGTGGAATCCTGATGGTACAAGGGAAAAAGAGAAGGATATCTCGTCGCGTGCGTACCTCTGTTGCGTGCCTACCGTTCGTGGACGCTTGGGATGCAGTGACGACGAAGAAGGGGAGTGATTCACTAGGACAGTCACTTTTCGAGGTAAAGAGGACTTTCGGGTGCTTGATTGCTCTGCCCAGGCGGTTGCTTGGCCACACGCAAAGGGGGTGGGCAGGAACATGTATCTAGGTACCGACTTCTACTAGTACATAAGTGTAGCTACCTCACCTCCTCATGCATGTGTACATACTGTACAGCGTGGTGGGGCGGAGGAGGATCTCGGACCAGAAAGGATTGATTGACATTGGCTGTTAGGCTTCTCATACGATTCCAGCGCTTTGATTAACAGGCACGGACCACCCGATCACTCAACTGGCAGGCGGATTGGCTTCTTCTAATTCGAAGAGTGGGCGACGCTAAGCTGGAACAGGGGATGGCCGCTAGCCACTTAGATGCGTAACTACAGCGCCGTAGTGCTTCCCTCAAGATAAACCTGGACCGTTAATGAATAACCCCTACAAGATGGGTAGCTACAACCCTGCCTTATTAGGTAATACGGGCAAAGATAGCAGGGAAGGTAGGTGTAGATAGGTAAGTAATAAGTGTGATAGGTACCTTCCAAGGGTACGGGGATGGGGCTAATAAGATGGGGATAAGAACATTCATTGAAGCTGCAGCACAAACACAGATATTGATAGCGACATGCCTATATCCATACATGTATGTATGTGAAACACCCATCTCAATGTTGTTGTTTAAAAAGATGTTTACCTAAAGTAAGGTTCCGTATGCAGATAAGCAGAAACCCCATGGTGTGCGCCGTTATCCTGTGTGTCTTGCGTCAGCCTCGATAACATACATGACTAGCATCATTTCCAGGTCATTCATACAAGCTCACCGGTCGAGACATTCGGTACCAACGTGAACCTCACAGCTATATGTAGGCCACAGTTCGAGGCTTCACTAAATACAGCTGGCTATAGGCAGGTACCTTGTAGGKATTAAGAAGGGAACTCAGGGACCCTCGGCGATCACTTATCCATTAGGTACATACATATGGATACACTTTCGAGCGTTGAATGGCGACAGTCCAGCAATCCAGCAACTTTAAAATTCGAGGTCACATTCTTATCAGGGGTTGGATATGCCTATCATATTAACAACTACCAGGTACACCTAAATTCAGTCCACTCCGGTCCATTCTATCCGCCATAAACTTTCTGCTCCTCATTTCACCTAATGATCTCTTTTTGAAAACCTCCATCAAACCTATATTAATCAATCAGCTGAGACACTCTTGTCTTCGCTAGACAAGGCGTCCCGATACGAGGCGATGCATGGCATACAGCTCCCACTTCGTGCAATTGCAAGCGACGAAGCGCCGTTCTCTGGGGCTAAGTCGCTATCCCGTTTATACATGCAAATACATAAGCCACCGAGCCACCGCCATTCGAGCTGCGGTCATGATTGCTTCTTTCATGGGGATCACACCGTTCTTTCACTCAGTGCATAGCAGCTTCGTTTGAAAGGAAGTACTGGTCTCTCCAAATTCAMCCAGCCACTCCCATCAACTCCACAAGCAATGCTACCCTAGGCGGCGAACCGAACCTAGAGTGTCAACCGCGCTGACCCATCATATTCTCATATTCTTCAACAATGCGAGCAAGCTGGTAAGACAAGGCCAACCAGCTTCCCCATTGATCAACATCCTACAGGCATCGCCGGTACCCCCAGGTCACTATCGCCCCGACTTGCCCCAGCATCTGTTATTTAGATGTTCGACCGCGGAGTTGCGTGTATGGGCAAGTCTTGATAGGTAAGCTATTCTTTCTCGCAGCCTACTTCTCCCGTCACTCTTTGTAAGGGCTCGACACCTAGATTATACTGAAGATGCTCCACGGTTACAATAGCCAAGTGGTTTCGCATATCCAACGACAAATGGTAGTGATTATCATTCTCCTTGTCCAATAGCGCCAACGGCGCTCGGTAAGTACCGCCCCTCCGTTCGGTACCTACTAAAAGGGACCAGAAACCTTCTAAATTTTAATCAGCACGATAATGTGACGCGGGTCTGAATTTTGAAATGAGTTTCATTTCCTTTTCCCAAGACACCGCTTTATTAGGCTTCGTCTCGTGTATTCCATCCATCATCAGTGCGATATGTGGGATTTGCACACTCACCATTCCATCAAAGTGCTTCGCGAGTGCTTGGTGCTCATGAGAGTCAAGCTCTCCGCACCAAACATTTTAAATTATTTTCTAGAAGCTTGAAGGAACCTTAAAATCTCCGTCAGCTAGCTAAGCTACCTTGGTGTAAATTCATGCATGTGTGTCATGAGCATGATGCCCTAAACCAGAATCGTTCTCACTTCTTAGGCAGGGGTCTTCAAACCCCGCGAACAAGGGCGAAGGTCTGTCCGCTACTCGAAACAACCAAAGCAGCTCGTCTCTAATAATCTGTTTCCTACCTTACGCTAGTTGAATTTCGGGGGAAATATTCTACACGTGTAGATATAATTAAACAGCTTAACGTCCTACAGGGGAGGCGGGGATTTCTTCTACGCAAAACATCCTTTCCCCATTTTATGCGTGGGTCATTGCTCATTTCTCTTTGCTTATTGATAACGTTATATTGACTAGACTCGATAATTCGTATGCTTCTCGGAGACTTCATATCGACTAGTCGCCCCTCACACTGCAAGGGAATCAAATAGGGGATCATTAGCTAGGMAAGCCATATGTGGGAAGACGGAGCCGCCGAACTAGCTGCAAAATCATCGAAGATCCCCCGTTGGCACCTTCTCCATTCATAGACGGTGAGTGGGGAAACGCGCCGAACTGTCGGCTGCCTTCGAAGGTGCTCACTCTAGCCAGCGGTCAAGTTCACATGCCATCCGTATCTAGGTGGATGTTGAGGTTCGTGCCTCCGGCTCATCATCCTCTCCCTCCACGACAACTCGCTTTCCCTGAACGTTTTCGATAACCTCTGGTACGAGACTTTCTAGGTAGTCCTTGTCTCTCCCGACAAGAGTCACGGAGTTGTTCTGCTTTCCCCACCGCGGATAGCTTCCGACTTTCACACCCTTGGGCGCAACTTTAGCCGCCAGCTCGGTAAGATAGTCTGCGATAGTGCTCTCAGGCCGCGGCGTGGAGATAATTATTCTAGAGATTCCCTTGCCCTCAGGGTCCACCAGTCTATCAACTATGAATGGCTTGAGGCCATCTAGCAGAGTTTCAACTAGCCGGCATTAGTATTCCTGTGTATATGCTCTGAGCCGACAACCTACAGATCCTTGGTACGCCTGGAAGGATATGGATGTTCCCGTTCACCACTGAGACAGGAACCCAGATATCATCACGGGGAAACAAGGCTTGCTTCGCCAGATCACGAGATTCGTCGATGGGCAGCTGAACCATCCGGAGCCGGGCTGTCTTGGCTGGAGAATCCACATCCCAACTAAAATTCGGCTCCGACTTCTTGTGCCTGCTGAGCTTTTTCATCCGCTCATACGCCTCTTGGTGTAGTATTAGTTTAAGGCCGAAAGCTTTGGCAATAGACTGGTAGGTGATGTCATCATGCCTATTCTAAGTAAGCTTCGAACGACCATCAAAAAGTCCCTTAACTTACGTCGGCCCTATTCCGCCACTAGCTAAGGGGTTAGCTCAGCTTGTCTAGATGGGGAAGAGTAGCGCTCGCTGTTTGGCATGGATACCTGGTCACAACAAAATCGTAGCGATCGCTCATCCTCCGCACAGCTTCTATGATCTCGTCTTCGTCATCTTCGATGACCTCGACGCGCTTCAGGTTCTGCGGGACATGTGAGCTTTACCACAACACAACCAAGATGCCGGGATTCTTACTATGCCTAGGGCAAAGCACCATCTAGCCATATAAGCCGAGTTTGTCTGCGAGGCTGTGTATTAGTCATCAGCGTGTCTCAATGAAGCTTGTGTAGAGTCGTACATCGGTTGTCTAGACATGTTAGCTACGGAGATATCCCACAATCAGTCAAGCCAGGCGCGACATGCCTTTCCTCCAAGTACTTCATCACCGATGATTAGACACGCCGCCGTGTGTATGGTTCTCGAGTTCCGCTCATCCGCCGAAGCCATGATCCTTGATGCCAGACTGCTGGCTCTAGGTCCCGACGCAGCAGAAGTAAAATGGCCTAATGCAGGCTGAGGTCTCGAGAGGTGTCGCGCAAGTTGTGACAGACGGGAAATCATAAGAAATAGGATCTCGGTGTGATATGGAGTATAATGCGGTTCCGACCTTCCGGACCGGACAAAAGACGCCAGGCAGTAGTAAGCAGGAGGGAACTCGGTGATTCTTTTGGAACACCGTACTTCTGGGTAGGCGCTAACAGAATGGTCCTGAATGGTTGGAAGATGGAAGGACTCTTCGGAGAACGTACGGGGAAGGCTGTTTGTTCATGGAGCTGGCCCCTCTCATTTACGGGTCCACCGGACTCTGGGCAGGTGCCCCCAAACTTAGCGGGTCTACCGAGCCGAGAAAGGGTCCCCCACCGACCCGGAATATCCTCGGCCGACACCCAATTGTTCCCCAGTTGGATGAGACGTGGAGGATTTAGCTTTAGCTCAACATGAAAAACTCGTGCAAACAATCAAAGAATCATCCAATATGCGAAAACTTAAACCGGTGTGACTAACAAATACACAGAAAGCGACGCTTGTGTCAATTTATCACATATCGTCTAGAACTCTATAGTCTATACATCCTAGGTGTCCAAAGATCCGGGGAAGGGGTACGCGATCATGACCGCCTCAAAGCTCGCGCCGACAGTCCGTTACCCCATCGTTCTAATCCCATACGCACCGTCTACCCGTTATCCTCTTATCCTTCGCGCTTCGCTAGTCCGCATTATCCAAGCTCTGGCCATCACTTTGCCTTGGCTTTAGCCTTGACAGCAGTGCCGAACTTCTCACTAATCTCATCCTCGCTGAAGCGCCGTGTGCAGCGCCTCAGCATGGCGGCGCGCTGCTCGATGGTCATCTTGATCTGCCGCTCGCCGATGGGCACCATGCATCGCGCGAGGTGCTCGTAGTGGTGCAATAGCAGCCTTATCGTGATCTCCAGATAGTCGATGTTGTGGAAGACCAGTGCGTGCTCCGAGCTGTACGTCTGCTTATTCGCCAGAAAGTGCACCGGGTGCTCGCGCCAGTGTCGCCTAGGGTTTAGGTGGTGAGACGTGTGGTACCCGTCGTTAAAGCAATACCTGTTACTCTGTTTATGGTGTTAGCGAATGGCGAGGGAGCATGTGCGTGAAAGGCTTCCCCGACTCAGAGGAGCAACAGGGATGGCTTTGGATGAATAGCTGGACAGCAGCGGGTTTTGGTACTTACGGGGACATCTATCAACGTGATACTAGACCGATAGTCCGAGTCGGGCTCATCAGCGTCGACGAGGGCGTGCTGACCCCAATTGCCCACCATCAAGCCCGCACGCAACAGCATGAGGGGAAGTATGAAGACGAAGAACGTCGGGCGGCTATTCAGGCGGAACAGCGTCAGAAGCGTGGCGTAGTTAAACAGCTCCCAGAACGCCGCCTTTAGAGCAAATGTAGGGCGATCCTTGCGGAGGAAGTACAGCGGCAAGTCCAGCCAGATCAGGAAGTAGAAGCGCCCGACGTAGTGGAGGAAGTGCCAGACATTGTCGCGCTGGTACCGAATGGTCGAGGAGAGGTCGTCGGGACCGTTGCCCTCGACATGGTGATGCTTCACGTGGTGGTAGTAGTAGGTGTTCCAGGTATGTCCCATCAAAGGATCGGTGATATACGGAAATGTTATGTCGAAAAGGTGGATCAAGGGGTGCTTCCGCAGCACACCGCCGCCGTGGATATGCTGGTGCATCATCAGCGTATACGTGCCCAAGTAGTAGAACTGCATGATGAAGTGGACGATCCCGTGCAGATAGGTGAAGTGGTAGAAGAGCCAGATTGCACTAGGAACTGAGGTCGTGAAGTAGAGTATTAGATGAGTGACCATAACTACATCGCTGCATGCTTGTCAGTAAGTCTCCCATACCAAGGCATCGTACCTCGTCTTCAGAACGAAACTTCGGTCAAAGTCCGGCCAGCAGGGGGCCACTTGAGAAGAACGCAGAGTTGTTGGACGTACTAGGAATATGTTAGTATCTATCAAAACAGCGAAGGTATCATCATGCATACCCTAGGATGTCTAGCAATACCCTGAGCCCATTTAACATATGGCAGTAATATATACCGATAAACCAGGGGATGTAATCGTGAGGACAGGTCTTGAAGGTCCACGGAACAGAAGACCGTGGGCTCAAAACCTTGGCTTGCCGGATCATTGAGCGCTCTCATAGAGGCGAGGTCGCGCTCATCCCTAGAGGCCGAGTCATTGTGGCTAGCAGCTAAATAGAAATCCAGTTAACACGGAACCCAGATCCCGGGGGTAGCTCCTTGAGTCGTGCCTCAGCTTCCCCGTTCAGGTATGCGGGGTGGACCTACTTCCATTGGCAGCTTTCCGGCCGGGCGCGGAGGAGTCGTGCTTTACACTCCTGCCGGAAGACTTGGCGGAGCCATTGCTAGGCGGACCGGGATTCTGCTGGCACCGTTGAATGTCGTCGGCAAGGTTCCGTAGGAGTAAAACGTCGTTCCGAGGTAACTCTGGACTTATAATGATCGAATCCATGATAACCCTGCCCAGCAGAACAATGAGGTATTAAGATGGTTCTATTGGAGCGATGAAAAGTATCGGGAAATGACAGTTCTGAAAAGCAAGAAGAAAAAAAATAATTAAACTAGCAAGGGAACGGTGTAGGCAAGGGTCGGCATGAACTGTAAAAGTGCCTCCCTCGTACGTTCCCGCAGTAAAAGGGGGTTATGGGGAACAGGATTAGAGATATCCAAGCTTCATTAGTACATAAGAATGAGTAGGGTGGATGTCGGCTAGCACACTGCGTCTATTTCCCTTTGCAACTTTTAGAGCTACCTCATCAATCACAGGTACAATAGGGGTTGCATTGCATTGTAGGGGGAAAAGAACGAAGACTTGCATTTCTCATTTTTTTTTAAAAGCTACCCTTGTCCTGCTCCCTTTCCAAATTGGCGCTAAGGTCGAAGCGGTATGAGCAGTCCACAGAAACGCTTTGAGCTTCTGACGCACGTTGCTGAATGGCGGTCGGCATGTGGTTCGCTTATCAGATGTTCTAGACTGATTAAGGATTAACGTGCCTAGGTAGGGATAGGAGTTAAGGGTCCAGATTGCCTTGATGCTACGTCAACTTCTTGAGCCGCACACCAAATTTGCGCGCAACCGTCATTGAAAAGGAGAACCCTTGTAAGTCGGAGTTATCGGTGGTAAGATGAAGAAATGAGTTGCCACCTGCAGTCCAAGTCGAGGCATAAGTGTCAAATCAGCGCAGGGTTATGTAAGTAGGAGGCAGGTAGCAAAGTCTCGCCACCTAATTCATTCAATTTCAATTCGGCTTTAGTGATCAAGACAGGTTGACGTCTTGAGATTCCCCTCATCTGGCTATCTTCTTATTGGTCTTCGAAGCTCATGTTGACAACCAGCTTTCCTCTCCTCGTCACTAACACACTCCCTTTCGCCTAACTCACTATTCAGTGCACCTAATGCCATCCAAATATCTGCTCAGGCCAAAATAAAAATCAAAGTCGTCATCTGTCGTTGCTGGGGGTATCGTTGAGATATGATGCAGCGCAGCCTCTTTAAAGCCCGTTCCCTTTTTCTAGGTTGCCGTTAGGGCCCTAAACCTGTTCTCCGATTTTTTGTTGAAAAATCTGGACTCCGTTTCCAAACGCCTTAGTATATGCTTGTTGAAATGGTAACTCCCTTCACCCGCCCCAGCGAATGCTTGTTGAAAAGTTCAATAACTCCGTTCCCTATCGCTAAGTTCATGCAGTTGCGAGTGCTCCGTTTCCGTTGACAGTTGAAACGCCATTCGCCTCCATGTGAACTCCGTTGGACTGCCCCGACTCTTCAGAGACCGTAACAGGTACATCAATATCCTTGACGGCCAGTCCATCAAGGAGTTCGAAAATAGTTCGTGGCTGATGGAAATCATTATTGACTGTGATTCATATTAGCATTGTTTTTTCTAGCTCGTTGCCCAGGAAAACTCACCAATGTTAACCAAGTACCACTCATTCATGATCTTCTCGATCAAAGCTCGGCTAGGCGAATTAGCATCATGACAATGAGCCCAATCCATTCCAAGCCTAAACGCTTCGTCTTTCCAGGCTAAGAAGCTGATGCTCTCGACAATGGTCGGCTGAACAATTTCCTTGCCCGGGAAAACTCCCCACGTAACGGCGTTGGGGCCTTCGGACGGTGCGTTCGTTGTGAAGTTTCCAGACTGAGTTACGGCATAGTATGATAAGTCTGGGTTGGCATCGATTCTTCGAATAAGCTCAGGGAATAAATCAGGAGATACCAGCAATTCTAGATATGCTTTCTGATAGACATATCCATTGGGTGGCCCCCATCCGTGTACAGGATGAGTGGACTTAACTCCATTCACTGCCGGCTGAGAATTGATAGTCAGTAGGCCGCGTTTGTTGAGCTCAATGAGATCATCCTTGATAGAATCAGATTCGGTGGTCAGAGGTGCTTCGCTCCACGGCAAGGAAGGGATCTCTCTCTGCATGTATCTAACGAAGAGAGAGGCGATATCTTGCACGGACTTGGGCTCTCCCCATCTCTTGCGGTTAGACTCGTTAGTGCCGGTTAGGCCAATGCCGTATGCATCCAATTCGCCAAACGCAGGAGAACGCGAGTCGCCCCATCTACCGTTAGGAAATTCATCCCACTCTTGGGTTCTCGAGACGTATGATTTGTTACGATTGCGCCAGAAAATAGGCCGGACATCTTCCTCGCGTCGTCCAAGCGCAAGAGACTGTTTCCATGGCAGGGCCTGTTTCCGGGGGCGCGTCGTCGTTGGCATCCAGTCTAGCTCCTCCAGCACCATACGGGTTGCTTGAGCAAGGTTCATAGTGTAGAAGTGAAGATGGACAATGCCGGCGGTCATGATCTTCCGGCACAATTGAGCAACTAGCGTCTTTCCAACCTCCCTCACAGCAGCGTCATCATTCTTGACCGGTTCAAGAGCGGCCATCCATTCGTCGGGGATTTTGCAATTCATGTGATTCGCTCGTCGGAGAAAGCTAGCATAGGTTGCAATAGGCATGATTCCGGGTATAATCGGGACAGTGATCCCCCTTTCTCGAACTTTTCCTACCCATCGTATAAAGTTGTCGGCATCGTAGAACATCTGGGTGACGATGAAGGTGGCACCCATGTCAACTTTCTCTTTCAGGTGGTCCAATAGCGAATCCTCGTCCTTGTTGTCGTCGCACCCTTCAGGATATCCGGCGACACCAATATCGAAGTGATTTCCATACGTCTTCCGTATATGGGCAACAAGATCCCTTGCATATTGAAAACCGCCATCAGCAGCCACCCACTTCTCTTTTTCTCGCGGGGGGTCTCCTCGAAGAGCTAGTATATTTGTGCAACCAGCTTTGTACGCTCGCCTCAATGCGTCGTTGATCTTCTCCTCCCCCATATCGGTGCAGGTCAAGTGCATGCATGTCTCAAGGCCGAAATAAGCTTGAGCCTGGACAACCATGTCACAAGTCAGCTCAGCGATGCGTCCCCCGGCTCCCCATGTTATGTCGATGAATTTGGGACCGAAGTCATACATGCGTTCCATGCGATCGTACAGGTTCTGTACACCTTGAGCTGTCTTTGGAGGGAAGTACTCAAAGGAGAAAGACGGCTGGCCGGTCTTCTCGGCTTCCGCGAGCATCTCGTTGATATGCATCTTGGGCGGTTTGGGATAGGACGGAACGAGAATAGTATTAGGGTGGCTAGAACGAGAAGTAGATAGGAGAAATTAGGTACAAATAGAAATCTGTATAAGAGGGTTAGTGGGAGGTGTGACAAAGGCGAAGACAATTGCCAATGGCTCCTTGGAACTACAATATACCAATAACAATGCCAATGGAAACAAGGTTAAGATTAAGATGTACGGCACCAAGGAGAAAATCCAGACAGCGTACCTAGCAATCTTATTAAGAGGTGCTCATAGGAGAGACTCTCGACCCGAGAAGTCCGGTTGGTGGTTCTTGGGGAAAAGAACCAGTTGAATTCAACAACTCTTTTCCCTCCGACCAGATTGAATATTAAAAGTTGCAGGAAAGAGGAGAAAAGAAAGGCTCGGAAATTCTATGAGAACGGACGGATCGAATCCCTTCAAGGTTCGATGTTAGTACATGTAGGTCCCATAGAAAGTCCCACCCAACGCTACCTCCCGTCCTTCCGAGTTCTGGAGCATGTCTGATTGGCCCAGTTTGTCGAGTCTAACGCTTTTTCCAGCCACTTTGAGCTACATAGTACATACATAAGCAGAGCCTGAGGGCACTGATTGCGGTAAACTGATACTCCGTTCGGATGTACTATGCTGTACCTAGGTACCTATACGCTCACTACAAGTGCCTTATGCATATGTCGCTTATGGGGCATTTAGAGTATAGGGCCTACATTTGCCTATCAATTTGTTAGGTTGGATATATAGCCCGCAGGTATGTAGGTAGGTAATAAAATGGCGTCTAGGTGGGAGGCAATGAATTGAATTATGTAAGTACATGGATGCATCCGTGGGATGTGCGGAATAGACGTACGTATGAAAATGAAGGACCCATCATCAATTCGTCGCCGCGGGACCCTGAAGTTCGGGATGCAACGGCTCCAATCCGTAAATTCCATCCCTTGCAGTAGAATTCAAACAGGTCGTCGCGCCTGAAGAAGAAATGCCGCTAGGCAAAAACGTTTACCACTCTGCCACTCTAAGTACATGTATACGGAATTACCAGGTTCTCGGGAGCTGATATCATTGACCAAAACTCTGCTGAAGCATTTGCCCCTCACCACTGCCCCTCAGCCCCCTCCGGGTCGGAGTACCTGTTGTACCTGTCGTACCTGTGTAACTGTAACCCAAACTGCCCAACAGACTGGACTTTCGAGGTTCAGACTTCCCTGTTCCTTATCCTCCGATCGGTACGTATAGGTGGGTAGGGTATGATTCCCCGCTTCACCGCCAAAGAGCGAGCTAAACTCTTACGAGCGTCAGCTGACAGCCACTGACAAAAATTTCAGGGCACGGATCAATCTGCTTTCGCAATGTTGTCACCGACATTACACGCCTCACAAGGTACCACTACCCGGAACGACAAGTACATCTCCGGGGGCGTCGTGCGCCTTTTGCACGACAACACAACGCTACCCTCTCATGATAAGAAGCAGTTTTATAACCTGTGGTTCCCAAATACGAGACAGAACACCTTAGAAGCGTGTCTATGCAATGGCTCAACGCCCCATAGMCCAGCCATACCCAAGCATTCTAAACAATGGACTTTGACAAGCTTAGGTACCAACGCATAACAACACATCGTATCCGGGGAGTTTCGAGTAATGCTTCGCCTTTCGGGGTTTAAAGACTAATTGGGACATCAAGGTTAAGAGCACCGACAGAACCCAAGTAAGACCATAGTAATCAAACATATAGACCTATTCCTTCAGGATTTTGCGTTTCGACAGGAGCGACTCCAGGAATCGTGATAGGGATGGCAGCTACAGGCACTTGCCTCAAAATATACTTCTTAGAACGATTGAAAATGTTATATTATATTATCCCTATCCAAATCAGAAATGATAAAGCAAGAGAGCGGAAGATCACGTGTTAACCTAGCTCTTTCACCTCATGCTTTAACAGGCATTGTAGGCCGCCGACAGAAGGGACCAAGGGATCCTTGACAAATACGCTTACTGTGTTCTGGTACCGTGTTGAGCTCCAAACTCGGATTCCTGGCTCTCATTGTTTTAGTATTACTTGTAGCGAAGAAGAGGCACAGCTCACTAGTCGGGTAAGGCGCGTATCTTCCTGCACATCTCCGGGGAGACACAACGGGGACTCTTAGAGCACACGAACCCCCAAGGGAGTCATCATCCCTTCCTCGACCTGACCCTAGTAACGGACCGGTCATAACATTATCGAAATTAAATATATCAATATACCTATATTTGGATGTTTATAATTTACTTTCTTCATGTTATTACATACCTATAAATTGGACTGATACTTTTCCTAAAAGGACGGAAGACTTCACCGCTAAATAAAGAAATTCACGAATGTCACTATACGAATAATACATAAGGTCTATAAGAAGAAATGGAACTTTCCTGCCTTGACTACGTCAGTTACCCATTCAACCCACTTTACCTAACTCCAAGGCACAGGGAGTTTAGGAGAGGACATCTAGATGCTGAAATACAAAGGAAATGCCAGCTGCCCAAGAAGATATAGTTCTTATATATTAGATGATGCTATATATCTGAGGAAGTTTAGTACTTACGGCGGGCTAAATAATTCTATCATTTCCTTGGGAAGAGAGTCCTCAGGATATCTACCTGGTAGGGAGATGTCAGGATTCGGATACCTCGTATCCCGTAAGGGATACTTAGAACAAAGAGGATTCTTGTATGTATATCCGGCTCTCCAGCCATTAGGTTATAGTTCTTCGTGCAACAACATAGTTCTTACCCTCATTCTATGGTCGGTCTTATGGCAGGAGACACATAGTAATCGTGCATCACTACCTACTGATTACAATACACTCCAAATATTACAGCATGGCACTAACACGCAAGCTAAGATATCATCATGACGCGAGGACCTTAATCTGCTCATTGGGCCTGCTATAAGAGTGACGCTGGATTTTCCCAATCCGGTGCCATCGAAATATTTGCCCCAACTCCACAACTTCGAGACTCGCTTTACCGAGGCTTGTACTAGATAAGAGTATAGACCTTTTCTCATAGATCAGATTAGAAACTTAGTAAGAATACCTTCCTTGAGAGGTGTTGAAGCTGCTCAGTCCTCAAGCTGGCGCTCGTTGCAAGTCCAGTGTGATAAAAAAAAATGTTTAGAGTGGGCATATCAAAGAAAGCAGCAAATATCACACTCCAAGTGCAGATGATGTAGATTTTAATCTTGATGATTCCATGACTAGAGGGTAAGCTATGGATATAAGACGAAGATGGAGGACTCCGTACGCTTATTTAGAACACTCCTGGTGGTCAACTGCGACTTCACTTCGTAATACTGACGCCTTCTTCTGGCTTCCCCTGAGAGAGGGACCCAATTGTCGTAGCATGTGAACCATTACCTCGGCCTTGTAACCCAATGTACTGTCCGTCACCATCCGTGCTGAACGTGGTGCTCATAAGACTCTTGGTGAGCTTTGGTTCGTGTTTGGACTCGTTCCAACCTTGTAGTTCCGAAGCGGTAAGACGATGCAGCGTAGAGCGCTTGCGGTTCTTCTTCGCAAGAAGAACAACGAGTTCTGGGAAGTAGACACATAGGTTTCCGGAGGCTAGTTCCGCTGCCCCAACAATAGGATCTCTGACTGTTTCGGTGTTGTCGGCGTTGCCACTATTGTTGAGGCGGAGAACGAAGCCCATGGTCGCGAAGATGGGCGCGCTGAATCTTGTTAATATAGGACTATCGTGACGCAGAAATCTATCTCCAACTTGCAAGTTTCTTTCTACCCTCACAAGAGACATGAACGCATACCTCATAAACCGAAGGTAAATGCTAGTATCACAAGAACTCGCTTCGATCTATCCATCTGAAGCTTACTTACAACATGAATAGGAGGCAATAGAATTGGATAATCGGTCACTGTGTTAAAATCACCATTGATATACAATATCCATTTCGTTTGAACACATTTCCCGGGAAGTTCGCTGTTATATGTTGGTACCTAATATTATCACCAGGACGGCATTCGAAGATTTTAACGATGGAAGTGCCCCCATAGAAACCAAAAGATGAGAACGATGAGAACGATGAGAACGATGAGAGTTGCGCGGCGATGATTCCGATCATGACGCTATGTTCAATCGAGGCGACATTAAAGCAATAGGAGGTTTCGTGGAATCGGGCCGGAGTAATGTCTCAGCCGCGTTAAGCCCCATGGCGAGACATGGTGGCCCTCATAATGCCACAGTAAACAACGGTATCTGCCTATCTGATCGTCACTAGGACGTCTTCGAAGACGAACATGCGCTTGGTCAGAGTATTGACGTAAGAACGTAGTGTGTAGAAGACGGTGATAAAAGGAAGGCATTGCCCGGTAGCCACGTCTGCAAGATGAGCTAGCGAAGCGGATTGATTAGGACTCGAGATCACTGCAGGCCATGGTTTCAGAGCAGATGTGAAACTCACGGGTGAAGGCGGGGAACACGGAATCTAGGGCGCCATAGTATACACTCTAGGTAGGTGGCTTGCTCTTGAATAATATGCAGGTATGTACGGATCCGGTGTGACGAGGGAAAGACCTCTGGGATACGACCACTAGAGCAGCGCCACTATGGCTTAATATATGTCATCATGTCCTGATATTAAATATCAATGCTGTATGACGGATACGGGCGATGCACAGCTACATAGAGGCAGGCTCTATGCCGGCGTTATCGCTATATCAAACTACCTTCCTGTCTGTTCCATGCAGACTCATATCGACGAGGGCCATTTTCCATCTTCTCTAGATACCTATCTGATAGATTAGTGGCATTCTAGACGCGGTCGATGGCTCTTATTTAGGACATCGGCATCACTACACGTGCAATCCTTCAGATCATCTATAGGCGGTCTTTAGGCTATGGCATTATTTAACATGCTCAGTCAACCCCCACGTCGCACAACATACCTTACGCAGGTATGCATTGGAGTAATAACCTTCCCTGTCAGGTCGACATCACTCAGAGCCTTATCCGAACAAAAGTTAAGTTGAGTCGGAAGCCACTGACGTTGTTTCTGAGGCAGAGACACACCGATGCATGATATGTAGTGTCTCATACAGCCGAGGCCTAGATCGAGGTCGGGTCTGAGCCAGTGCCGTAGATACAATCCCTTCCCCAGGCCCGCTGATATTTGAAGGCTTTACCATCTTGACTAGCCAGTACGACGTCTAACCTCTACACCATGCTTATTTGATACGCTCCTTTGATCCTCCCCTACTCTTATTTTAAGCTTATACTACCAGCCTGGGATACGATGGCTAGCACAGGTACACCATATGGACATTAATATTGTGGATTAGAGACACTAACTCTCTTAGATCGCAGCAAAGCTGAGCATGCCTCGACCCAATCCGAGGCAGACACACTCTCGGAGGCAGATGTAGCCAAACTGACGCGTAAAGTCGATTTCCATGTACTCCCAATACTTTGCCTCATCTACATTGCATCATTCCTTGACAGGTAAGTCTTTTGAGGCTATTCACATTATCTCTGTTAACATGATGGTCACCTTAGGTCGAATATCTCGAATGCCCTCACCATGGGTTTGCCGCAAGAGTTGGGGTTGACAGGCGAGCAACCGAACACCGCGCTGGCTGTATTTTTTGTCCCGTACATCATCTTCGAGATCCCTTCCAACTTCCTGATGAAAAAGTTCTCTCCACACGTCTGGCTTTCCCTCTGTATCCTTGGTTTCGGTATAGTCACGCTCTGCCAGGCTTTCGTCCAGAACTACAGCGGTCTGCTCGCAACGCGCTTCTTTCTTGGCTTTTGCGAGGCCGGCATTACCCCAGGAAGTTTCTACTTAATCAGTTTCTGGTACAAGCGGCAGGACGCCCAGAAGCGGTTTACCATCTTTTTCTCCTCAGCCATAATTGCTTCTGCGTTCGGTGGGCTCCTCGCATCAGCAATTGCAAAAATGGATGGGATACGGGGTATTAGTGACTGGAGGTGGATTTTTATTTTGGAAGGGATCTTTACCATCCTCGTCGCTACTACGGCCTTCTTCTTCATTAGCGATTTCCCCAACGAGGCAGGTTGGCTAACTGATGAGGAGAAAGGGGTCGTGCTGCAGAGAACCCGATCAGGTGAGGCAGTCTTGGAGGGTAAGGTCACCGGACGAGATCTTGCCGAGTTCTTCAAGGATCCGAAGAACCTGCTCGCCGCAATAATGTATTTCTGTAAGTCTTCGTCTACAATTATACATCACCAGCTATTCTGCGCCAAGCTAAGGCTCTACTAGGCATTGTCACCCCGCTCTATGCATTTGCTTATTTCMCCCCGACGATTGTCCGGACTCTCGGATACTCGGTGATCCAGACGCAGCTCCATTCGGTCCCTCCGTTTGCAGCTGCACTCGGGATGTGCCTCGTTTTATCATATCTCTCGGACCGGACAGATAATCGTCTTCCATACGTCCTATTCTCCTTCGCGCTCATTATTTCAGGCCTTGCAATCTTAATAACGACACACGCGAACTTCTCCGTGCAATACGCAGGGCTTTGTATAGCCTGCATGGGTATCTACAGTGCAAGCCCTCTTGTCGTATGCTGGTATATTATGAATCTTGAAGGTCATAAGCAAAGAGGAATCGGGTCCGGGTGGGCCGTCGGCTTTGCCAATATCGGTGGAATCCTAGCTCCCTTTCTGTTTCTGTCAAAATATGCACCATACTATCGCCAGGGCTACTTGGTGTGTATAGGGCTTGCGGCACTGGGGGTTGTTGCAAGTCTCTGTTATACCGCTCTTGTGCTCAAGGAGAGGCGTGGGTCGCATGGAGATAGTGAAACCGATAAGATACGTGCTCTCTCCTTGTAAAAGGAGCCGACGAAGTTCGTGCAAGATAAGGTATGATTTTGGTTGTGGAAGGTCCGCTGTTGGCTAGATCAGGATATGAATGTATCTCAGTGTAACGCTGCTTGTGGGATCACCGCATGAGATATCAATATTCATTGCCACCACTTGTAGCGCGCAATCGTCATCTTTACGATATGGGTTACACCGACTGAAATTATCCAATAGACTCAGTCATTCTGTTGCAATAGGATTTGGATTGGTTGGGATTCATGCTGTGCTGCCCTGGATACAACATAGTCCTAAGAATGTATAAAACTCTAGTTGTCAGTAGGCATATAAAACCAGCCCGCAATGGCATGTAAAAGACTAATACTTCTCACCAAATCTGCCAAACCATTGCTCTTAGATTGTTGTAGCAGTTAGATTACAGATTTATCGCTTTATAAACCCCCAAGGCCACCGAAGCCGAACCTGGTGCCGTTTCCGAGAGTCCTGAAAGTACGCCTATACATACCCTGCAACTTGCTTTTGCTGAATGCAATGGTCCATGTCTTGGCTGTAGGACCTATAAGAAACCCTGCCCAAGGGGTAATAGGTTTGTCTACTGCAGGCGTCCAACCTTTCCTCGGTTAAGGTTACCTGAAGCTAGACCCCTTAGCATGTAGGCGCAGAAACTATTCATCTCCACGGCTGTCATCCCGAATTCGTTGCTCCTCAGCGGCGCTGGGCCTATCTTGGACGCCTATTTTGGTGTTACATCTGAACTTCGGAAGCCACCGCCTGTTGCAATTTTCCTTGTTGGCTACAGTTGATTGGACTCTGTCTTTGCCTGGGAGTTTCCTAAAATGCTGCTT
The DNA here is from genome assembly GCA_000931505.1 of Hypoxylon sp. E7406B. NCBI lineage: Eukaryota > Fungi > Ascomycota > Sordariomycetes > Xylariales > Hypoxylaceae > Hypoxylon > Hypoxylon sp. E7406B. Next base: position 264,669 of record JYCQ01000139.1, on the reverse strand, counting down.
TAGTAGCCACTATCAGGGGAGTATGTTGTAATATTGGAGACGCTCCTACAAATATCTATCCTGACTTGTTATGCTTTCACGTCTACTTTTCTGTCCTATTAAATTCGCCCTATTCTCCGAGTCAAGGGGTCGTCGACCAGTCTTCCTGCTCTACTTTAGCATTTACACAGCATTTACCCCAGGGTATGCTCTTGCACCGAATTGGCCGATGTCTCTCTTATTTCGCTTCATGCTGGTTTGCGATGTGGCGGCACCGTAGACTGTCTCAGGTGGACTCTTTTGCGACGTTGACTCGGATCTCAGGCGTCGCGGTATGGCAATGGCGATGCCGGGTCTTACGAGCAATGTTGGTCCCTTCGTCGGACCCATTATCTCGGGAGTGGCAGGTTTAGTGTGCTTTACTTCTTGGTGTTAACTGGCCTATATTGCTCTTAATACCTGAAACCTTTGTCCCTGTCCTCAACACGGAAGTGGGTCGATCGACTGCCCGGATTACAATCAAGACACGGGTCGGCCTTCGGACTCAGGTGAGAATTCTTGCCCGCATTCGCTCTGAGCTACTCGTTCCTCTACTTCGGGTCATATCTTGCGATTTTTAGCAACGCATATTCCATGTCTAATGGGGTGTTGGCCTCGATGTTTCGTGTTCATCGGCATCGGAGCTGTCCTTGCCATCGTCATATCCGTGGTTTGAGACAGGTGTCACAGGAGAAGCATAGAAAAAGCAAAACCGTGGACACTTCAAAAAGAGTACAGGCGCCTCCCGCTCGCATGTATGGGTGGCTTCCTATTCGCCCTTTCCGGGTTCTGGCTTGGATGGACTGCTTAATCTAGTATACATTGGGCTATTCCTGCATTGTCAGGCATACCTTTAGGAATCGGTATTGACCTCACGTTCCTGGCATTGAATAACTATCCGACGGACGCGTACGACATTTACAGTGCATCGGCATTGGCTTCACACGCGACGTTCTGGATGCGATTCTCATCCCACTTACTACATATCCACTCTACCACCAATCCCATTTGCATCTATCCATTGGGGCACTACTGTGAGCAGACGCAGCCGTTCTGCCAGAAGCTGGCACATATGAAGGATAGGGACGAGGGTGGTAATCTGATGACGCCCCTTTGATCGAAATGAATTAGGTCATTTTACATCTGGACATGCGAATGATCCATCATAAGCTTATTGGTCTTTGGCTGGGCAACGTTGCATGCAGTGACACCATACAGCTGTGAGGCATCTTACAGTCTCACGGTGTACGTATACGAGCCGCTATCGTCAGCCGATTACTATCTAGAAACATCATAATCGCGAGCTCAGCTGCATCAATCGTGTTAGGAAGTATATACCTCATATTGGAGCTTGCATCAAGAATTCCATGATAGACTTTCCTGTCCTGTGGGTAGCTTCCACACGAATCCATCCGGAATTTCGACTGTTCGATCACGCAGCCACTTCTGTAAAGCGCCACAATTTACGAGTTCGGGATTTGATTTTGGTGCTGCATCACCTAATCATATGTTATCAGGCTCGTGTTGAAGTTGCACGTGATGCTCTGCCTCATATAGTCCATGCAGTGCTCAAAGTGCCGCTCATACATCTCCGAAACCCCCTGAGCCTTATGCAGGACATTGGGGAAGGAATATCGACGGTGTGCTTGCCAGAGATATAGACAGTGTAACTGGTGTGTGCCGATTGAGGTCGCCACATAGCCTCCGCCTGCTTCTACTGGAAATTGTACCGCAGTGCGAACTGAGTTGACTGACTTGCTCATAGTCTGACTCGGACACGGCAATCATCCCGTATTGCGTAATTAAGTGCCAAGCCTCTTCGACCGCCGGCGTCGGCGGGCTTTTGAAGGGCAAGTCGTACAAAGTGATCCGGATGGTTGAGTGGCCAAGGCGGCATTGACGGGGCCGATTTGACCTTCGTTAACGGAGGTTACACGAGTCAAAAGAGAAAATAGATTCCTCAAAGCAATAGTTATCATTGCAGCATCATCTCTTGCTACTAACCGGTCTCTCCCGGATGTACACGATTCAAGCCTTGCAATGTGTCTATTTCTTGATACAGTCTAGCCATTCATCTACCATAAAGGTTACTCTTATCCTCTCATTGGTCCTCGCGATCACGGCTGCTGCGCCACCTGGAGGTTTGTTCTCCCGTCATGCCCGTGGGTCTTGATCTCATATATTGACTATGGTACCTAGACTTTGAGGTTAATCCTTTGCTCGGTATTGGATGAGCAAAGGAGTCATCGTACACGAGGAAGCGGGATACATTTCAGTCTGATCGTTTGTTGGGCATCGGCGCCGCTAATGTATCCTCGTACGCGCTGGAGGTGGGCAAGTTTGAGTCAGACCTGTTGCTTCAGATTCGTACGCTCGGTGCTTCGAAGCTCGTCTTGGAAGGAGATAGCGACACTTGCTGCTCGGTGGAGTTTCTAAGACATACATTATAAATTCTAGATGCTCTTATTCCCTCAAGTCCTGTATTTGGCTATTGCACCGTGATGCCGTGTACATGATCAGGCCGAAGATGCCGTAAGCAGCCCTCTTGCTAGTTTCCAACATGGTGGAGACCTCGGGGTTGACAAGGGACATGTGAATGCCGCAGCTCCAATGCGTGAGCGGCCGAGGATCTTCAATTCAGGGGCCTAATATAGCACTATACAGAACGGTCTGGATGAATGAAATGCAAACGTTAGGTACCTCCCATAAGGTACAAATCATAATATCAATTCTTACTTCACAGTACCATAAAAAATTTAAAAGGCAAATTGAAACATAAGGTACCTGTTTTCTGCGGGAAAGATGTTTCGATTGAAGCTCGTTCACGAAATTTATCCGGCTGTGTTGGTCTAGGTAGTAATATCTACCAACGAAGAGCTAGGTATTTAAGGTATGGGACCCTCTCCTTTCTTTCGCTTTCAACCAACATTCAGTTACTCGTAATCCATTACCTATCGGAATGGCTTTTAGAAACTCTTTGACCCGGGCGCTTTGCAGCCCAGCAATAAATATCGCTCGAAAGTCAAGTTGCTCTCGTGGGTTCATATCACATATGCCTGCAGCTTTCTTCTCAACAAATCATTGCGTTTCTCTTCCAACCTCTAAGTGTGCGGGTATGGCAACCTCTCAGAGTAACTCAGGATCGTGAGTCCATAGTATATTACTGTACGCTGTAGGGTACTGGGATCAAATTAATCTTATTGGCCAGACATACGACTGCATTTGCCTTATTCGAGGCACTTTGGGAAGTATATCTCACTCTCCACTCACTGATAACATCAACGCTCACTATCTCCTTAAGGCCGGCATAACAGCATGTTTCGTCAATGTTGGCTCCGATCATCCATCCATCATCGAGGCCATTGTCAAAGGCAAGAGAGAGCGACCCGACTCTTGGCCTAGGATGATCACATGTCCCTCCGAAGTCTCTGCGATTTCGATGGCCGATGGGTATGCTCGAGTCACCGGACGACCGCAGGCTGTTCTCGTCCATGTCGACGTTGGTACACAGGCCCTCGGTCAGGGCATTCATAACGCAAGTATCGGCCGCGCTCCGGTCTTCGTCTTCGCTGGACTATGCCCATATACGGAGTCTGGCGAGCTTCCCGGCTCGCGGACAGAGTATATGCACTGGCTACAGGAACCGCCGGACCAGAAAGCTATCGTGCGACAGTATTGTAGGTATACAGGTGAAGTTCGCACCGGGCTGAATATCAAACAGACAATTGGACGTGCGCTTCAATTTGCGAATAGCACTCCGAAAGGCCCAGTATATGTCGCTGGTGCCAGGGAGGTTCTAGCTGAAGAGATCCAGCCATATTCACTCCAACAAGAGCAGTGGGTGCCGGTCGGGCCGAGCGCGCTTCCAACCGATGCTGTCCACGACATTTCTACGGCCCTCGTTCAAGCTGAACGCCCCCTCATCATCACAGGGTATTCCGGTCGCGATCGCCGGACCCCAGAGCTCCTTGTTGCTCTAGCGGACCTTATTCCAGGAATACGCGTCCACGACACGGGGGGTAGTGATATGTGCTTCCCTTTCAACCACATCGCTTCTGAGGGCTTCCGCACAGGCTCCGATGAATGCACCCAGGACGCTGATGCGATCTTCCTACTTGACTGTGACGTCCCATGGATCCCGTCCCGAAACCCGCCTCCCAAGGATGCCAAGATATATCACGTAGACAGCGATCCCCTGAATCAACAGATCCCAATTTCTTTCTTCCCTGCCCACGGACGCTGGAAAGCAGAGAGCTACACTGCACTCACGCAGCTGGTCAACCACATCAAGAATGACACCTTGCTCACAAAAACACTCCAGGATCCTAAGTACGCGGCCCGTGGAGAAGCTCGCGCCAAAGCCCACGAGGCTCGTCTGGTCAACATCGCATCTCGAACTCGTTTGGGTGACGAAGAAGCATTGGATGTGCACAACATCGGCAGTCTCCTGAAAACATCGCTCCCGGACTCGACGACCTTCGTTGTCGAAGCCGTCACAGCTGTCCAGACACTTTACGATCAGTTACAGCCTAGTCGGCCGGGAAGTTGGATCGGCTGCGGCGGGACGGGTATTGGGTGGAGCAACGGGGCGGCGCTGGGCGTCAAGATGGCGCTCGCGGACCTCGAGAAAACGGGAGACAAGCCGAGTTTCGTGTGCCAGATCGTTGGCGATGGAAGTTTCATGTGCGCGGCTCCGTCCACTGCGCTCTGGGTCGGTAGTAAATACGAGATTCCGGTTTTGACGATTGTTCTGAACAATGGAGGTAAGTCGCATTTCTTCGTCAGCTCTTACGCTTCCGCTCACACACCATTCGTCCAGGTTGGAAAGCTCCCCGCAACTCGACGGAGCTGGTTTACCCGAATGGTCTCAATACCTCGGCGTCTGACGAGGAACTTAACATTTCTTTCCGCCGGACACCCAATTACGCGGCCTTGGCGGAAGCAGCGGCTGGGTCGGAGGTCGGTTGGGGGAACACGACTGAGAACGCGTGGATGAAGGGTGTGCGAGCCAGAACTGTGAGGGAATTTAAGGAGGCGCTTCAGCTTGCAAATTCGAGATTGATTAAGGACAGAAAGGGAATGCTAATCGAAGTATCAATGTAGGGGCAGTGGACGACATCACGAGCACCCAAGTGTGAGGGCAAATAAACTACAATTCTTGAATAAATTCGTTTATGAAAGAGTTGTAAATACTGTCATCACTTTTTCTATTGAGGTAGATCTAAATTACAAGTCAGAGAATATAGGTGGGTAGTATTTGGATTAAGGGGTTGCTGTTCAGTCTCCCAGCGGACTTAGCCTTTTACTCATGTGCTAATGAACGATACACTCCTTATTGTTCCTCCTCGAGAAATAGGATAACAAAACGTAATATCTATGACAATCAGTCCATGGGAATAATCTATGTAGAACAGTCCCCTAGGACTGATATCAGGTTTGGCTGAGTCATAAAGAGTACCTTCAAACCGCTCTTTGATAATTCGGCGGTGTACTAAGGTCATGTTTGTGAAAACGCACTGATGAGTTGGGACAGCTGTGGATCCTTGAAATTTTGGCGAGAATCGTGCTTAGCTTAGGAGAGAAACATACGTTGAAGATAACGGAGGCTGACCTGCTTCCTCGGCTGTCACTTTTCCCGTGCTATGGCGTCCACTATACGCCTGTAGTGCTGACGTGGGACCTTGAATAGGTAAGGAGGTAGGCTAGCAATCTCTCGATACAACATGGCGTCTCGCTACTGTTTATGTCATTTGATATTGGCGCAGTAACGTGCTGGAGTTTTACTCCGTGTGGGGTAAGCAGCGAATGAAATCTAAAATTCCTACTCGTTCTCTAACATGGTTGTTTAGATTTAAGGAAGACACAGTCATTCGTTATATGACGAATGAAGATAGAGAATGCTACAGTAGTAGTCGTTAATTAACTTGCATTGATGAGAATGTGAGGTCGCCACGTGGTACCGAGTTGCACCGGTCGCTTGGTGACGACAGGGTGCAGAACTGTTGGGGGCCGCTTATTGCTCTAGATAAATGAGAACGAACCAATACCCTCCGAGTGCTTTCGACATGCTATTTTTCTGTGATGAAAAGTAGCATTCGTCTACTATATAGACTGACATCCACTTCAAATAAAAGCGCCAGGTAGGTTTGAGTTCCTCAGCCTTGTGGACCGTTTTTCGCCATTCCTTCCGATCGGATGGCGCCAGCACCTCCGTATCTTGACACAAAGACCTAGTCCCTACACAGGAAGGGATCGATAATCCCCACCGCCCGGAGGCATCCCGCAGTCGACGCACCTACGCACTGGACTTTTTCAAAAAGCTTGTGGGGAGATGGGATGACTAGTGCTAGGTACCTACGGCGACGATTCCGGTGATATGTCTGCCGAGCTTAGCTGCTTTGTGCTTGTAGTTGGGGGCCATTTCCCCCAAGCTCTTTTTCAGCTCGTCTATTCCCGAAAGTCATCCCTTTTATATAGAGGAATTGGCGGTTTCATATGAGGTGGTGTATCGCCAGTTCAGCGCCATCCCGCTGCTTTACCTCTTGCTTTATTTTTAATATAGAATTCTGAATGAAAGGTAGAGGTACTCTAGTAACAAGAAATAATTTTATACTGTGACAGCCCAGTCTACACTAGTAAGCCACCTGATTTCCCTCCAGCACCATATTACGAACATGATTCGCTCATACACTATCGCTAACGGTCCGCTGTGGATTCTGTAGCGTCGGGTTCCTGGGGACTAGCGTCCTTAACGACAGCCTTAGTGACCAGGGCTGGGGGACTTCCATTGCCACGGCAGTGGTTAGCACCAATTCATGCTGGGCAAGCTATTGGCTGGTTGTAGGTAGGACTTGAGGATCCCACTTTGAGCTAGAACCTCATTTTGAGATTACATATAATTTTTAACAGAGTCTCGCAATCGATTCCATTGGCGAGATAAAATGGTTCATATTGTTCCATTGATTGGGACCCTTATAGGACGTGGGATCTCGTGCCGTCGCCTATGGTCTTAGTAATAGCTGAAATACGTACCATTCTCTCAGCTGCTGGTACGTGCCAAAAAGATGGGTGAAGTGTTCAACCTAGACCATATTAAGTCATTCTGTCCGCGGCCGCCATACTCGAATAAGAAGACCTGCAGCGCAATCCGCTGAAGCAGGTGTATCCTGTAGTAAACGTATAAGTCGTGAAGCCTGTCGAGATACCGATAGGTAGCGACCTCAAGGCTTAGAACTTTCATGGAGCTCACTTTCGGCCGAGTGTTAGAATCGTAAGCAAATCTGCGCTTATGAAGTAGCTATGTTCTATGGCTGTTATACGTGTACTAGAGACGATCCAGATTGGTTGTGTGGTCCTACTGTACTAGGTTACATCGGTCCACGGAGACCCCGGGCGGCCTTCATGCAGCCCCTGCTGAGTGGCATGTCGAAGTCGGGTCCGGGTTCAGCGTACATCTTGAGCTCGCGTGAAGAACCTATTACCTAAGAGCTGAAGCTGCGCCTGGATTGGCTGTGGTTCCTAGATACCTATTACCTGGGTCGCAGGGGTTGGTCCCATTTGGCTAGATCCTGATCCGCTCGCGAGCCCACAGCCCATTCATATCCCGCCCACCTCCCGCTGTTTCTGATACTGATCTTCTCAGTCAGCGTCGACCGTGATATTCTTTCTGATCGCGACGCTCGGGAACTACGGCCACTCTGAGGATTTTGGATTTCCTTGACCCTAATAATAATTGTAATTGGTGCCATTCGTGTCGTCAAGGATGCCTCCGAGAGTGAGTATCATGCTATTACCATGTCTCAGTCTACTCAATTCGCCTAGCTAATATACTAATGATATCGCAGTATGACGAAGCGCCAGAGTTGGCACCTCATAATTATCCAGAAGTCCATCATCCACCTTCAGTGCCAGAAGTAGCCACATATAGACATGTGCCACCAGTGACACCCATGAAACTAGAAGACTCAACGATTCCGTCAACAATTCCTTCAACAATAAATCCAAGCTATGCGTCGCCCGAAACTCAGTCTGCTTCGCCTTATTACCATGATACCTCCTACCAATCGGGCTACGGCCCTATACCGCCGTCAGAGCAAGGGAGAGCGCGAAAACGAATTATGGGATGTTCGGTGTTGGTGTTCACTTTATCTGTTATTATTGCAATTTTATCCGCGGCCGTCATAGGACTGGCGGCAGGCACGGGAGTTGAGGCGAGCCGGGCAAACGACGCCGAAGCGCGATTGGCCGCACTCAATGCGTCGGGAGGTACACCGACGACCGTTACGGTAACCGCACCATCGTCAACGCCGACAGACTTTAGCAACGTTGATAATGGGTGCTCTACGAACTCCGCCGAGGTAACAGGGAAGACTTACGCCTCAGCTTGTGAGTATTTCAGCGTTATGAAGAGGAATAGGACGGCCGCTAATAATTTCAACTCAAGTCTTCAACCGACCTGTCTTCACCATGTACTGTAATAGCGATGCGCCGAACAACCCACTTTCTTCGCTATTTGTGGGCAACTTCAACGACTGCATGGACGCCTGCGCTTCCTACTCCTTCTACATGCCCTCCGATTTTTCCAGCAATTCCACCTCCAACAATGCTACTTGCGCGGGGGTTAGTTATATCCCAGCGTGGACCAACCGCACATTCGCCGAAGCAGGCAACGCTCCAGGCAATTGTTACTTGAAACCAGGACCTCAAAATCGAACGGCGTTAAACAATCCTAACATAGGAGGCTCCGCTGTACATGCAGCGATTTTGGTTCCACAGTCCTAATGAACAGCACTATTAGGCTGTTCTACGATTTACTCTTATGCATTGGTTTGGACATGGAAGGATACTAGCGACCTACTTAAAATGATACCATGGCGGGAGTTGGGTTTATATGTCAAGGCTTTTTGGGCGGGCTTTTTGATGTGATATCCTAGGCGGCTTAAGGAGTAGGGGTATACTGCCATGGATTCTGATGGGAGGAGTTATTGGGCAATTTGGGTCTATGAAGGGAGCGCTGGATATGTCTAAAATAGGTAGATTTGCATCATGTCAATGTTCAGCGTTCATGATAGATGATTGAATGCATCCTCGAATTATTTCTATTATGATACGATTAATGGATGCCCTGAGCATCTCAAACCATTCCTTGGCTTCTTCCTCTGTTCGTACTATTATTTACAATAACCCTGATTAATTCCCTTCTAAGGCGACACCGAGCTGTAAGTGGGTCATCTCATTCTGTGCCGCTAGACGGCAGCTCGGGGAGTAGCTTCGCTAAATTGACTGCTACTCTGCCTGTCGAATAGGGTTCCTGAGGCACGGGGTTTTCTGAGACACTGTCTCACCATACTGTATCTTGTTGCACGAATCTGTTACATGCGGTCCCGAGCAATATGGTTCGGATATGGCGAATGATGTCGACAATGAGATGGAAAGCTAATTAGCTATGAAACAGGCATGCAGGGGCTACCAATGCAGGATCTCATGTGTGTAGAGACGCTCTATTCTTTTAGGGCTGAAGATAGAAACATGCTGTGCCATCGGGAACCGCGCCACCATTCATCCCCCAAAATAGGAGATTTCCTTCCGAACTGCTGCGGCGCTGCCACGCAGATACAGGGGATATCCGTTGTGGCGGACTCGTTAAAAGCCCCCAAATTGGCTATCAGATGTCTGTACCTAGGTAGCGTTTGATCCAATGTTGAGGAATCAAGTCTTCCGCACATGTTATACATAGTTAAATCTCGGAAGATTCCTAACAGAATCTTCTAACATCGTTATACGTCTCGCTCATATCTAAGATTCTTGCTTTCGCAGCTAGAAATATCTTAATAATAGGCATTGCTTTTGAGCTTGACCACAATCATAGCCCCTCAAGTTCGCTAGAAGTACTATGTAAAGCAAGCTGCGCTAGGCATCCCGTAGATCTTGGTACAAAATCAGGGGCGGGGCAAATTCGTGTTCCTAACGTGCGATCCTATCCCATCCATGGATTTACGATCCTTCGATGCGACCATTTACTTGCTTTCCACTGTTTCTTCTTAGCGCCTTATCGCGACCGACTTCTTCGGATTATGACATAACTGCATGCATCTAAATTCGATCCTGCTACATGGATCAAGGTGTATCGGATTTCCATTTTTAGAGGTATGGAGTTCTGAGCACAACACGAACACCTAGAGGATAACTCTGTGATCCATCATGGTCCGCACATGAAGATAATATTATTTATTTTTTTTTCCTACGCCGATTGACGAGTATGACTTCACTTCAGGACGATCCCGCATGCCTTCATAGTGCCGATAACCTAATAGGCTTGTTGGTCTCTTTGACAGCTTGATTGCCCTATCCGGGTATCGCTCCGAAAAAAAAGTTCTCTATGGTGCCTAAGCGACCTGGCAAATCCGGCCGTTTTGAACATCTTCCACAGATGCACTGTTGAAATACTACCGACTAGCAGGATGTCTGAATCTTCCGGCAAATATTCCTCGCAATTATCTTTTAATGTCGAAACTGCAGAAATCGTATGTCTCGCAGATAAACATGAGTCCCCGCAGCCAGATAATGAACAGATGAAGTCATGGGCGAGAAGGGAGATCGACAGCTATCGTTTACAGTCACGGCGCATCTAAGAGGGATTGATAGGCATCGAGTCAAACGCAATTTACCTCCTTTCACCATAATGTTGGCTTACTTGAGCTTCGCTCAATCATGTTAGCTAAATTCACCTACCATGAAGTGAGTCAGGACTCGAACCAGTGTTAGTACTACTTCTCTACATGCTGCAGGCCTCTGAATTCAAACAGCAATGGCAATCTTCAGCTAATAGTCGCAGCTTTCTTGACTAGGTAGATTTAGCGGTGTTGATTTTCTTTCCCTTTTGGGATATCTTCCCGATATCATTGGCTGGTCGAGACCACGAAGCAACATTCCTAACATTTCTCATTGGTTGCTGTATATTGCTCGTGTTTCCCAACAGTACCTATCGGCGGACCTATTGATGTTGACGAAAGTTCTTGTTAGTGCCATTGACGTGACTATCACTGTCAAATAACTGAGCCATTGCCAGCAGTATTACCTAACGTGTAGAACGTCAAAAGGATCGGAGCTGAGTATGAGAATATGAGAAGATCGTAAGTGGGGCATGATCGAAGTTGAGCATTGCGAGCGCACGAGTGGCAAGATGAACAATTATAGCCAGCAATCTTTAAAATGAAATTAATTGGGAGTAAAGAGGTTAGGTGGGTACGGATGTATTCATTTCTTTCAATGAAGGATCAATGTAATTATTAAAATCCCTCCATGCCTGGCACCGCGGTGCCTTATTCCCAGAAACCATTAAAGAGATCAGAGAGCCAAGGATCAACCACGAAATCCGCGGACGTTGCAAATCCACCCAAGGTCCCCTCAATCGTGCTTACTTCGTGGCTTGCCGTGTTTGCTGCATCGATATTATCCAGTTCGCTTTGCCATGTCGCCCTCATTCTCCGGAACACGTTGATAGACCAATCTTGAGCTTCATCCTCACCGTCATCTGGTGAAGCCAAGGTTGAAGCGGCTTTCATGTATTCTAGCGTACTGATGATCTTATCGCACGTTGATATCAGATCAACGCTTCTACTAATCGCCGTTCGATCCCATGCAGGATCTTGGATAGTGGTGATCCTGTGCAAGCACTTCAGAACACGGACAACTTGAGACGAGTTGATGAAGGGCTTGTTTCTGAATAGATCAACAGGCGTTGCGAAAAAGGAGTCAAAATATGCTTTAATCGAGGAGAGGCAGCTTTGATAAACCTCAAAGCGCCGGTAGTCCGGCTCGTTCCAGGGCGTAGCCGGCTTGCTTATTGCAGATTCGTTGATTAGAAGCTCTGTATAGTAATAGAGCTGCATAAGTATAGCTAAACGGTAAGCATTATTAGGCGGACAGTCTGACATGGGGACGTCGAAGGCTTACGATGATTTCTGGCTATAGTACCGAGTTTTCCCTGCCTAAATATGTCATGTAGCTGCGAACGGAGAGCAGATAGATAAAGAGCTGAAGAGCCTCCTATACCACCGTTTTGCCACGAGTCGTCGTGTATTTGATTTACTATCAGCTGTATTCGCACCTGTGCAATCAGAGTCTCATCATGAGACACTGTGCTGTTCTGGGTAAGGTTCAGGACGTAACCATCTAGATGCGACGACCAACGAAGTCCAGGCGCATGTTTGAAGATATTGGATACCCTACCTGCTTATCAGAGACCTTCCTATATGAAAAGATAATGATTTTGGAACTAACTGGGAGGTAACAATGAAAGCGCCTAATACGGCACGTTGCACCTCTTCGGTGCGAATTCTAGGAACGTTCGTTATCCGCGGGTCATGATCCTTGTTGGAGGTACAAAACATAGCTGAGGCATCAGGATGCGGCCTATGAAGCCCCATATCGCAAACTAACGTAACAATAAGTTGGGAGAACAAAGTCCAAAAAGGTTTATCTCTTCGCTGTAGCTGAGACCTAGTCATGTCGATTGTCAGGATAAAGCTTCAGAACTGCGGTGTCTTGAAAAAAAGGGTATTTACCAGCCTACGAGGGTGAGAAGTCCTAAGAGAAGGTCCAGGCTTTTCTCCCTGTCAACAACTACCCTCTGGATTACAATGCTTCTTGCCTGGTCACCCAAGGCATACCGTCGTTTTGGCGACGATGACGTTATACTGATGATGTTCAACCATAGGAAAGGATATAATTCTCGAAGTTGTTGAGAAGTCAAATGTGGTGGAATATGGACGAATGGGAAGAACCCCTGGCCCGAGTTAGCACTGTTACGGCCTCTGTATCATGGTTTGACTTGCTATTGTTTCTTCCCTAAACTTCTTCAGCAATCCTTCAGCCTCCGTCGGAGACGGGTAATCGGCGAAAGGAACGTTTGAGTCCGGAGCTTTCGCGGAACTAGGCAAAGAGGTCCCTCCAAGACTATTGGTCGCTGTCGCGGGACTCAAAGTGGTAATCGACGGATTATCTGTTTCGATTTCAAGTCCAATTTGCTCCCTAATGGAATCTAATGTTTCTTCTGCGTCCTTCTTATTAMCCCCTTGCTGGGCCTTCAGGCATGTCACGAGTTCAGCGAGTTTCTCTTCAAGCCGAGCCGTCTTGGAGATACCACGCTTTGCACCCCGACGACGCCCGACTGAAATCGATGCGATGCATTCCTTTTTCAGACGATAACATCTAGCAAGCATTAGAAATTGACACGATACGGTAACTGGGTTGACCAATGAGGGATCTCAACCAACCTTTCGCAGGTTACACCGTCGGCCCGATAGATGCATTTGCATTTCACTCGAGCACAGTTCGTACAAGCTCTATTACCAGGGGTAGGAGTTGACGTAGATTGAGATCTAGAAGGACTCGAGGGTAATTGCGTCTCCATGATTGAAAGGTTTTTCGTACTGAGCCCCTATGCCCGACATATTGCACAGGAAGGATCAATAAGTTGCGGCGGACGGACACGGGGAGTAATTAAGGGCCTTACCATTCAACTGCGCCGGTAAGCTACGGCTGACTCATCCGTCGGAGCTTACCAAGATCCCGCCGGACACGGAGAAAAACTATTGTCCTTTTCCTGCTATCAACGCATTATTCCTCCGACCGCGGGGTAGGGAATTCCACTTCAACCTGTATTATACTTGGGAGGACAATCTTTTCAGTCCGCGCAAAAATTGATCACAGAGTTATTATGCACAATATTCAAGGTTCTCGAATCAAATTCATACGGCATTCTGAGAACGTGTCTTAAATCAGCTCTATTCGCAATAAAGATGGGTGTTTGGCCATATTAATGGTTTGGCCATGCCTTAGTTGGAGCAAGAGCTTCAGCCTGCTCAGGGGATCTGTTACTGCTATATCCAGGTCCGCACCTCTCCGGAGACGTCCGCATAGGTTTAAGTTCGAAATAATGAGCATGCTAATAGGCAGACCATCGAATTAGCTTCTCAATTAAACAATTCTAAATATTCTATGCAGTACTACCTATCTACTACACTACCTCTCATGAATGGAGATCTACACCCCGGTCTACATGAAGAAGATCCGTCTCTGCTTTTGACCTTATAGTGTGACGACGAGCTTCTGGGCCGACACGGCACCGGATTTCCCTTTGTTGATTGCTGTTTGGACGTGCTCCAGGCCATGGCCGACAACTAATGGCTTCGGCAGGCATTGATACTTATGCTGGGCTAGGGCAGTAGGGAGAAACTCGTCAAAAATCATAGGACCAACTTCGTTATCCTTGACCGTGCCAGCGAAGACCATCTTGGCCCGAATACCCGCAGGGACGTTGGTAGCCTGCATGGCGMAAGCCACAAACTTGGTGCCTTCGCTTTTATCAACAACCTCAAATACGATCTTCTCCGATCCCAATTGAATCGCAAAGCCGCCAGCACACGTCTTGCCCTTGAAAGCCTCGATCAGTTCTTGTGTGACGTTTGGGCTGTGGTAGTCGAAGACACGCGAAGCGCCAAGCTTCTTGCAGTAATCGAAGTTCTTGGGCGAAGAAGTTGTGTACACCTCGTAGCCGGACGCCACAGCAAGTTGGATGGCGTTGCTGCCAACGCTAGAGGCTCCCGCCCAAATGAGTAAGGTCTTGCCGTTGGGCTTCGGGTTGATGCTCGGGTAGTCGAGCGCCAGGAAATCCTTCTGGTAGAGGCCACATGCCGCTGTGGCCAACCCGAGGGGCAACACGCAGGCGTCAGTGTAGTCTAGGTCATCCGGGATGGGCGTAACGATCGTAGTCTCAAGGACAGCATAGTGTTGAAACCCGCCGGATCGGGCCTCAAACCCGGCTGTGAGACCAAGGACACGGTCGCCAACTTTGAACTTGCTGACGTTGGGACCAACCTCGACTACTGTCCCAGCAACGTCGGAGCCTCCGACGTAGGGGTACTTGAGCCAAGAAAATAGCTGCTCTCCCATGATTTGAATGTACCAGTCCATGGGATTGATAGCGCTTTAACATTGAGCGTCAGTAAAGAATTATGTAGAAAAAGGCTATAACATGTCTCGAAGCAACAGGTCCTTAGGCTGTTTATCTAGGAAGTGATAAACTCCCAAGACAGCTGTAACAGGGGGATAAAGAATTTCTCATGTCACGTACGTGGCAGCCACCTTGACAACGATCTCACCATCACCAGCGGTTGGATATGGAGAATCATCGATGGTGATCGGGTATGTCTTAGGCTCAGTGAGGAAAGCGGCTCTGTTGGTAGGGGCCATCTTGAAGT
Organism: Hypoxylon sp. E7406B; assembly: GCA_000931505.1. Taxonomy (NCBI): domain Eukaryota; kingdom Fungi; phylum Ascomycota; class Sordariomycetes; order Xylariales; family Hypoxylaceae; genus Hypoxylon; species Hypoxylon sp. E7406B. Next base: position 249,388 of record JYCQ01000139.1, on the reverse strand, counting down.
AGGGTATTCTGCTGTTGGTTGAAGTTCTAGATTGGCGACTGAAATATATTAAAAGGTACCTAACTCCCAGTTACCTAGTGCATATGATGCTTGGAGTGTAGTAGTATGAGACGCTTCTTGGGATCCTGTTTCGTGGCAGAAGTCTCTTTATTATCATCACGAGTATATTGGCGGAGCGGCAACATATATGGGCCGACGGGAGCGGACGGCGGTTTACGATACGTCACCAACGCCGACAAGTAACACAATTTGTTGCCTCTAACCTCCGAGGAGGTGAAACTGGACCGAGCTAAGCCAGCTAATTACGCGATGTGGTATGCCAGTATCCCACAAGACGGTCTCCCAAAAAGGTAAATTGAAGCCGAATTGGTAACGCCTATCTCCGGACCATCTTGGTCTTACATCCGGCAAGCTCCAGCTTTCTTCCAGCCAGCTTGACACCACGATACATCCATTCTATGTGAATGTGTAAATCTTATGGTGGAAACTTACCTAGGGTTATAAAAGTCATATTTATATTGATAACATTATTTTAAGGTTTGATTTGATGATGTCGGGCTCCTGGGCTCGAGACTCGAAGCACAGAGCCGGCTCCCGGATAGTGGACCCCGGCATCGTATCCGGGGKGTCACTGCTGGACTTAATGGTGCTAAGATGTTATGCAGAAGCCTTTACTTTATCGGTAAACTGCGCCGCCATGATATTAAACACGATATGGCAATAGGTTACCAGGACTAGGCCGGATTCGCAATACTCCTCTTCTCATTATGATCTAGCGCGGCACCTCTCTTCCACGGAGTGTCAATCTAGCCGGCGCTGCTTGAGAAAGTCCTACAATCTCGGATCTAGCTGCTTACTGTGGATATTTCGGCAGAGGTGCCCCGGCCGTCAGATCTCAGGGATCGAATTAATTTATACTTGCGGACACGAGCGTTGTCGCCCCTTAATTCCTTTACGATGCCGGAGTTAATAGTGGCATTACTATCTCCGTCATTTCCTCAATTTGAGCTGCATAAGTCGGGAGGCCAGAAATGTTCACATATTTATACGACTATTTCCTCCTCTATAAAATCCCTTTATTGGCGTTGTGTGTCTCGACTATATTTACCTAAACCATGAAATAAAGACCAACATATCTGCTGGCAATGCAAGAAAGCTAATGCTTAAGGATCAATTGTTATTATGGCCTTCAGGTTTTCAACGCAAGAGCTGTGGAAAGCGTCTGATGAAAGCATACCATATAAAAAGGAAATTGCTGGCGACACACATGTAAGTTTAGTCATTCTTTCATGGGATATAACGCTCTATGCTCCAGGTCCGATACACGCAAGTCTTGGTGTGTTCAAGGCGAAATAAGACGGGAATAGGGCGGCCGAAGAGCTTTCGACCGAATGTCATAACTTGGATATTATCAGGAACTACAGCGACGCTCTAATCTAAATCTACCTCCTCCGAGGAAATGAAGAATCTACAACATAATATAAGATCAACAGTCTCATTTTCAGCATAATAAAGGTTCGTGTAAACTCTTTAGCGTCGAAGTAAGGGACCAAAATTGGAGTAACAAACCATATCCATGAAAGCGGGTAGACGTCATACTAGTGACGCTAATATTGCGAGTTATATGTGGGTAGATGTATATTATGCTATGGCCAACTCTCAAAACTAAGAGAAGCTTGAATATTGAAATAGGTTATTCTTTACATAGCCCACTTAGGTAAACTGATCTATGTGATAAGAGTTTGTTAGTGTCGGCTCATGTTACGCTACCTAGTGTTTTCAGCGATAGTTTCAGCTGAGCTCCCTGTTGGCCAATTGAGACAGTTCTTAAGTTATGAGTCAGTAGCGGCAGTCTTGAGAACTAGAGGGATGGTAGAAGATACAAAATGCAGATGGCATCTCCGGGTTTAAAACACCGTGTCATATAGTTCAAGCCACGCTTATCCCCAGTGATTCTACGGCTGATATTCTGCTCGTCTTCTAGAAAAATCCCTAAAGCATGTTCGGTATACGAATGACACATCCCACCCAAGTATAGGCTTTATCTGCTCAGCATAACTTGGCGGTGTGGGCTGGCTTAATCGGTCTTTTCGGCGCACAGTAAACGGAGCTGGGAATGTACACAGTTGCAGTAGTATGCGAAAGAGGACGAATGAGAAGCCTCACAGTAGCGAATGGCACCCCACCTTTCTCCCCGCCTTTCTTGACGGACGCCCTGCTCGTCAACCCAAGGGCGCGCGCTCCACCTTCATTACATGATTGCATGGGTACATCGGCGTTGGTCAGCAGAGACCGGAACTGCCTACTCGCGGTCATGGTGATGGCAGCTCAGGAAGACGGACGATGACTCTTCCTGTGACCTGGAGATCATCATCTTCCTGCGTCCGGCTTTGGCGACAAGCGGAGCAACACATGCAAATCATATTGATATTACGCGTTACCATAACTCGCGCAGATCTAACAACCCATGGATGCGCATGAGGAAGCGCTTGTCGCGTGCCTTAGCTTTAGTAGTATCCTTTCCCCGTCTCCAGCTATCGCTGTGCTTACTTGGCCCCCCTAAAAAGTTAGTCCAAGTTATGTGAGGTATTCTTCCCCAGATTATTTCCCATTCTTAACAGGGACGCATTCCCTTTTGACTCATCAACCGACCTTCTCTCCTATCCCATTTATACTTCCCCCCTCCTCCGAAGCCGTTAAGACCAGGCCGGATGTGACAACTTAGACCGGCGCCCTTCTTATTTCAGCTGATTGTTACGCCCTTAGACGTAAAAAGCTTGTGGTAGTAGCCCGCGCCCTTCAATGACTACCATCGATGAGCTCTCCGAGATGGAGTTCGTCAATTGGGAAGCTGCCGCGGTTGGCACCAGCTTCGACCCTGTAGTCACGTCGGAGGGCGCAGCCGGCCCTATTGACGCCGTGGCCGCATCGTCGGATCAGCCTAATATGGACCTCGTGTTCGGGGACGTTGACGGCGATGACTGGTCGTACTGGGCCCTGGAGCATTTCGAGTCTACCCAGATGCCACAGGATATGGACTTGACGATCCTTCCCGAACCAGAACCAGAACCTGCAGCGGCCTCGCAGATGTACTGGGAGACACCTGAGGCCCCTTGTACTCACTGTGCTGTCGGAGGCTACCAATGCAAGCGAATAAGAGAAGGTAAATACAAAGGTTATTGTACGAGCTGCGTTGCGCTACGATGTGAATGCAGCTTTGGGCCCCTAGAGAATAACCTGACTGCCGGAGCTGGCGCGACTTTTCCTGCAAACCCTTGGCCGACGATGGGAGACAGGCCAGAGACGTCTATCCTTCACGAAGATGAATTGGCTGCTATCATGACCTCAGCTCCGCCTATGCCGGGTCTGGTGGCTGTCGCCGAGGATAAGCAGATATCGCCAAAACCTCAGAACATGCCCAAAATCGGTGCGCGGTTCTCCCGCGAGTCAGTCAAAATCCTTAAAAACTGGGTGTCAACACATAGCAGACATCCGTACCCCACAGAGGAAGAGAAAGAGGGCCTTCAAAAGATCACTGGTCTTAGCAAGACACAAATCACGAATTGGTTAGCCAATGCTCGCCGACGAGGCAAGATTCAACCAACTCGAGCGACGTCCCCCCATATCGGCCGAGGCTATGTCCAAGCCATCGATATACCGCAGCGGAGAGGTACCCCAGCAATGTTCGAGAACATGAACCCCCTGCAGCGTTGGGCGAACTCTCCGCCAGAAAACGAACCTGCATCCGTCGCAGCCATTGCTAGAGCCGTTTCAGCTTCTTCCACATACTCACAAACGTCTGGATCTGGCCGTAATAGTCCTTACGTCTCTAACTATTCGGATGATGGATCTAGCAGGTCGCTGTGTAATCAATCATCTGCTAGCAGTTTGGGTACTTCTCACTCAAGCGGCGGATCTTTCGCGTCTGCATATTCCAACAAGTCGCACGGCTCCTTTGGCTCCTTACCATCCTTTGTTCGAACACGAGGACGACGCCGACGACGAAGAGCTCCACCCAAGCGAGCAGACGAAAGCCTCAACCAACCGCTCAAGACTTTCCAGTGCACTTTCTGTACTGAGACCTTTAGGACTAAACATGATTGGCAGCGGCACGAGAAGTCGCTGCACTTGTCTCTCGAGCGATGGATATGTTCTCCGGATGGACCCAGGACAATTAATCCAGAAAATGGGTTGATGAGCTGCGTCTTCTGCGGTGAAGCGAACCCAAATGATGCTCATGTGGAGTCACACAACTTCTCCGGGTGTACCGAGCGGACGCAGGAAGAAAGGACATTCTATAGGAAGGACCATCTTCGACAACATCTCAAACTTGTGCACAACGTGAAGTTCCTCCCGTGGTCGATGGATAAATGGCGGGTAGCTTCTCCCGAAATCCGATCACGATGCGGTTTCTGCGGCATCGTGCTCGATAGTTGGACGATCAGAGTAGACCACCTGGCCGAACATTTCAAAACTGGTAACACTATGGCTGACTGGAAGGGTGACTGGGGTTTTGAAGCACCCGTACTTGAGATGGTTGAGAACTCCATCCCACCTTGTGAGAGACCATTATTTTTCTCTCCCACGCAGCTATCTAATTGATGACGACAGATCTAATTCACGATGAGAGAAACACTCCCCTGCCTTACATGGCTAGCAATGGCTCTCCATCAACACCGACAAATGCTTATGAGCTTCTAAAGATAGAGCTCCAACATTGGATGACGATGTTTACCGCAGACAACGGGAGAGCACCGACTGACGCAGAGATGCAACTGGAAGCTTGCTGTATAATCTTCGGGGCCGAAGCCCAATCGAACCCTAACCGCTGGGAAGCACCATCGTGGCTACGTGATCTTGTCATGTCCTCAGAGGAGCAGTCTCGAGCCGCAGCCTTCCGGCCAATTCGGGGTCAGTCAGAGAACCGAATAACCTCACTTCGTATCAATGGTAAGGAAAACATATTTGAACACTGTGAGTTTGAGAGACAGATGCAGGACTTTGTCAAGGCCAAGCAACTATTAGGCCTAACGGCCATGGACCACGAACTTCAGGTTGAAGCTTGTCGTATCATTGGTAGGATGGAGGAGAAATCCGGTAACCCCATGGAAGATATTGCCAACTGGCTGCTTCGTATCATATACGGTTCTCCAAAGTGGCTTKAAAGCTTCAGACAGCGGGCGCATCTTCCCCGCAGCGAAGACGTAGTGGACGCCAATCTCAGGTCAAAGGACCCTAAGACCATCGACTCGACTATCCACAATTATAGTAGACTGGACCAGGAGCTCGGCGAGTATCTTCAAGAACAGAGATCAATGGGCATTGAACCCGACGACGCCGATCTGCAGAGACAGGCTCGTATCATTATCTACGATACCGATGACGAATGGAATCAAACAGCCGCTGACGACAGAGACTGGCTTTCCCGCTTCCGAGAGAGACATCCGCCGACCGGTCGCACTACACAATCCACATCCAGTGGCTCCCCAATCAGCCATAAGAAATCTAACTCGTCGCCCCAAAACCAACCGGCGACAAGAGATTCGCAATACCTCGGTCCTCTATTCACCAACCTGCCATCGTGCCATTCTCAACAAGCACTTGGCAATAATCTCAACGGCTCTTCCATCAAGACCGGCCCTTTCTTCCTCAACGACACGAACTGCTACCGCCGCCTGGCTCAGGGCCTCAGCCGCTTCGTAGCCGCCACCATGTCCCCCAACAATCCAAACCGCCACGTGCCCACCGACGAGGAAATCCAGTACCAGGCGCGGTGGCTAATTTACGACGAGTAAGTCTTTCCACGCCGCTATTACAGTACAGGCACCTCTTTACCGACCTTAGAGCTAACCCCAACCCCCCAGCGACGACCCCTGGAACCAAACCGCCGCCGACAACTTCGAGTGGCTGCAGCGCTTCAAGCGCGACGTCGGCATCCTGCCATCCGACAGCGGTCCCGGCCTCGGCACAAACGACCTGCCCTGGGCGCCAACCGAAGGCGGGACGGGCTTCGCGCCTCCCTACGTAGCGCCGAACCCCGCGGCGGCGATCGAGCCGCTGGACACGGACCCGACGATCTTCCTGCGGGACAACGCGAAGCCGTTCGAACCCGCGGCCAGCACGGCGACGCGGTTCCTGCGCAACCTGGCGCGGCGGTACCCGGCGCCGGCGAAGGTGTTCTGCAGCCGCGAGCTGGAGAGCGGGCTGACGGAGTACGTGCGGCGCGAGGTCGGGCGCACGGGCGCGTTCCCGTCCGACGACTGCCTGCGCGAGCGCGCCCGCCAGATCATGGCCATGCAGAAGACCAGCTGCGACGACCCCGTGCTGCTCGAGCGCTTCAAGGCCGCCGTCAAAGGCACCGGGCTGCCGGACGCGCTGGACACCGTGCCTGAGACTGGGCCGCTTACCCCGGGGGTAGCTGCGGACATCGCGACCGTCACGGGGGCTTCTACCACCGCTGCGGGAGTATCTGACCCTGCGCTGATGACGCTGTCGGGGGATATGGACGTGGATTTCCACTTCACGGAGCAGGAGATGAACGACCTGCTGCAGGACATGAGTCCGGATTTTGGGGGCGTAGCGTTGCTCAACCCGAGTCCCTCGAGCACTAATACTGATAATACTGGCGCTGCTACTGGGTCGGGCTTCCGGCAATGATCGAAAAAACATGATGTTAGGTCTGGTTATGATTTATCTTCTCTTGGCACATTAGATACCATTTGGGAGTAGTTAGGGCATTTATTTCTGTATACCTAGGTGTAGGTTAGGCGTAAAGGATAGTAATTGCATTTTGAAATTAACACCTCCAATCTATCTGTCTGCAGAGCGGTATCTAGTGGCTGAAGGATTACTAGATCTAAGTGCCCAGCACCGGGACCGAGACCGAGAGACCTAGAAGGTGAATAGTCACAAAGTTACCAATGTCACAAGTAAAAGAGGCATGCAATTGCCGCTCAAAGATTCTAGCGCATGGGCTCTTATTTGTTTAGACTAGTTCTTCGCAAAAGCAATTACGATAAAAGGACGGTTTAATGAGAATATCTGCCTATAACAGGCCAAGTAGGCCAAAACGACCATATCGAAAACTAAAGGGTATCGTAACAATAATATGCCTTGAGCGGCAAGAACCTCCCCTGGAAGCAACCAAGCTTGAAATGCCGCTGAGTGAACCTTCTTAAACGCCATCTGCCTTCATTAAAAATAAATACAGCAACAAMCCCCGACAGGGGGTGAATACAGGAATAGTGCTACAGTGCCCTCCCCCCCAGCAACCTCTCAAACTCCGCCCATCACGTGGTCGCCACGTGGCGACAGAACCGGAACGCCGTCTAGATTCTCGTGCCGAACATCAATACCCCGAGTCGCCTGGGTTGGACTAGACGCGAATGGTATATTCGACGTCGGGGTAAAGGTGTGTCCCCCCAATCGACTCGGGGTATTGACGTTCGGCTCGAGAATCTGGACAGGTCCCGAAATTGGGACCGCCTTTGCGGGTGGGCCGTTGGGTTGGTACTCCCTAAAGATGGCCTCGTTCTTGCGTGCCTCTCGGGTTTGTTGTACCGGGGAGCTTGAGGGAGAGGGTAGGTAGTTCGGCTCGGTAGGTGTTAGGATGGTTGGTACATCCTGGTAGGCTGGTAGGTCACCGCTACCCACATCCGTGGGTGATTGTAGTCCGGACGTAGCATGACTATCTGTGCCTTTGTGTACGGGAATGGGAGCTTCTGGGGCCGATGTTTGTTCACTTTGAGGACTAACTGGCATATGGGCAGTCTTAGCTTCCTCCGCGGCCTTTTGAGAGGCCTTTGCTTCCTTGCCCAGTACATTGAACTTAATTTTCTGCATTCGGTTAGTAGTTATCTCTGTATAACCTGGGGGATCCATTACCAATGACTTGGGCTCTCCGGACGGACCGGGCGGAGGTTCCTTATTAACAGGCTCCGGGGCACCATCGGCTTTGTTTACCGTAGTCTTGGGCTTTTTAATCACCCGGCCATCCTTACGGAGGGGTGCTGTCGGCCTAGTCTTTCTCATGTTCAGTCGTGTAGACGACTGTACACTCATAGCCGAATCAGGTCGTACACTAAGTGAGGTGCTAGGTCTCGGCATACTAACTGCCCCGTTGGTCGTGAGTGTACCGCTGGGCTGTTGAGTTGGGCCTGACCCTTTCTGTGTGGGAATCCCTCGGGCGAGTGCCTGTGAACTAGTGTTAGAAATGCGTTCGTTGCATGAACAAGGAAGGGACCTTGCCTTTTCCGTTGCCAGACCAATCGGGCCTCCTACTGTCTTCCTCCGCGATCTCTCATCGGGGTCTACATAACTGACTGGTTTTCTCTCTCGCAAAGACTTCCTGATGGGAGGAGCCGGGGCCGACTCCTCTGTAGCCGGGCCGTTCTGCTCAAGAGATTGGCGTCCACGTCTGGCCTTTGGTAATCCAGCATTGAGCTCTTCGAACTTGGCACTATTGACTTGGCGGTCCTTTGGTATGAGCAGCTTGCTTAATTCATGGGAAGCAACAGTCCACGGGACGTCGGGGGCAGGCGGACTCGGAGGCCGGGAGATCGATATTTGAGAGGATGCATAGCCGGACACACTCCGTCGCACCTTAGTCGGGTCTACGGCCTTCAAGCTAGACGCTTGCGTTGGGGAAGAGTAGTTCCCGGGTATAAAGGCTCGAGGCTTCTTAGGCTGTTCGAGGGGTAGTGCCGTCATGGTGGCATCAAGTTGGTCAAGCTCAGAGGCGGACCACCAAGAGGGGTCGTATGGGAATTTAGGGGTCTTCAACTTCATCTCGCTCTCGGTTAGGGTATTTCGTCTACTGAACGAGCCAATCCTAGTGCCCATCTCATAGCCGAGTCCAGGGGCAGTTTCTTCCTTCGGCGGCATGGGTTCAATGCCAGCTAGGCCGCTCAGGTGGCTGAGGACGCCTGAATACAATGCTCGATCGCTATAACCGCCCTCAAGTACACTAACGACTCGACCTTCGACACCCAGGCCTTCTTCGGAAGCAATCTTGACTACGTCTCGGGTAATGCGAGCATAGAATTCAGTGGGAACATGGACCTTGTGACGCTGCATCCCCGGGCCCTCCCACTCACTTGCGTCGAAACCGGCAGACAGAAAGATAGCGGCTTTAGGTTCCTGGCCTAAGCTGCGGTACCGTTGAGTCTGCGTTCGAAGAAAGGATCGAGCCTTTTCTAGAAGACAAGAGTACTTCGACTGGTAGAGTTTCCAGAATTCGACATCAGACTTCCATTCCTGTAGATGGACGTTCCAGACGGATTGTCCATGTGCGTTCTCGAGGCAGACGCTGGCGTTCCTAACCTTCTCTTCGTCGCCAGATTCGCATGGATAGGAGTTGATGTCGTGGATGCTGAAGTATCCAATAGAGGTTCTTTTCCAAGCCGACGCGTTCCTTGCTGATGTGTGGCTCCGTCTGTTATGGCTCCACGCGATGGCTTGAGATCCATCGCCGTGATGCAGGTCAAAGTCTATGATTGCTGCATGTGTCAGGCCGTGATTGAGGAATCCATGCATAACGCCGACCTGGACATTGTTGACCCAACAAAATCCTGAAGGCTGCGACGCAGAACAGTGATGGCCGGGAGGGCGTACGGCAACAAAGGCACGTTTATGAGGCGAGTCATTGAAAATATGGTCAACAGCATCACAAACAGCACCAAGCGCTCCTTCGAACGCATTCAGCGACTCCGAACATAGATAAAGGTCGCCCTTGTGGAGTTCTTCAGGGGGGCCTGCTTGGCCCCTATTCATCTCGGGCCTACGCAGCTCGTTGATGTTGGCCGCCAGTTTAGATTCCGCAGAATCACACATCATCTTCAGTTCCTCCATCCACTTATTGCCATGTACATTCGTCACAGCAGTGGAATCCAACGCCAGGGTTCGGTTAGTCTTGAAAATATGGAAAGGGATGTTCGGGAGGGAGTTGGGGTCGAGCTCTGGATGAATAGGATGTTTTCCGTCACAGTGGCGCTCTCCCAGTCGTACGTATGCCATTGACAATCCTAGGATGCTCGCTTGGATTCTCTCGGGGCGTTCGACGATGGTGCTCAATTCCAACTTAGTTGCACGAGGTCTCGAGAATCGGTGGCCATAGCATGCATCATGCAAAATGACAATGGTTTCGGATTGGTGGGTTGCGGAGTCGCCATGGAGTAATTCCAACTCTTTCTGCAGATATGTGCATGCCACTGAGGCAGGGGTAGGGGTTGGCTTCTCTTTGGATTCCTCCATGGCTTTGTAGGCGCCGTTCAATGATGTCTTAGAAGCGGATGGTGATAGAAGGTGGGTAGAACTACCTCGACGAGAAGGCGCACGACTAGGAGTAATACCACTAGAAGAATGTAAAGAGTTCATAGAAGTTTTCCGCAGTAAACCTGGCGTAGAAGATCGAGATTGGGTCGCCAATGTACTTGAACTGGACCGGTTTACAGGACTACGGGATGGGGCCCTGGTGCTGGGGGAGGCGGAAGAAACTCTGGTAGGTGTAAGTTTGGTATGTGCATTGGAGGTGGGCGAAGTAGAGAGGCGGGCGGCTGGTGATTGGGAGGGGGACGTAGAGAGAGAAAGTTTATTTAAGGAGCGTAGAAGTTCGCGATCCTCGTCGTTGTTAGTTGCTGAATCTCGCAACTTTGGCTGAGCTCGACCATGCCCGGGAGACGCCATGGTTGCGAATTAGATTCATACGTATAGGGTATGTTACGTTAGGTAGGTTTAGGGGTTGGCAGTTGGTAGTTAGCAGCCTCAATCTGGATTAGTGCGCACACATGTATATGCGCCTGTTGTAACGAGAGAGTCCGCCGTCGATGTTGACGATGAATTGTCCCGGGTGTTGGAAGACGCCTTGTGGTTAGGGTTTTATCGTAAGGGAAGCAAATCGGGCGCGTCGCGCGTAGATGTGAGTTGACGTAGCGCCGTTCTCACGTGCATACAACGGTATTTATATATGCAGTGTAGAAGCCGGGGTAGAATTGGTTTATCCGGACGGTTATGCTCATAAGCAGCTACTAGATCTGCATAAAGGCATTGTGCTCTCCATATGGATCCCATTGTCCGGCAGGGGTATTGTATACAATTTTGCGACGGGTCTCACCAGCAACGAATTACCATCAATTCCAGATGGATATTACCCCTCTATTCTGACGTAAATTGTCGCTGTCTCCCACATCCATGGATGCATAACAGACATTGATCTCTCTGTCAATGCCATTGACGGGCAAGAATAATGCATCAAGAATGATACCAATTGTAATGTTGAACACATTTGCTTTTTATATTATCTTTTCGGCCTAGTTTCCAATGGCACGCAAAGAACAATTCAACTTGGTTCATGCAGGTTGGCGAGTGCAGGGTGGCGTTCCTGCTGGTATCCGCCCCACCGTGTTATATCGAAAACGTACTAGTTAGATCTTTATGCTATCGATAACGTCTGGGGTTCTCTGCGCATTTTACATGTGCATCATCTCTCTTCTCTTTTAGATTTCTAAGCAACACCTCACACTAGTCAGCGACTTCGCAGTGGACCAACTTACACTTTTTAAACAAAACCACCGCGGCCATCTTCTGAAGACAAGGCAGTCTGGTTTTGAGTCGCAAACAGACCAACCCTTGCCAAGATGGCACCTTCGTTAGAGGAGCCTGAGCCCGTCCAAGATGTTCTCGATAACCCGCTGAAAGCACGCCCCCAGCTTGTCGCCCCCGAACCAGAACACTGCCCGGGCCCCGAATCCGAAAGTGCAGGCAAGGCCGACTCATGCGCGGGATGCCCGAACCAAGCGATATGCGCCTCGGCGCCCAAAGGTCCTGATCCAGACATACCTCTAATCTCGGAGCGATTATCGGGAGTGAAGCATAAGATCCTCGTGCTGTCAGGGAAGGGTGGTGTAGGGAAGAGCACATTCACAAGTCTGTTAGCGCATGCTTTCGCCACCAACGACGACATGACCATCGGCATCATGGACACAGATATCTGCGGACCCAGCATACCCAAGATGATGGGCGTCGAGTCAGAAACAATACATATCAGTAGCACGGGCTGGTCGCCCGTCTGGGTCGCCGACAATCTTGGCGTGATGAGTATACAGTTCATGCTACCAAATCGCGACGATGCCGTAATATGGCGCGGTCCGAAGAAAAATGGCCTGATCAAGCAGTTCCTAAAAGAGGTGGAGTGGGGTAATATGGACTTCCTGCTGGTCGACACACCGCCGGGCACGAGCGATGAGCATCTAAGTGTTAACAGCTTTCTGAAAGAGAGTGGTATTGATGGCGCTGTTATGGTTACTACACCACAGGAAGTAGCGCTGCTCGATGTGAGAAAGGAGATCGACTTCTGTAAGAAGGCAGGCATACGAGTGCTGGGTCTAGTGGAAAACATGAGTGGTTTCGTGTGCCCAAAATGCACGCACGAGAGCCAAATCTTCAAGGCTACTACAGGGGGTGGTGCGGCTTTGGCAAAAGAAATGAACATCCCATTCTTGGGCGAGGTACCGCTGGACCCAAGAATAGGCATGGCGTGCGACTACGGAGAGAGCTTCTTTGATGCCTACCCGGACAGTCCAGCATGCAAAGCACTAAAGAGAGTCGTAAGGGGTGTTGCAACCGAGATAGGTCTCAATGCGCAACAAGTATTGCCCGACGATTGAGAAAGGGAATAGCAAATAAAGCTCTATAATCTCGCTACATTTAGGACAGAGAAGTACCCTCTTGATATATAATCGATCCGCCTGGACTATATCAAAGGTAGCCTATTCAGCGCTCAACTTCTTCGGGATATCTTCCAGATCCTCGGCACTCTCGATATCGATCACCTTTCCAACCTCAGCAGTATTCCTCATCAACTCCTTCGCGCCCGCGTATGTCATGCGGCTCTCAGCGTTGCACGTGGTGGGGAGGTAGTACAGGAGGACGTAGGGTACGGAGAGACGGCCGGATGGCTACAGCGCAGTTAGCACGGCTTAGGCCTTTTTGACGGATTTCGGTTAAAAATGACCAGTCATACCAGAGTTATCGGGTAGCTTAGAAGAATATAGCGCGGCGAATTATCGGGGAGATCGTCACCGATTTCTTCGAGGGACTTGTATACTACTTTGTCTTCATCTTGCTTGATCTCGTGGGTCTTCTTATCGATGTAGTCTGACCAGGAAGCATCGGTCAGCAAAAGCGGCAAAACATCCGGATTAAGGGAGAGCATAGACCGACATACATACAAATAACAGCTTGTGGACCACTCGCCCTCGACGTGGTTAAGCGGAACTTCCGGAGGTGGTCTTTTGTCTCCTGCGAGAAGGTGTAAAGTCTTGCTTCGGAGCTCTGTCGAGGGTTAGTAAGGCTAAGTCCTATAGAAGTTGGCTCCATTACACTTCACCATCTTGGCTCTATTTTGTGCTTATACGGTTCGATTGCTTCCGTCTGTGTCTCCTGGAGGATATTGACTAGTGTATAAGAGTATACAATCCAACTATTAACAGACTCAAGCGTGCTCGATCAAGGTTGTATGTGAATTCTGTAGCGTCGCGGATTCGATCAGTCGATACTTTGGCTTAACCCCGCCCCCGCCATTACGAAAAGCAACGGATTTCGTACACGTACATCCATGTACCCATCAGTCCTCACGCGCCCTAGGCTTAGCTAAGCTTAAATACATAGGTACATCAGATCCTTAGATCCTTCACTTAAATCAGAACGAAACATAACACAAAGGATAGCGATATAGAATGCATTAGCTATATCCATTGCAATACTAGCTAGCGTTAGGTTAGTTTATGATACTGCGAGTATTTACTTATCGCTCTCGAATGGAGATGAGAGCACAGTTCGTCCAGGACCCTACTCAATCATGATCATCCTACCATCCCCGGAGATAAATGTATCCAACATAAACGTCAACTAATCTGCGTCATAGTATCATAAAAACTTAGCGTATACAACTCCTGGCTACCTTTCCACCGACATTCTCTCATGGCCCACCAGATAGTATTGAATGACAAAACAACTCATATTAAAGAGGCCTACGCTCTTATATCCTAACGGCAATAACGAAGAGATGAGGCAACGGGGGGATACGTAGAACGGGAAGAAAGTCCGGTGTTCAGCTTCACCCATAATGTGTGTGCTTCATCGGCGGCGGCCCTGATGCTTGTTGAGGGTAGCTCACTTCATACTGCACTGGCCAAGCCTGTTGCGGATACATAACCATGACGGGACCTTCGCTGTTCCGCCGTTGAGTCTCGACGCACGCGCGTACGAAGAGGGTGAAATGTATGGCCCTGGTCGTTCGTCAGCACGCGCCACAAAACAAGCCATTTCAATATGGCGCTGCCGAAACTTACCATAACAAAGCGCAGAATGCAATGATAGCCTGCACAGCCGAGCGGTATGACGGGTCATTTATCATGTTGCGGTATTTCTCGGGGCAGTAATAGGCGCTGATTGACGTGTGCACCCCATCGCCGTTGGATTCAGTTATATTCTGCATAACCCACATCGGTTCATCCGGGTCGCGGGTCCATTCGTTGCACGGTTCGATACTGCGCTGGACGCTCTTCCATAACATGCTCGAGTAGAACAGCGCGAGGATCAACGCGAGGAAGAAGATAAGCTGGACCCCGACGTGGGCGCCCGGATGGATGCCCCGACCCGGTGCGGTCTTTCGCCGGAAGAAGAGCGTGACGAGCTCGGCAATCGTCCAGACCGCTATCGCGATGGCGATAGGGATCGTCAGCATTCCTACTCCTGAGCCGCCCCGCCACGTACTCGAGCCGCTCAACCCGAGCATGATGACGCAGAACACGAGCGAGGCGCACTGTAGCACGACTTTGGCTATCTGCCAGGGTCGGCTTATCGGAGGGACTGATCGTCGCTGAGGATCCATTTGGGTCCAAATCCAGTACCTTGTTCGTTACACACTAAGCTCTTCCGATTCTGGATATAGAAAATTGGCGAGCGGCGCCTCTTTCGAGAAGTTCTAACACGTTAGAGCCTCAAGAACGGGCGATCAAACGAAGACAGCAGAGGCGTTATTAAGGAACGGTTAGGAATCAAACGGGATAAATAACGAGAGAACGGGGCGAAACGATCGGAAGAATGAGAGATAGAAAAGATCGGCGGGGRGAGAGAGAAAAAACGCGGAGACAAGGACGGTTCTCGACCTTTTTTGCGAAGCCCAGGCAAACTCGTCCCATCCATTTTCGGTCCGTGCCGAGAAAACGGCTAGGCCAATGCCTGGGGGTTTTGCCTTACGAAATGACCTCTGCCAGACTCGCCAAGGGCTTGGGTAGGATGTCGAGCTAAGATCTTGTCGTTAAATTGCTTTGTCCGGGGTTAAGATTCTCACTACCACCCTATCAACTAGCAGCCTGCTTTGCTTAACTCAGCTTACTTGCAGAATATAATGAAGCTTTTTATCGAATAGATAAATCGCTATCACATTCATCGTGAAACTTGGGTAAAGGCTTTTATTCAAACGAAATGCTTTTTTCGCCTTAAGACCGTACCGTGGAGTAGACTATTACAGGGGAGTGTCTTGTTCTTAATTGCCCCTTTATTTATCTAGCGCTTTTCTTCTGCCTATCTTGGGGTATGCCAAGTGTCAAGCCCCCCATTCATTTAGGAGAC
This sequence comes from Hypoxylon sp. E7406B, assembly GCA_000931505.1. NCBI lineage: Eukaryota > Fungi > Ascomycota > Sordariomycetes > Xylariales > Hypoxylaceae > Hypoxylon > Hypoxylon sp. E7406B. The sequence continues at coordinate 233,755 of JYCQ01000139.1, read as the reverse complement.
GTCCGCGTAGGTTGTAATGAAAGGCTCATCCATGGGAGATACCGATACATACCAATGTACATTTTTGGTGCTCATGTGCAAGTGACTGAGATGGCTATACCTCTTGATTTACTTCAGCTGTAAAATTCTGGGTGCTGCGCTTCCACCGTGGCTTCTCCCATGATCCCTCTACGGAACAGACGCGGCGCTGCAATCACGGTGTTTTCTTTGTGTGGACAGGGCTTGACAGCAAAGCGGCCGATGTATCATTTCTAACGAGTCATGTTATTATCACTAAGCCATAGTTCAATATTACTCAGTTGCATTAGATGTACAGTATACGTCGTAGTCTCTGGCAGTCTACCCTTATATAGGGGCTGATTCAGCTTTCTGCATACCAAATAGTACTTGCAAGTAAACATATACCGTTAATATGCTATGATGGATTGATCCTAGCCAGAAGATAAACGCCATTAGTACGTATTGTCTGATGGAATTTACTTCGAGTCGATAGGGACCTGAGTTAAAGGGGCTTGCGGTCAAATCCCTAGACTCCCATATGCTAATTTCCCCTTTACTAAGCCACCATAATCTACAAGATCGACCCAATAAGCCGCATGCCTCGCTAGAAGTCGAAACTAGGATCATCTAAGTTGGAAAGAGCTGCCCAATCATCCAACTCTCGTTCACGGAAATCCTTAACTTCCATCATTTTAGGCCTAGGGGTCTGCATGACAACATGCATTAGAATGGGAGACCTAAGCATATAACTACTTGCTAGCTGATCACCTCGATGTTCTTTAGGACTTGAACTGGCTTCTAGCCTCTCCTAAGACTATAGCTGACTGAGTAGCTCATCAGGCACTCACTTGGCTCAAGGACAAGATGGCACAGCTCTAGGGTATCATCAATAATCAGCACCCATGCTTTCTCAATGTCAACTTCTTCCTTGGGAAGTAGAGTATCTAGCAGCGCGATTACATTAAAAGATGGAGGAAGATCACTCGAAGTCAGATAGTCGCCCAAGTTGCCGTATTAGCGGCGATCCTGGAAGACAATTCAGCGATACGAGACGTCGAGATCACGATGAGATTAGATACAAGGTTAGGAGTTGAAGGGCCTTGTGGCATGAATGAAGAAACCCGAAGGCAAGTAGCTTGGCTTAGATGATTGATGTACTTACATTCAATTATCTAGAATGAATATAGGGTGGGATTATGATGTTGTGAAAACCCTGTCCCTTACTCTGGCAACCCACCTCTAGGTAAGATATACCTATTTACGACTACTAGCAGAGATCCTTAGAGACCAAGCTTTCTAGAAGCGAACGACGCAATAACTCAAATAAAGCATTGGCGTAATCCTCCTAGAGTTCCGGTAGGTGTAGCGATACGGCACGGATGAGTACGACAAGAAGCGAACCAACAAGAACTGTCTATTGCCACGACTCGCCATGTCCGTTAGGATTAACGGCCCCAGCGGCCAAAAATGGACTGAAGAGCTTTTGAATGTAGGAGGTTAAMCCCTTGGCATTCGCCAGCCATGAAGCACTGGAGGGTATACAAACTGCGGTAATACGGCGTATGCTGGAGCCAGTGGTACCAGCTTTCACAAATTTATTCCTAGCACTAAAATAAGCACACGAGTCAGCTACCTCCTAATGAAAGGCCGAAGATTATTCAGATTATAAAATTTATTGCATTCGTTAGCCTCGCGGCTGCCTCTCTAAAATGGGTATAGCAAATGGTATCTAGAAACAGACCTCATGTCCAGGCTTCCATCCCATCCCTGTGTCATTAACGTCAAAAGGCATCATAGAACCGCCTAATTAATCTGTCCTCGTAAAGTCTCAAATCAAAATTTGAGTTCTGGCACTCCCATTCACCTCTTCCACTAGAACGTTCGGCTTAGTATCACGACCTAGGATGGTTTAGATATCAGCGGCCATAGCCTTCTCCTCGGCGTTCGGGTCAGAGACCGAAGGAGGAGGTCGCTCATTGGGAACAGGCTCCTTCCAGTTCTCCATCAACATCTGTGGTAGGAATAGATCAAATGCGGCACGGACGTCCTTGACCTCTTTGATGAAGCGAAGGCCAATATTAAGCTCGCAAACGACCGCTTTGATCTTTACCCCTTTCTCAAACCTGGCAAGCAAGTCGCCTTCGAGAAGGTACTCCTCCTCTAACTCCGTACTCTTAAGTTCAAATTCATCCGAGTGGGGTATGTTGTCGAAGCCGAAGTCAATGACAGACGGCTTCAGCTTGATAATGCCAGCTGGCTTGCCCATGCCAGGGTGTCCGGCTTTCTCAAGTTGCTCTTCAACCATTGCGATGTTTCTCTTTGAGGGTCGGATTATATCTATGACTCGATAGGTCTTCTCCTTTGTGTCAATGACACGAGTAGTAGTGGGGTCCTCAGAACTCATGAGATTTTCCTTGATCTTGTCGTTAAGTGGCGAAGAGAGAACCGTGACACGAAACGCAACTAGCTTTCCAAATGTATCATCCTCGTCACATTTCTTTATCTCGCCATCACAGAAAAGCGACTTCGCAGTGGTGTTGAAAGGGCCCGGGAGTGCGTGAACCAGCTCATGCATCATGCGCAACTCAGAAGGAGCAATATCACATATTCTTCTGGCCGCCTTGATGTTGTCCTCGTACTCAGGGCAGGCATCGTGCATCAGAACGTAGTTTAGGAAGTTCTTAATCAAGTTTGCGGCAAGTTGATTTGCTGTCTCGTCATACATGTAGATTCCAGGAACAGTTCGAGATCTGCGGCCCATTAGCTTGGATAAGTTTAGATCCCACGTCATCAATGGCTTACAAAAAACCTTTCACGATACCCTCGAAGTCGACGAACCAATGCTCAGGTTCTAGGGGGTCGAAGAAGCGACAGCCACTACCGCCAACGAAGTCAGTCGCAGTCATCTGGCGGATCTCACCGGCGTCTGCCTCAGCTAGAGCCTCGCGGTCTGCGGCAAAGCCTGTAAATTGGCGGGGAGATGCATCGATACCGCCGAGCCATAGGTACTTGTTGAATAGCATGGTACGTTCGGTATCCATGCGACGGTTTGCACGGTATCGCTGAATGCACTCCTCCATGCGGCTATGTTTAGTTAGCTACCATCAAGGTTCTATTCAACTACAAATATTTCTGTGATTCTTACTCAGGGAACGCGCGCGACCTGTGCCACTGTTAGCATAACCCACTTAGGCCAGGAATATTGATACTTACGAGGCATAAACCAGTTTCTTCTCCTCAGCTGCTTCTGCGGGCGTCATGGGGGCATCTGCATAGAACTCTAGGCTGACTGTTAGACAGGATTTTGCCCTGCATAAGCCTGTACAAGACTAACCTTCGAAGCCGGTAACATTCTTACGGGCTGCAGCGCCCTTCTTCTTGGGCTTGGACTTCTTTTTCTTTTTTGGCCTAGTCTCATCACCAAGTTGAATTCCATCTGCAACGACATCGGGAGGCTTGGAAGCCTTGTCTCCATCAACGGGCTCTGTAGCATCAGAAGTAAAGACGTCATTGGCGGCCTTTTCGTCACCGCTGGGTTTGTTACACCTAGGGCTGCTAGGAGAAGGGACTTCGGCAACTGGCTCAGCGGTTATTCCCTTGCCTTGGTACGTGTCAGACTGACCGCTAGTTGGCTCGCCTATATTAGTAGTGGCCTTGTCGATGCTGTTGGCTTGAAGAGGCACGTCTCCCATTATCATTGGCTTGTCCCCGGACACGGCAGACGAATTTCCAGGCAGATCCGCCATATTGATGGCGCCAACGGTGACCTAGGGCTGAATATGCGTTAGTGCTAGCTGGTAGGGCTTGGTGTTCTGGAAAAGTGAGAGAAACAGGGCAGTGAAGATGTGAAGTGAGGCTGAGGTGCATAAGGTTTTGCATAAGGCGTGGGGTGGTGAGAAGGGCTAGTGAAGAACCAGCGTACCTGCCACGCAACTGTACCTACCTAAATTGTTCTTTCCTGAGTGACAAACTGCAGTGCTCATAAGCGGGAACGAGCAGAAGGGGAAACTGATACTATAGGAGAGGTGTGGAACCTGACTTGTTAATTGGGCTATCAGGGTTAGGTGTTGGAAACGACGATGTCGTAACTTCCTACTTCCTAGACACAGTGACCCCATCGATGTCCGAATCAAGATATGTTGAAGTCTGTGAGATCCAGCATGAAGCAGTTACTCCTTGTAAATCAAGTGGTTGTAGGTGTTATCTGCAATGAATTATTTCTTCCTGCAAGTCCACCCGGAGAGTCTTCCGGGTAGGTGTTAAGTCATACAACAAACGCTTCTAGAAGCATATTGGCACCACGAACAAACAGACACGGTTTGTGTCAGAAGTCTATTGCTGCTTGGCAGTTCATATTATCCACCCTGAGTGATGCGCGAGATATATTAGGTACGTAGGTGAGAGAATATACCCTACAAGCAGCGTTGAGCACGTTCTGTCACCTTCAATGCTCGTAATTAATCGGAGTACTGGCGCAAAACGTTACACTTACTACACACAGGAGGCGGGCACTCGCGTAATCCAGCAACATGCTTTTCCCATTCGGAATTAAATATAAATAAATGTATGACCTTCCTGCGTATTTTCTGCAACAAGCCGCCTAGGTTGAGGTTGTCCAACGAGCATTTCCTGGAAATCAAACGGGGGCGACTGGCAAATGTTCAGCACATCTCACGACAAGACTGTTTGCTGATTTTTAATTTCGTATTAGGTTCTGATTAATCGTTAGTCTTGGACACTGCCCTGCTGAATGCGAGAAAAAGGACATGGGGACGACGGGGGCACAAGCCCATTTCGCAGGTGATCTTCTTATAGCTGCGGCCAAGTGCAATATGTAGTTGGTTAACGATGGTCCTGCCGCTCTGAATGAGTCAAATGATGCGGCAAAAGCCCCCGAAATGGGAGCTCCAAGGCAGATTAGTCGAGACAGATTTGATGGGACCAGGTGGCTGAGCCAGTAATATCCAGCGGTATTGTACATTTTGGGTTTCCGCCACTCAAAAAGCGGGAATGCCGTGTCATCCGTTTAGGGCAGAGCTGGTTGCTAATGTTCTACTGGCTGCAGCTGCTGGCTTTAGCGCATTGCCTTTTAAGTCGTGCAGCTCGAGATCTTGCTCCCTAGCTCGCGACTGCTGCGGTTTGACGAGGCTTGCGCAATTGCGCAGCATTTAAACTTTTTGGCTGTGACCTGACCCTGCTCACGACATCATGCTATGCCTGGTACGAAGTGCATGTAGTGCAGGTAGTGCAGGTACCTAAGTGCATGTAGGGTACATGTACTGCGTAACTGCACATTCCTGGCGCACAGCTGACGTGCGCTGGTGCGGGCGTGGGCTTCATCTAGCGGGACCCGGTCGGACCTTGCCTTCGGGACCCTGGGAATTTCCAATTCTGGCATTGTACTGTCCAATCCTTCCACTCCTTTGTCTCGCCTTGTCCCACATTGATATTAACCCTTCCTGATCTCTCGCTTTCCCTTCGTAGCCCCGTGAATCACTTTCAACAATACACACGTGGACCTCATGCATTCATGTAACATAGCTTGACCATCATTGTTCAACCATATCCGTTTTTCTTTTCTACAAGAATTCGGTGGACTGTTCTATTGTTGGTTCCAGCACACGTCCAATCCACCCGCCAACCAACGAAGCCCACTTTCCCCCTTCGTCTTCGTCCACCAACTACTGGACTTCTAGGACAACCGGAAAAGCATACCCCGTTTTGGAGTATGCGGCATTGAGCAGGCCGACCATTGAACATTACCACCACCACTACTGCCACCATTCCTAGGGAAATATGCTGGCTACACGAGATACTGGCAGGAGTGCCGGAAGTAGGGAACGAGGACTACCCAAGCGGAACGACCTAAAAGACTATAATTATGCAGTCGCTGGACAGTGAGCTCCCTCGACTGTCCTTTCTGATTTGTCCTGCAATACTGATATAGTCCTACTGGCAGTGCGGGAACCATGTGCGACGCAGATGGCGAACTATTCATCAAGCCGTGCACGCAATCCGAGGTCGAATTCTACGAGTCGGCACATTTACTCCACCCCGACTTTGCAGAGCTCATGCCCCTTTACATAGGCACCTTGTCCCTAAACGAATCTACCGACCAGGCTACGATACACGCGCAAATACCCGGCCTAGTCGAGCATGCTGACATCCCCTTTTCGATTAAGGAAGAAATCCAGTCGCACTTACACCTTGACGATCGGACACCCGTAGTAGAAGCACCTATTGAAAAACAAATCATCACAGATAACGTCAAATGGATTCCCAACAAGGCAAGGAAGATTACGACGGATCGGGCAGTAGTGCTAGAGAACGCTTCCTTCGGCTACAAGAAGCCAAATATAATGGATGCGAAGCTGGGGATTCGATTATGGGCCGACGATGCACCTTTGGAGAAGAAGGAGCGGTTTGACAAGATCACCCAGGAGACGACCCATAAGAAACTCGGCTTCCGCGTTGCGGGAATGAGAGTATACAAGGGATCTACAGATGAATCCGAGCTGGACGAGGAAGGATTCAAGATTTATGATAAGGATTGGGGAAGATTCTCGGTTAACGAAGCGAACATAGTTGACTCGTTCAAGAAATTCATCTTCAACGAGGCTGCGGGCATCGACGAAGAGCTAGGCAAAACCATTGCTGGAGCATTCGCACAAGATCTTCGAAGGGTGCAAGAGGTCCTCGAGAACGAGGAAAGTCGAATGTATTCTTCGAGCCTTCTTTTTGTCTTTGAGGGCGATGGTACAGCATTAAGAGCGGCTATCGAAGAAGCGAAAGCGAGCGATACCGTATCAGAACATAAGCGAGGCTCTACGCGAGGACCTGTCTCTAACCTTAGAGTGGATAGTGGCATCGGTATGAACGAAGAAGATCTCTGCGAGCCCGCGACAGCAGAAGACTTTGATGAACTAGAAGACGACTCAGATGACGAATCGAGTTTTCCGCATATATATACCGTAAAGCTTATTGACTTTGCACATGCAGCATGGAAGCCGGGACAGGGCCCAGACGAAAACGTGCTACTCGGCGTAAGAAGCCTCGCCAAGATCTTTGAGGAGATGTCCGAGTGATACACTCTGATAAGATGGATGGAACCAAAATAGACAATAGAGAGTCGCGTGTATGACTCGGAAAAAATTCAGCATATGCATACCCCATTCGACGCATGGAATGGGCAGAGAAGGACCCCAAACGGCGTGTTACGGGGGATGTCTGGAGTTTTGCCTCAAGATACCCATTACAATTTCTCCAGCTTTAGGTGCCATAGAGAACCACTCCTCATAGGACTTCTATTCATGACCGCAATGAAAATTCATTTCTATTTCATTTCTACTTGTAAATCCGAAGATACATAATTTTAATAGATGAACATCTATTCGTCAATTATGTAGCTACAGTATAGAATTCATTGGTTGAAGCGGCTACCCCACGCCCCGTTAGGTACCTGCATAGGTACATGTAGCTTCTCCTCAGGCACGCGCAGCTGCCCCGCCCTAGAAGCTGCAAGGAAGAGCTGGAAGGCTGAGACCCACTATATCTAGCGTTTGGTACGGGTACCTTCTACCTGTAAAGCTCCAAGCTTCAAATATTCCATTTCCAACCTTCAATCCCTCCAACTGGCCTTATTTCTTACACGTCCCTCTTTCTCCCCTCACCTCATCACCTCACAATACTCCCATGTGAAGATGTCCATACCAGGATTGGGAGAGATACCATCGGCCGTATGTAATTGCGCCTCAGGCTATCCTAATGCATGTGCTAATTTTCATTAGGCCGCTCCGGCTACAGCCTCCTCTTCTGCCGCGCCGCCAACCACAACTGAGAATCTCGAACCATTTTGGGAATATCGCTTCGAGGTCCCCCACGGCTCGACTTTAGATATTAAGTTAGTATCAGGCACCGCCGAGAAAGATGGCACCGAGCTTGCGCCCAATACCCCGTATACTTTCACGGCAACGAAATCCAAAATAAACACATGGCATGGCTGTACCCTCGAGATATCCTCTTCCGGCAACTACGATGCCTACACCTCAGAGCCGACAGCAGAAGAGACACCCATGGTTAGTTACCTGAATCTGCATTTCAAGCTTGAGGGGCTTCGCACGGCTGCAGAGAAGGCAGGGCAAATGGGGCCGCGAGTACTGGTTGTAGGACCACCGAACGCGGGCAAGACGAGTTTGGCGAAGATGCTCACCGGGTGGGCGACGCGTATGGGTCGCCAACCTCTCGTAGTGAACACAGATTGCTCTGAGGGTATGCTCGCCCTGCCAGGATCGCTAAGCGCTGCTGTGTTCGCGACTATTATCGATATCACAACAGATTGGGGCAGTCTACCGAGCAGTGGGCCAAGTGCGGTGCCGGTCAAGCTTCCACTCGCATATAACTATGGTCTAGGGCAGCCAGAGCACAACATGCGACTTTTCAAGAGAGTACTGAGCAGGCTAGCCGTAGCAGTAACTTCTCGTCTCTCTGAGGATCCCGATGTAAAGACATCAGGAATATTGATTGATACAGGTGGCATCAGCGCTTCCAAAGGGGGTTATGATCATATAGCTCATATAATTGCTGAATTTTCTGTCAACATCGTGCTTGTGATCGGTTCAGAACGTATGACTAGCGAAATACAGAAGAAATTCGCGGGGCAAAAGACCACCTTAGATGAGCAGATCACTGTGGTTAGCCTCGACAAGTCCGGAGGCGTCGTTGAAAGGGACCCAGGATTCCTGCAGCAGGCTCGCGAGGCAGCTATTCGGGAATACTTCTTCGGCAGCGCGAATACCACGTTGAGTCCATTTACCCAGCTGGTTGATTTCTCGGCCTTATCGATCTGGAAAATTAATGAAGGTATGGGATTATTCTACGCTACTCGTTTTGCGAAGAAATATGCTAATAAAAATCTAGCACCTACCTCGGCGGCACTCGAAGATGACATTTACAGCGACACAATGCTTGAGAAGATCGAGCCATCGCTTGTGATACAGAACTGCGTTCTATCGGTTGTCTACGCTTCTGTCCATGATTCGGCGGACACTATCCGCGATTCAAATGTTATGGGCTACGTGTACGTGGCTGACGTTGACGAGAAGCGGAAGAAGCTTAAGATTCTAGCACCGGTCAGTGCCCGCTTAGGAGATAGGCCTCTCCTTTTGGGAAGCTGGCCAGAGCCAATGGTCAGCTTGCTGGGTTAGACCTCAAGAACAGCTTCTCACTGCGTGGGAGGTTCAGAGCACCATGACCTGTTCTTAGACTCCCTCGATCCAGTTCCGAATACCCAGATCAAATCAGTTCAGTTAAGATATAAGACTGGAAGAGAAAATTAGGGTCTAGACTATGATATATGGCCTGCATACGCAATCCAGTTCATCGAAAGAGAGGAGGTGGAACGGTCCGCGTATGAAATCACACTCAAACCTTAAACTCAGTTTAAGGCATATCTACGAAAGGCCGCGCTCAGAGGGACCTTCAACATTTACGTCGATGAATCAGCAATTCCGGGCGGAATGTCTAGAGGATAAAGGATCCATACGCTCCATTGCGACCGCTCTCAACCTACTTCGATTCCGGCAATGGCAGAGCGCCATTGCGATTATGTTTGGGTTTCCTATGATAGAGGAATACGCACCAAGCTATGTGCAAACATCGGGCCAAATTCAGCAAGATTCTACTATAACACTAATCATTCCGGGAGTTTGGAATCAGGTAGATATAAGTTCTGCTATTGACTAGGTACAGGGACCTAGGACTTATTTATTCAAGCGGAGAGTAGTTGCTACTCAACCTACCCGCCATCTATGAACGCACTCGCGGGCATCTAGGGCGATGTGTATCCACCTAGATTGTATAGCGATCTATGATTCTAGAGATGGTGGTCTGGATTCTAACTATGTTGGGTTCTCATTGTTGACGCTGGCCAGGACACCTGTGGATCGATTTTGGCAGATTCATGGAGAGAGCTTTTCTACGAGGGACGATATCAAGCTCCATAATTACATCAAGAGCCAAAATGTTCAGACCCAATCATGAAATCAGGGTAGAAACTATCTTCCTATCCTAAGTTACTCTCAACCGTCAAGAGCCTTTGTTAGAGTTGCTTACGTGAAGAGTTCTACATCACTTGGAATTCCATAGGATTTGCCATTAACGATCATTATGGTCCCAACGTGCGTACGTGTTTAGCATCGGCCATTAAAACTCAGACTCGGAGCTATAATAACATCCGAATCGCCATCACTTGAGCAGTTATCCTTATGTGACCCATGGTAGCAAGATGACACGACATCAAAATGCTGGTACTAGAATCGTTTCGGGTGAGGCTCCTTTAACCGCCGCGTTTAGCCCACTTACTTCTTTTTCAGCCACGAGGCGAGGTAACACTGTCAATCTCCCTAATACAGAAATTGATGTATTGAAGGTTCCATTCATGTGGTATCTATCTCCATAGAAGCCGAGTGATCTTCAATACATTACGCACAACATTTAGTTTAATAATAGGAGAAAGAAATTCGACGTGGACAGCAGCTTCTGCAGACTGCAGACCCCTTGGGATGTGAGCGTTACACAGTCACAGAGCTGATCAAAGGAGATTTACACAGAGAATGGATGGCAACCATGTGGATTATCTCTTGGCTATGTGCTTCCAAATCTTGAATGCTCCCTTGTATAGCTCAATACGTGTCTGGGGAAGGAGATCCGCTCCAGCGTCTGATGTACACACATACACCCACGCACATGTCGAACAGAACTGCTGTTCTCGTCGGCCCAGCGTTAGGCATGGCATCGTTCAAGCTCCTCGCGTCAGCACCCGGGCACTTGGCAGAAGTACACGAGCTTGGCGTGTATGGAATCGTACTGGTCGTCTCCATAGAAAATTTGATCATATGGAAGCTAAGTTTTTGACTAGCATTGTTATCCATGTTGTCGGCCGATTCTCCAACGCTCATACCAGACGAAGGTAGTAGTGGAGTTCGGATAACGGATCGATTAGGTTTTCGAACCGTAGTGATGCGCCGAGAGCTACCTAAGATGAATTCTCCGTCGATTTCAAAGGCCGGAACGGAGAATAACATAATCTAGCATAGAATTAAGACATGCAGGCCCACGCCCTGTTGATATGCCTCGGTTTATTGGCCCCCTGATCCCCATCTCACTGAGTAACAGAGACGCTTTCTACCCTATTAGGTCTTGGTCATAACTCTTCTCGTCCTTTGATTACCAGGTTGGGGCAATGTTTAATAACAAGGTCCATTCCCGTCTTTTAGTACTACGTCAGGGTTGCAATTGTGACTGCGTTGACTTTCTTGCAGTAGCCTCCTCCTGGGAGTATCTTTGAGAGCAACGCAGGGGTAGTACGAACAATGGAAACCTACGACTTAGACACGGCATAGCAAGATACTGAGACATGACCAGTGAACGAGGTCCAGCCAATTGCGGGATACCTAACACGGTGCAAGCGCTGGCAAGACCTAGCAGGATACAACCTGATTTGAGTGTTATAGTCACATCATGGACAGCTCAAGTGATCTCCGCGTTCGGGACTTAGCGATGCGACACGATTAATTGACTTTCAGGGCGATGCCACCCTCCTAAGCTCCTAGTTCCTCGGTCCCTCCCTGCTCCGGGCACGACCAATTTATTACTTTCTCTTAGAGTTAATTTACGTGTTGCAAGGGGGCTCTCCATCCACCGGCGAAGAATGTTGTTATAATTCAGTCTTCTATTAGTCGTCGTCTGAGGTTTGAGCATCGTATAGATCCACCACATGTCTCGGGAAGAATTAGAGTTGAGACGAAAAGGCATGATAGACATCAATGGAGGATTCCTTGATCGACCCCGGCATGAAAAAAATCAACCCCTGCCTGTCTCTACCGGAAATCCTCAAAGTCCAGTTCACCTCACTAATAATCTGTCCCGTCTCTTCTCCACCTTTTCTCCTCCGCATTGCAACGCCATCTCCCGTGTGTCACCAGCCTAGATTCTACTCCAACCTCTTCGACTTTGCTCATTGGAGCTGCGACGTGAAGGTCCGCTCTCTATGCTGTCTTTCGCTCGCCTCCTCCAATTTCTCGTCCCATACCCCTGCAGCAGACTAAAAGTTGTTCATTCCTACAACCAAAGAATCGTGACAGAAGGGTCTCTATTATTATGTTCTCCCTCACGAGTCGCCGACCCCTGCTCCCAGACTCGGCCGGCTAGCCCAAAATTTTTCCGGATTTCATGCAGTACCGGACTAGGGTACACCGCAGGGTCCCTCCGGATAAACCCATTATAGCAAGAGAAGCAGGGGTACTGACGATGGCAGATTGCCAGTTAAGGTCAACAAATATAGTACGCCTCCGGGGGAGGACAGAACGCAATTCATGATGACAAAGTCTGGGCAGATTGCGAGAGCTCGTGGCGTTGGCTTAATAGTCACCGTTGGGGTGACCTTTCTGCTTGCCTCCCTCATCCTCATCCGTCAGTTGACACAGTACAATCGGTCGGTCGACGAGTCGAAGCATCCAACCATGTGGAAAGGTATCTTCCCCGCAGGGCTGCTGTCCCTAGGATTAGCTGGTTCGGCATCGGCTACCCTCCTTTATGTCTCTTCATATGCTGGTACCGTCACTACTTTGAGTCTAACCCTGCCCAACGACGACTCCGCTGTTGGTGCTGCTGCTACCCTTGAGACCATCTCCAACTCGACGGGCTGTGGGCCGAATCCGTCATGGCTCTCACTCGACTATTCCAAAAAGCTCCTCTTCTGCTTGGACGAGGGATTCGTCGGTCCTCACGGGACCGTGACCTCCTTCTACACAAACGATGACGGCACACTCGCCACACTAGACAAGCTTGAGGTGATACAAGGCCCTGTTAGCATAGCTGAGTTCGGTGTTGGTGGGCACGGACTTGCTATAGCACACTAGTAAGCGCAACCCTCTGCACAGCTGGTCCGCATGCGGCGAGCCTGCTCGGTGGTTCGCGGTCCACTCCTCTGTCTTGGCCCTGTCTGCGATATCAAATCATGAGCACTGTCTAGATAAACGCTGTCCGTCATCTCTGACCAATCTATGCAGTTCTGGCTCTAGCGTCAGCGTCGTTGGCTTCACCCCCGAGGGCAATCTCACGCTGGTGCAGAACGAGACTTATGCGCTCGAGGCGCCTGGCCCCAATCCTGAGCGACAGGAAGCGCCGCATCCCCACGAAGCGATCTTAGATCCTACCGCGTCGTACGTCCTGGTGCCAGACTTGGGCGCCGACATTGTGCGTATCTATCAGGCCGATGCTAGTACTCTCGCGTTGACATCCATTGCGCCCCTTGCCGTGCGTCCCGGTACGGGACCGAGACACGGTGCATTCTTGGTCACTGCGGACAAGACGTACTTCTATCTAATCTCTGAGTTGGGGAATACCATCACCGGCTATGAGACTATCTACAATGACAACAAGACTTTGAGCTTTACTGAGATATTCTTCATCCCTACACATGGTGAAGAGAGAGCGCTGCCAAGTAATACAGGTGCCGCTGAAATTGTTGTATCAGTGAGTGTAACTCGACATCTTCTTGCTATTAACACTTTGCTAACACCATATGAAGCCTGACGGAAAGTTCTTGATTGCATCATCTCGCTGGGAGAACTCGTTCAACATCACGAACTTTGATCCTAATAACAGCACTGAGATCCCCTCAGACCCACTTATAACAGTGAGTTATATCTCGAAATTGCTTACTCTTCCCTTTCTGCGAGCCAACTTTTGGGAGGGCTTGTCCAGGGCATTCGGGCTCACGAGACCCTTCTCATCCTGTACGCCGAAATTACTGACTCATGACTGCTGCAGTACTCTATTGACCACGTCACGGGCAATCTAACCAAGGTACAAGAATTCGCTGCTGGCGGCAGAGTACCACGGCATTTCTCGATCAACGCGGATGGCGACCTGGTAGCGGTAGCGCTCCAAGGAGACGGCCGCGTCGTCCTTATCGATCGTGATGTCAAGACAGGCTTGTTCAAGGACTACGTAGGCTATGCGGATATCGAGGGCGAGGTGACTGCGGCTATCTTTTACGAGGACTATCATACTATCTAGCGAAATCACACGAGTCTAGACTCTTAGGTCAAATAAAATAGGCGTATATATGTCGTAGGACCCTTGAAATGAAGCAACTAGCTCCCCCTCGCGAACCAACCTCGCTTTCGTAAAACGCCCTCGTGTGAGGTAAGCGTGAGTAGCCAATAGACACTAACACCAATAACGGTAATATCTAAATGATGTGGATCAGATGTGATTCCAGGGTCATGTGGCTTCTTCACCGAGCCATCTCCAGAAATTCTCCAAAGAGTCCGGAGCCTCATTCACGAGCTTAAGGGGACGCAAAGCATGTGCTGGAGCCTCCTGCGGGGTTCGCTCCAGTTAACCTCCATGTACAATATATTAGGAGGAGCAGAACCCAGCACGATGCGGGGGCGGGTGTATATTAATATCGACACGTAAGTAAGCGCTGTGGAATTTGGTAAGCCATGATGGAGAAGGCTAGGTTAGGTACACGCAGGGCAATAAATGAGATTGCCACTGGTGAGACTATTTTTGGGTAAATTAGCATCCCAGAACATGTCCTCCGGGATACAGGGTTGGTCCAGCTGGGAATTGGGTGGGTTAGCCGCTGCGGATAAGGGCCACTCCAGAACAGGTATTTACAAAGCCATTTACAAGTTAGGAGTCGTCGACGTATTAGACGAAGAGAACTAATATGGGCTTGCGTATGGAAAATTGTTGATTAGGGGCGAAGTTGTTTACGTAGATTCGTAAGCTATGTCGTCGACTCTTGGAGACACCTCGTTCTGGTAAGAAGACGACAGCGGAGATGCTTGGCGGTCCTTTTCGGAACGAGGAACGGGAGATCGACAAGAATGGACGAGCAACTGGTAGACGAATTCTGACGCACCAGGGCTCTGATTGCGTACCCGAGTAGCATACGTCGTCAGAGAATTTCATTTTCCTGGCAGCTGAACCAGGAAAACTCTTACTCGCGCAATATATTGTCATTACATGCGTACATCCTGGATGACTTACAGCTTGGTTCGCCCTCAACTAGTGACCTGGTCACACGTCAAGATGGCAAACTGCAGAGCCCCCTGGTAACGGTACCAGAAAGCTTGATATGTAGGTCTGTAGCGGCTGGKACGACGTAGCGAACTTGACAGGGCGGTAGCACAAGACTTAGCAAGAAAAGGGGACTGCTTGATATGGATGCGGAATGCCGTTTTGGGCCGGATGATTAAGCTACGACACGGCACGATTTGGTCTAAAACTCTGTCTAGACTTCGATCGTGTGTGCTTTCTCGGAGAAAGAGATTTTGTTGAATGTTCAAGCATGATGCCGACGTTGCACTCGTTTAGTAGTGTCTCTTTACCCCCAAGAAGCGCACGGCCTTTCGTGAATTTTTCTTCATTGCGCGTCTTCTTTGCATATGTCGGGAGAGGTGGCAAGCTATCGTGATCGTGCGCCTTTCTTTTTCTTGAATTTTTTTTTCTTTTCGCGCAAGCGAAGAAATGGGGTCTTATCCTTGAACCTGGTTGGTGAGCCGTGAAGGTCGAGCTCATGGTACACAGCCTCATAGGTAGGCTGGTCGACAGAGAGGGTCTATCTCGACTTCTAAATTCTAAAGAATACTACCCCAAACCGATTTTGCCCATGTTTTATGTACTTGTCAGTCGCTTGCGCATGCGGGGTCTGGGGGGAGCAGCAAGGCGGGCAAGGGCTAGCGAGAAGTCTGAGCAGGCTGAGCAGATGCAAAGAAGATCTGGTCGGTCGATCTCTGAAGAGGATCGTACTGTACAATTATTGCTGGATGTGACCCTTTTTACGATGACATAACAGTTTGGGGGATACCGTATTGTGAGGCTAACTGTTTTTCTGCCGGAGTGATGGCCGAGGGGGCATATGAGCCGTGATTGTTGGAGACGGATCCTATTGAGGTCATTGTGAGATGTCTGCTACGGAACAACTCCGACCGGCCAGTCTTGTTTAGTAAACTCACGATGATGGGGAACATCGAGGCGTTGGTGGCTTTGACGGACTCGTACGAGTTCCGCCATAGGCTGGGGGTGCTGTGAGTGTAACCAAACGCCCACTCTACTAGATTAGCAGGTATCTTGGCATTTCGTACAGGAAGCTGAGTTGATATGAGAACGTTAGTGGTGATATACTAAGGGCAATATGTACAGACAAAGTAACGCTGGCTACCAGCGGGTTCTAATAGAACGATCTCTTATTAATTTCCTCAAGACTGAAACTGTCAGTTCTAGGCTCGTGACTAGAATTCTAAACCCTAACAGTCTCGCAGACCTTTGCTGGCGCGGTATTTTAATACGACCCCATATGATCTACCTCACTCACAGTTAGGAGATTCCCGGACGTGACCCTGATGAGGTTTAAGGTACGGTCAGCATTGATGATCGCGACGAGGTGGTGCGACGCTCTGTGTACGAATTAGACAGGATTCATCTGCAATTACCCTCTTATACCACGAGACCCCATCACCATCATCTGACTAACAGGAAGACGATGGGGTCGGGAGTGTGTACCGAAAGCGGTGCTGGTTGAAGGCTTGAAGCAGGGACTAAATACTTGATAACATGGAAGACTAGCACTAATTAATACTAATTCTTACCGGCCATTATTAAGGTTAAGCAATCTTAATTCCTCGAACCCGCTTTCTCAGCCTGCGGGAGAAGCCGCCGTGTTTGAGAAGTCGTTCCCCCGCAGAAATGATCTACAGACGACTTAAGACGATGCTAAACCCAGTACGAACTTATAGGTAGAGATTAAGTGTAAGGGTGCGAGGGTATGCCCTTTCAGGAATTGGCCTGTGCCATGCGGTTGGCGCAAGATTGCCACGTTTTCATCATTTCACCACTATCACCTAGTATTCGGCCCGTTGGACGGCTCTGGTTATGCAGGTCACCGTCGACGCCAACAGCCGATCAGGCACTTGCCCGACGCTTCTTATTAGTTCTCCCACGCACCAAGCCTTGGTACAGTATGGGGGGGAAGATAGCTGGATAAGCCGGTAGGTAGAGAGGTGGTAGGTGGCCAAGTATGGTAGATGATAGGTTTCAGTTTGATCAATGCTGGCACTGGGAAAAACCGGGCTCATTTCATGAGGCCATGAGCCCTTCCAGAACATTGCTAGATCTTCACTTTCGCCGTAGTAATCCGCAGTCTGCCTGAACGGTGCGGTCCACAGTTTATATGAAATCGTCCCGTGCGTGCCAGAAGAGGCAAACCCCGAACATCGGATTTCGCGGTCAGCCTCGCAGCTTTTGCTGTGTAGAAGGTAGAGGGCAGAGCGTTGACTGGTAGCGAGAGATGGGATCGTCTCGTTCCTCCTACGCTAGCGGGATGGCCACGAAGAAGTACGGTACCTAGCAGGTCGGTCGTAAAATAACTGAAGGGGGTTTCCAGAAAGGAAGGTCAGCCACCTTCACGGATAGAGACAGTCATCCGCTTTTATATTGATGTCGCAGAAAAGCTGTCGCAAACCGGCTCTCGTGACTCAAGCGAGACGATGTAAGCAAATCGCTAAATGACAACCAAGGCTCTTGGTCGAGTCGTTATATAGAAGTTGGAGCATCCTTCACGTGTCCCCGGATAGGTTATTAAGCTAGCGCACGGAGAAGCTGACGGATGGTGTGGCTACGGCATTGACATCCAATCACGGGCCACTCATTCCACGAGGAGGKAGGCATGGTCATTTTGGTGGTCGACTGGCGTTTGGAGAATTCACTGTAGTTGGACGCAGTATAGTAGCGTGTTATAGTCTACTATGAGGTAGTATAGAAGGGTATAGCATACGAGATATGCCTTATTTCCTTCAGGAACGTGTCAAGTGCTCTAGAAGGTCGTGAAGCTTCTTTGAGAAAGTGGAGATAGTTGTTCATTTTAATGGCTCGGCTGTACCCGTGCTCAAGCGTCTGCATACGAAGCTGAATCTACACTATGAGCCAAATAGGCCTATAGCGTATGCTGTAGAACTATCGAGCGGCATTTATTTGAAGTGCTGCAGATGTAAGTTACGTGAGGTGTTTGGATTGGATTGGTGTCACGAGAAGCTTAGGTACAGATCACGCAGTAGCAGCAATGGAAGAGAGAAGTTCTAGTAGACTGCCGAATAGCGCATGTCCGGGCGCCGAATTCCAGTTTGAGGATGGGGTCTGCTGGGGTTAGCTGAGAGGTACATGTTCTATTAGGTAATAATATTACTTGCAACTTTATTTTCCAGGTAGCTTTGTATGTACCTACCTACCTAAGTGACACTGAGCTCCGAATCAGCTGGGTGGAGGTAACAGGCGGCTAGGGTCCAAGTCGATTTTACGTACGAACATGCACACAATCCGAGCGCATAACTTGTCTTCCTTGGGTGCCTATAGGAAATTACGGAGATCCACGTATTTACCTAACCTGATACGACCGTAATAGTTTTTCATAATTAGGTAGGCCCATGTACCTAATCTGTCAAAGTTAAAAGTAGGCGTCTATCAATAATACATTTGATGTATCGAGGCAACTTACTGATACCGGAAGGAGATACCAATTTCTTAGGCTAGTTCAAACTGTTGGTCACTGCTTCTGCCCCAGCTTTTACTTCTGGTAGGGCTAGCAGTCCCAGAGCTAACCGAACCAGCTGGGAAGCTTGTTGTAGCCTGGAGGGGCTATATAGTGCCCTAAGCAGCCCGCTATGAAGTAGCCCTAGAGCTTCTAAGGGTTAGCTTGTGTAGCCCCCCAATTATGCCAGTGGGGTAAGGTTCTTCTTGTGCTCCCCTGTTCAACACCCATGGATTTTTCCCACTTCACCACAATCTTCTCGCCGTTCCATTGTCAATTGTTATCGAGGATCCTACCTCGACAACGGAAATTTTCATATTCCCTTTCATCCGAGCCCTTGTCGCAACCCGCAGGACCCCAGATCCCATCTCCAAGACGCATCCTTTGTACTTTGTACTCATCTTGCCTATCAATCATCTATCCATCACTCTCTTATTCGCGTTGCAGGCAGTCTATACCTCTATGTATACTAGCCATTCATCGGCGTCATCATTTGGGGTATAGCAAGTTATTCTCACGCCTTAACCCCAAACTCGAATCCTTCGAGTGAAGGTACAATCTCTGTGTACATATTCTATAATGAATCGAATTCCAACAAGGAAAATACTCCGACCCGAAGAGTACATACCCGCATTCTTCAAATCGTCCCATGTTTTACAACTATTCATGGCCCCGGACCTAGCCAATGCGCTGGGCTGACTTGTACGAGGTCATGGTAGTCCCACAAGCGGGGATCCGAGAATCTGCTTATTGCAGCTCTAAACCCCGTGAAAGGTACCTACTATCAACGCTGTGGTCGGCGTCAGATGCCGCCTGTGGATAGTCTCCATCCTCTTTTAGTCTCTGCATAGCGTAAGTACCTAGGCATGGAGTAGATATTCGATGCATAATGTCTGCTACAAGGGCTTGCTTGCTCGCACGAGGCATTGTTTATCAGATGCCAACCGTATCATCATGGGCAGCCTATTCGTGCTTCGCACGAAATATGGAAATTCTGGAAACCGGTTCGATGGCAAGTTCTGAACGGTCAAATTGCGTACAGTATTGTACCGCGAGCTTCCAGAAGATGGGCTCCAATCAAGGGGAGGTGACCGGGCAAGGATATAACCCTTGCCCCGTTGCTACGTACCATGCTATTGTTGTGCTAGGTACCCTTTGACGACACCGCGCCTAAACCGCGATGGGAAGCAATTTTCTGGGGGTTTGGCTGGCTGGCCTACGCTGGACTCTCTAGGCGAGCTGGGATCCTTTACTAGGGGCTCAACGGTTCTGCGCCGCTCCTGCAGGTGTGTACCATGTGGAGGAGAGACACCACCGTCAAGTCCTCCATCTTTCCCACGGTTTCCAGTCTTAAAACATGATAAGCTCGCTGCCGTGCCTTGCAGACCGGATACCTTCTCTCGTCATTTTTGTCCGAAACTTCCTCCCCGTGCGGCGTCCTGGGTAAATACTTCCTCGCCGAAGTCGTATGCTTCTCTTGGTTCCGGTTACACGGCCTCATACAAAGAAGTAGCACACCATCTGACACCTAAGCGAGCTACCTGCCGTCGCCGCCGCCGCCGTCTTCACCGTAGGGGTGTTGGTGATCTGTTGGCTTGGAAGATGTCGCCGTCGTCGACGGGTGACTCGCCTCTTTCCGCCGGCGCAGCAAGCAATTCGGGTCGTCCTTTTCCTCTCCCTTCGAGGGAGACTTTTTCAATCGAGGTTCCGTCACCGCAGCTCAACCCGGCCACCAACGGCTCGGCGTTAAAGTCCCCGTCGGCCGTCAAGGTTCAGCGCACTGCGAGTTTCAGCCGAGAAGGAATATTAGGCTCAGCGCAGAAGGCACGGAACCTTTCTCAGACGTCTGAAATCCGTACTGAGCAAACTACCAATGGCATGTCGAAAGCACCGAGCGACGAAGGGGTTAACCCGCTGAAGAGGCGGAACACAGACGCGACTGTTGACTATCCCCGGAGACGGGCCACCATCGCGGTAGGTTGGGAGGCAATAAAGGTCGTTTCGGTGAGATTCTGATTTAACAATTCGTAGTGCGAAGTCTGCCGCTCCCGTAAATCAAGGTGTGATGGTACGAAACCGAAGTGTAAGCTCTGCACCGAGCTGGGAGCTGAGTGCATATATCGGGAGCCCGGAATCAAGCTTGACGCTGGCGACAAGCTTATCCTTGAGCGCCTGAATCGGATTGAGAGTCTACTTCAAATCAATTTAGCGAACAGTCATCCAAATGCTATACAGATTGCGCACGATTCTCCGCCTATAAGCAACGGTACCGCTCTTAGCGGCGACAATGTCATGATCCAGAACTCATCTGGGAGCTTTGTTTCTATAATACCGAGCGGTGGTCTAGGAACATGGACTAGTCATCCCCAAGGAACCAATATCTCGACGATGCCGAAAGTTCACACTAATGCCGCGCTGCACTTACTTCAATGGCCGTTGATTCGAGATCTGATCGGACGCCCATACGACCCACAGATTATTTTGCAACTCGAGATGGCACGCGAGCCGCTTCATTCCTTGGCCAAGACTCCTTGTGTCGATCTATCAAATACTAATGCTTACATTGAGGCCTATTTCGAGAGGGTGAATGTGTGGTACGCCTGTGTCAACCCTTTTACCTGGAGAAGCCATTATCGTACGGCGTTATCGACCGGTTTTCGCGAAGGTCCAGAGAGCTGCATTGTGTTGCTGGTACTTGCTTTGGGGCAGGCGAGCTTACGCGGCAGTATATCGAGGATTGTACCTCAGGAGGATCCTCCAGGTTTACAGTATTTCACGGCTGCATGGTCACTCTTGCCCGGTATGATGACTGCGAATAGCGTTCTGGCTGCCCAATGCCATCTATTAGCTGCGGCCTACCTTTTCTACCTAGTAAGGCCACTAGAGGCCTGGAACTTGCTGTGCACCGTGAGCAGCAAACTACAACTCTTACTCATGACGCCAACCCGCGTACCGGAGGATCAGAGAGAATTACTAGAACGCATCTACTGGAATGCTCTTCTCTTCGAGAGCGACCTACTTGCGGAACTGGATTTACCCCACTCCGGAGTTGTTCAATTTGAGGAGAACGTTGGACTCCCTGGAGGATTTCAAGGAGAGGAATCCGAGGCAGTTGGTCGAGATGATCTTTGGTACTTCCTAGCAGAGATTGCTTTAAGAAGGCTTCTCAATCGAGTCAGCCAACTGATTTACTCGAAAGATTCTATGGCATCAACCACTAGCCTTGAACCTGTCGTTGCTGAGCTGGACTTTCAGCTCACGCAGTGGTACGAAAGCCTCCCGTTAGCCCTTCAATTCCCGTTCACCCGTACGACTCTACCGGACCCGGTGCAAACGGTTCTACGATTACGTTTCTTTGCTTGCCGCACCATTATCTACCGTCCATATATCTTGGCGGTGTTGGATAACGAGCAGGCCGTTTTGGACCCCTCAGTGCGGGAGAGCTGTCACAAATGCCTCGAAGCCTCAATCAGGCAATTGGAGCACATATCTGCACAGTAAGTAAAATTCCCCTGTTGTGATTGGTCAATTTCCCTAGCCTCATGCTCTGTTCCCGGCTCTTCAAATCTTGACCCAATCTAACGATTTGGCCGTAGTCACGCCGGCCATATGCCCTACCTCTGGCAAGGCGCGCTCTCTATCGTATCGCAGACATTATTGGTTATGGGGGCTACCATGTCACCTTCTCTATCTAACATCCTGTTGACGCTGGTTCCTCACCGTGAAGTCATCGATCAAATCATCAATGACGTAATAATGGATATTGAGAGGATGGCCATACTGGCGCCCAGCCTTAGTCTGGCTGCCGAAATTATCAAGGAGGCTGAGGTCCGGAGGCGAACGTTCTTGAACGGATGACGCTCTTCGCGAGGATGACGCAGGGTGCCAAACTTGGCGGGCGAGATCTCCGGTCCGAATGCTTCGGACCCCACGATGATCGCATGCTTCACTCTTGATCCGATAACCCACCACCTCTACGCCTGCATACAAGTGTCACCTATCTACGATGTCATATCTACCCGTTGTCTGGGCCGGCCGGTTCGCGTATCTAGGAACGAGTGCAGGCACTTGCAGAAAGATGCCCGTTCAACGTTCCCGGCTATGCCTGTAATACCCCGTCTCTATTGCACGAGGACTTCTCCCGGCCATGCACGCTGCGATACGACGCTCAATTGGGGAGGTTATGACAATAGACCTGTGTGACTAGCCACCGGATCCCTTTCAGCCTTGTCGGTTCCCTAGGGATCAAGTCCCTCCGTGGCTGATTTCTTAGATGATTGACAAACTCCCAGGAACAAGGCCGCTGAAGAGGCCTCGGACTACCAGAGTGGCACACTCCTGCGCATGGCAGCAACGCACTGGTCTGGGGTTACATCCTGGGGGTGGACTGGTCAAGCGTGGTTGGCGGGGAAAAGTCTTGGTCTGGGGATTGCTAGGGTTCGCGGACCGGATTCCCGACAACCCTGTTAACAAGATCGATCCTCTATTACTGGAATGCGGAGGGGCCGGGCTTCACGACAACAACCAAATGTTTCCATGTTTAGCAGAGTTGGAGAAATGCCTATTGATGTTTCCTATACGTTGCACCGCTATTGAGGGCATGCGCGGTTATTCTCATCTTCCTACGCTACTCAACACCACCTTTCACGACGACATCCTGAGGGCCGATGAGGTCACAGGCAAGGAGAAGCATAAATCGGGGGGGAATGAGCTGGCTGGCTGGCTTATCTAACACCCAAATGTTCATATCCATGCACCGTTGTATACCTACCTGCTTTGAACATGGTTGGGCGGATGTTTCTTGGTTGAGCATCACCAATGTGTACTATCTCGAAATCCCTAAGGGATGCAGTCACAATTTTCTGTTCGGCGCTGTCGGCGTTTTTAAGCGTTCTGCTCTGCAACTGCTATGCAGAGCTGCATCGCCCATCATGGTTACCTATTCTAGGGCTCGGGAATCTAGTGGAAGACTACATCTCGGAAGATTGGCTCACACCTGATGGCGGTTGGTTTACGAGGCAATGACAAAAACAAAATTAATGAGTTGAGACAACCACGTCGGCATCTATACCCCAAATGACTTTTGAAATGTCGAATATACCTAATATGAATACTTCTATTTATACATCCACCCAGTCAATTCATGGAACTGTGTGTGCTATTTTGAGAATGCTGGACCCCGTATCAAGCAACTAACCATCGTCACTCCGCACGTGGGAAAACGTAAGCGAGACGCAACAATACAATGACTTCATAGGTACCGTAGCGGGAAAACCCCGCTGGAAAGAATGGTTACTCCTAATAAAAGCATTACCTAAAAAAAGCGTTACCCGAGCCCCAACTTTTGATTAGTCAGTTTAAGTGGGGCGCATCAATAGGATATAAGGTCCTATAACATCAAGATTTTCAACACGGTAAGAGGTTAGCTACCTTAAACCCGTAGCTCAATGGTTACGTGCGTGTTTCGTACCTGTCACTAGGCCCCGGGTTCGAGGACCACCCTTTTCCACTTTTCTAATTTTTTAAGGTTTTGCCCCACATCTAAAAATACCAACCAATTAAAAGCCAATATTTTCAGGAACGCATTTTTGCAACAATAGTTTTTGTTACGAGTAACCATTTTTCCCCCATTAACGCGTTAAAAGTGATAACAAGCGTTACCCAGTACAAAAATGGTTATTTCCCACCAGGGGTTCCCGCTCTGGTAGTCTAGATCTCTAGAACTCAGGCTTTACCTCAAGGGCAGTACCTGTTTGGACCTCTCGCTACTCACCATTCGCACGCTTCCAGGAGGCTTTCATTCCGCTACCAAGCATCTATTTGCGACAGAGTCTGAGAAGGAAAGAATCAGAAATGGTCTTCCAGGAGTCTACATACCCAACTCATTAACTAGAATAGGAAAAAAACAAGCAAAACCCCGACGTCGAGGAACTTTGCGGGGCTCCGCATTGCATGAAGGGGCACTGCACACTGCAGCCATTCTCAACCCCGGCCTGTTTCCCCGGGTTCCCCTCCCCGGGATTGCTTCGAGCTAGCCTAGCCGCGGCATTTTGATGTCAGCAGGATTCTCGAAAAAGAAAACAATGAAAAACTATTCGCGGAGTGCAGCACCTAGTGGCTCAATTATCCTCTCGGGGATTTTTCTCTCATCGAACTTACAGGTAATAGGTACGTGGGAATGCGGGCTAGCGCAGTATACTACCGGTGAGCTCATGCGCCGTCGAATGAGATGCTCCTGACGGCATCCAAGCTCAGCTACCGGCAGCTGGCTCGTACGAGCATACTACGGTGGAACGGTTGAAATAGAGTATACGCCGAGGAGAAAGGAAACGTGCATGCTCTCACTCTGTATGAATGATGCTGGGCTACGATCCCATCCTGGAGACCTTGAAGTTGGAACGTGACACGACTTTAACCATTGTTGCGCTATCTACCTGTTCTAACCAATGTTTTTAATGATGCCGAAAATAACTCAAGGAATGATTGAATCAAATCGCTGTATCGTTATTTTTCCCGCTTCTAAATTTCTCAAATGAATACTGCCCGCTGACAAGTGTACGAATTCCTTGCTCTTTGACTGAAAAGTGCGATGAGTCCGCATACCGCAAACTAGTAGTTCCTCCTGCTTGACTTATTTGAAAGAGAGTGATTTTAGGGTTGTGTCGGATGGTACGGGATATAATAGATACATGTGAGTGGTAATGTATCTACCTCGTACGAGAATGACATCTTGCTTCGGTTGAATGAGAGCTTGATGTTGTCGAGGTAGGAGGAATTGAGACAGGAATTGCCGAACCTGGTTATAAGACAAAGTTCCCGCAGCGCCATTTTGGGGAACTGTTCGTAGGAATCTATAACGAACTCCATCAGTAATCTTCCGATGAAGACACTCTCTAATTGCGCAAATGGTGGCATAACAAGATAACTTGGAGATGGCCACGATGCCTCGAATAGACTCAAAGATGTAAGTTGCGGTGGGAACTTGCTTAGAGTCGGTGTCTCGCCTTCCAGTCCGTATACGAGCAATAGTTCAACGGTCAGCTCATCAAGCTCTTTAAGATCGGGTAGGCAATCTAGAACTTTCGATTGACCGAGCTGGTTTCGATACGGCAGGKTTCCACAAATTCTCAACTCTAAGTTCTTCAAAGTCGTGGCTCGCGCGAGCAATGCGCAGTTGAGGTCCTCACCGTCTGGTGGGAAACCAGGAGGGAATGTTGAATCCCTCGTGACAATCAGCGAGAAGCTCTCAAGTTCGACGGCAAGTTGGCAAACACGGAATAAATCTGTGGCAGCCACTATAATAATCGATGTTAGCAGTCGTTACTCTTAGACAGCTCGCTGATTTGTACTAGGATTTGGAGTCCGCAAAGTACTTCCTAACCTAGGTAATTTTTAAGCAAGGAAGAGAAAAGGGGCTCTGCTAGGGGAGGTAAATTCATCAATCAGGAAGCTACTCACCACCAGCTACAAGCTTTAGCTCTCGAAGTCGGTGCACCCATGAGATATCTTTCCGAAATTCATGGCATCCCTGCAAACGCATGGAATGGAGTCGAGTGAAGTTCCAAATGTTGAGAAATTGTTCCGGGATGGCTTCGTCACTCGTTCCATATATTCGATCATTGACAAGTTTTCGAAGGTATAAAGACGATAACCTAGCAAGGAAAGGCTGAGTCGAAGCATGTACCCTCGCACGTTGCATGGCTCTGGTGAAAGCGGGATAGCGGCAAAGGTCCATTATACAAATAAGGAGTAACTCAAGGTTATTAGATAGACAGAGGAGAACCACCAATAATCGCTCAGCTAACGAACTGATTACTGTCCACTTCTCTATGAGGTTCGAAATGCCATCAGAGGGGTTGTTTAATGGCTCCAAAACCGCAATAAAAAATATATCTCGTTGGCGCTCAGAGAGATCATTCTAGGATGGATAGTCGTAAGACAAGAAAGGCCAACGACTGCATACTTGGGTTAGCAGCTGCTACTTTACATGATTTATCGGATTGACAAAGACCCATTGGCCATAACCTAAAGGCAAGATATCCCGTAAAGCGTAGAGACGCTCTCGTGACGAGGTGGAAGGGAGCCGAGTGGCTACTCACTATATCGCTTCTGCATAATTTCTGTGGCGTCGACCAAACCACTTGTGTTCGCCGAACCCGCTGAGGCATACCATATTCTTGATCCATCCGCAGTAACTGGGATTCTCAAGGAGGGTACGAATCAAGAGTATCATGGGCACCAAGCGGCCGGGGACGTCCCCAAAGTTGGGATTGCGTGCTTGTCTCTCTGGGAAGAAGATCACTGTCTCGTACAGGAGCGGTCTCGCGTATACCTCGAGGAACTTGGAGGTTCGGCAAAGATTGCGGAGGGTAGCCCGCCTTGCCTTGAATTCGTGTTCGAAGAGTTCAGAAGGAAGCCCGCGGGGTGGAAGGCGAAGTTGATCAAGGAACATGGACATAATCTCGTTAGGGATGAATGGAGGTGTCGGATTGCCGTCTGTTCCTCCGGCGGGTTGGCCTGTAGGAGCTGGAGCTGGAGTTGGAGTTGGAGCTGGGGTTGGATCCTGGTCCATTGTTGCTGGTATTTAATGCTGCAATAGGGAAGTAGAATTGTAAATAGAGATATATGGTCATGGGGTTGATGCGAATACAGATGCTTGCCTTTTGGGCGAGGACCGCAATTGAAAGGTTATCGCCCTAGAGGTTTCTAGAGTTCCAATATGTCAGGAAGGTAGGCTCGTTATCATTATGGCAACTACTTCCTCTCGATTTTGTATGTTGCTACCTCGTATGCAGCCACCGATCGCATTGCTATGAGAAGTAGGCACGTCCAAAGTCTACCTACCCATATGAGGTAGGTAGCTCCAGTCACTCTGCATCCTCGAAGGACCTCTTATTAAACCCCCCCGTTTCACACATTCCACGGATCACACTCTCGCGAAAAGTACAGCTCGCCATAACTGAGCTTCCCATTCGGACGATCTGTATGTATTAGGACAAGGGTGTAGAGTACCATGAGTCCCCATATAATGCAAAGCGCCATCGTCTACTGCGATACATAATTCGCCAAGCTGTGGCCTAGTATCGAAGACCTATTCAGAGAATCCTACTCGATGTCTAGAGGGTCTTGCCCCCCGTTGGATTCGATAAGGTTGATTTCCGCTGCTTTTGTGGTCTCCACGACACAGAGGAACAGTGTAAGTGTGTTACACCGATATGCACAGCAGCTGTCTTGTAGAACAACAACAACCTATAGTAAAGCCGTCTTTTCAAGTCCTAAAGGCTTTTGGGGGGGCTAATATGGATTCGGACAGCGCGCTAGCCTGAGGCCTTCTTCAAAAGTCCAACTCTTAATAAGCGCACGAACATAAGCTTCATATAGGACCATCAGGTTTTCGCCTCAAGAACAGCTTCCTGAGTCCTCCATTGGATTTAGAACTCTTGGGCCTCATGGCTTTCTCCGCCGACAGTTTATCAGCATCTTGGACAGGTACGGGAGGAGGAGGGGGAGGGGGGATAGTAGGTTGGTCATTCTCGGGAACGGGTGTTGAATCTTGTTTGGCCGTCTTTCTCTCCATCCTTCGACGCCTCCGTTCTTGCTCTGAGGGTGGCGAGACCAAGAATTCCGGCAACCGGAATTCGAACCCATTTTCCACAATTCCACGGTTCATGGACGAATTTGGGCACGGGTCTTTAGCCCTATTCGCTTCTTTCTTCGCCCTTAATCTCTCCTCTAGCTCGGCAGTGGAGCGTTCTTCGTCGCCACAGACAACAACATACCACCGGATGCTCTCTGTCCTTTGTAGCTGATCTCGCAGTTTCTCAAGCCAACCCGCCTTCTTATTGCCGAAAGTATTTATCTTGCGGCCTTCCTCGTCACTCGGACCGCTCATTGGCTTATATGGTTCCGACTTCATTTGAGCTTCATAGCGACTTATTTCCTCCGCAATTGACACAGACATGTCTACGCGCACCACATAATCCGCCACATATGCCCATGGCCTGCTGACCGTCGTTAGGTCTGACGGGTCAAATTCCTCCAGGAACTTCACCACAGACCAATCATTGAATGGGACGGTGTCGTCAATCTCCGGAAGCTCTGGCGGCTCCGGCGACTCCGGCGATGGTATTGGGGTTATGTCGTCGTGTGTTGTGTTTGGTTGCCCTAACGATCTGCTGCGGCTGGACGATTTACTCAATCGCCTCCTATTCCCGTTTTCGCCATTTTCAAATCGATTATTCGTATGTTTATTCTCTTGGCTTTCGTATGAATGCACGCGCGAATGGACGTGGCCATTGCTCGTTGGGAATTGGGGTTGTAAACGCTGGGGCGAGGGGCTCGAGTTGCGTGTCGGTTGGGTGCATGGTGGTAGGAAGTCGAACAATTCGTAGAATTGGTCAAGGAGGGAGACGGGACTTTTACGCGTAACAATCCATTCCGAAGAAGCATCCCCGACGTCCTGGATTACGACGAAATACCGAATGCTTCGGCGATGCCAGCGAAAACCGTGGCAGAGGTAAGTCGGCATTATGTGGTTGATAAGATAGATCCTTTAGCTGATTGTGGATCGAGTGGCAGGGCGTACAATTAGTGCACGCGAGAGGCGGAGGGKAGCTACCCGGGATCCTGGTCTGTGGGGGAGGACAGGGGGGCTTCCTGAATTGGGGGCTGTTGGGAGCACCGAGTGGCTGCGGACTTAGTTCAATGTTCAACCACGTTCCCACGGTTTGTCATATCGAAAGCAAAACTAGAATTGACGCTGATTTTAAACTATCGCCACCGGATTGTCCTCGGTCTAGGAGAAATATTAAGACGGTCGGCGCAGCATTTAGCGGATAGAAGTCAGCATGCACAGCCCGGCGCTCGAACGATCGTCTGGACGCGCAACCGTCACAACTGGATAATAGCCGGGTTGTCAGACGGGACTATATCCTAGCCCAAGTTAGGGAGTTCAGGGTAAAAGCAACTGCTGTAGTAAAGCGCTCACTCACGATATATATTAATAGGTAATTTATATGCTCCAAAACCGCACAAGAGATATCGGCTGTTCGTCCTCATGAAATATGGCGAGCTGGATGCAAGGAGCTCGTCTAGATACCTAGGTAGGCTAATGGGACCGCATATAACTCACTTGTACCCGACGGATACGTGTAGGGAATCCAAAGTCGTCCCCCGGAGAAGCTTCTTGACGTTCCAGAATGATTCTTTAGGAGGTAAATCGCTTGGTATAAAGTTTACCTATGAAGCCGAATAGCCGTGAGCCAGGACTCAGCAACAGGAGTATTTCTTGTTGAGCCTCATTTAGTCCCAACGTCAAGAAGGAAACTTATTTCCTTCTTCTTTCTACACTAATATATATCTCTAACCACAGTATAAGAATTTGGCAGTTGACATCAGCTATCGACCTGCTCCTTTTACGGGTCCACCTTTCGGTGTCAACGACTGAGAGACGCATCCGACTAGACGATCAAGAAGGCCCCCTGCTCTAAGCTTTGGCTGGACGAATTTACGACTAGCATCACGTTCCCGCAAGCAAGCATGCGCTATATCACAGAGCCACGCAGCCACCAATAAACGCCAGGGTTAAATGCATGTGCTTCTACATATCCCCTTAACGAGCAAACCATAAGTCGTGATCTAAACCTGAACCATCTTTGGGGTGACTATCGTAATACTCCCGGACACCGCCTCTAATGACAACTAAGACTCCAAGAACAAAACCGCTGGCTGCTGAGGTTAAGCTATCCTCTTCTTGGCCTTTGATATCACGTTTAATTAGAACAATGCCTCAAAGTCTTGAACGAACCGTATAATGAGCCTATAGGATTTCTGTATTTTCTAAGCTGTCTAGGGGTTCAGGGCTATTGATTATTCTAGCGCATGCCGTAAGCATGTTCTAGAATTGCAGGGGTGGGCTCGGCCGAGTTTCGCGCTTACCAAGAGCCCGTCTCAGTCCTCTTCGATGTAGACTTGGGTTAATGAGTTTCTCACACAGGAAAGCATAGAGGCAATTTCATCACTTCCGTGTTCATTACTCGGAGACCAAGATTGTTCCCGTCGCTATTGATGAAACGTGGTTTATATAAATGAGACATATCCAAGTTTCAAGGCAGAATACTAAAATAAGTCAATTATCCTTTAGAGGTGATACAACCATCCACCCTGGGTTTCGTGCGAATTTCTACTTGCATTGATGTACGCGTCACTCGCAAGCTTATAGATCATGCGAAGATGGCATCACTGTATCATGCAGAAAGCATGTAATAAATATAGAACCCGGTTTTGGGCACGGTTCTTAACGTGTCGCCTATTGTGTGTCATCTTACTTTGATTTATCACCAAAACAAAAACCTAGTTCTTAAAGGACTCAAGTCTGGCGTATGATATAGGTATCTACATTAGAAATATATACCATACCTACTCGGTTACGAAATAGGGCAGTCTAGTATAAGTAGAGTGAGCAGCCTCCAGGTTCGATGAATGACTCAACCTAGTTGCTCTATGGGAATGAGATGTCATAAGGCCGACAATAGGATGATGGATATAAYAACGTTGTTRCGCGAAGAGCTCTAAMCTAMCCGGCCGAAGGCCGGGTATACATACTAGATACTYCTTTGTTCYAAGTATCCCTTACTAGATCCGAAGTATCCGAATCCTGACATGAGATGCTAGCCAATGGCGTTGAAGGGGGTGGCCTAATCGGGTCTTGAGATGCCAACAAGATAGCTGTAAGCAGGAAGAGGAGGTTTAATATAAGACATAAGAAACTTTATAGATGCCATGATTCAATAATGATGGATACCGAATAACTTGATTGGTTGAAGTATGTATAACATTTCACCCACAGATCCGGTCTAGAGTCATAGCATAGCCCCCATCATGCTATTGGACCGCTTGCTATCGTGTATACCGTAGGTCTGGATATCATGTTGTCTTGCAGCCAACACTTAATATGCTTAACAATAAGGTTACAATGAGATCAGGAGATCAACCTAATCCCCCATTGACCGTCTTATATGCGCACCAATCTCTTTGGCTACTCGCGAAGGAAGACTAGGACCTAGGGTGATTCCCCCATATTCGCTGCAACTCCGTGGGGTCCACATAAGTAAACCACGCAGCGGCGACAGATCCCAATTAGTCAAGTGTAAGAGTTGGGCTCCACTGAGGCTGCGGGAACTACAAAGACTATACACAGAGCTAACGTCATGGCGTGATAGCTCTGATTCCGATGCCCCTCCACCCCTCATCGTCAACTCAATTCCGAGTTGTTGGTAATCACCGGCGGGGAAGAAGTTAAAGTGGTCTTTTTGTCACTCTTGAAATAAATATTTAACGACTTCAGAGATTCTCTCACTTCCGCTCAAGTCCTTTTTCTTCAGTTGCACTCAAGTCTGATCGTCTAGAAAGTACCCAGTCCAGCAAGGAAAATGGCGCCCACAACACCTACTGTGAAACTAGCCTCTGGCTATGTACGCGGTTCCCCCGCTTGGTTTTGTGTAACGCAAGCTAATAGCGACAGGAAATGCCCATCGTCGGCTTTGGTATTTGGAAGGTGCCGCGCGAAACCTGTGCTGACCAAGGTATGACTCCTATTATCTATTAAGAGCTAATAGCGGACAACTGATAACCGACTTGCCTTTTCGTAGTCTACAACGCCATCAAGCTGGGCTACCGACACATCGACGGTGCGTGGGACTACGCAAACAGCGCCGAGGCAGGTCAAGGTGTGCGACGCGCGATCGAAGAGGGCATCATAAAGCGAGAGGACATATTCATCACATCCAAGCTATGGAACAACTACCACGCCCGCGAGCATGCGCTGGAGATGGCCAAGCTGGAGAATGAGACTTGGGGTCTAGGATACTTGGACCTATTCTTGATCCACTTCCCTATCGCGCAGGAGTACATCCCCATAGACAAAATCCGCTACCCGGCCTTTTGGAGTGATAAGGAGCAAACCAAAGTCACTCCTTTAGCGAAGGTCCCTATCGCGGAAACATGGAAGGCGTTGGAGGACATGGTGCAGACTAAGGAGAATCCGAATGGCTTCATCAAGAGCATCGGAATTTCTAACTTTCACAGCCAGCTGATCTACGACCTTTTGTCGTATGCGAAGATCCACCCCAGTGTGTTGCAGATTGAGCACCACCCGTATCTGACCCAGCCCGATTTGATCGCCATGGCTCAGGAAAACAACATCGCAGTCACTGGTTATTCTACCTTTGGCCCGCAGAGCTTCATAGAATTGAACAATGCGACGGCCAAGACAGCTAAGCCATTGTTCGAGACCGACGTGGTGAAGAGCATTGCGGCGAAGCACGGCAAGTCCCCGGGTCAAGTTTTGCTCCGATGGTGCACTCAGCGCGGCATCATCGTGATTCCCAAGTCGAACAGCGTGGAGCGTCTGAAGCAGAACCTCGAGAGCAGCTCGTTCGATCTGAGCGACGATGAGATCAAGCAGATCTCGTCTTTGAACCTCAACCTACGCTTCAACGACCCCGCAACGTTCCAGACACCTCTTCGCATCTTCGCATAGGCGTGACACAGCTTGGAAGGATTACATACAATCATAAATACCATGGTCAGTAAAATAATAGAGAATATACTTGCCCATTTGAGGTAGCATTTAAATAATACATAAGCGAATTGTGAAGATGGATAAAATGGAATTACAACTTGATTCAATGGGATCCGTTCCAATCACAAGGTAAAAATGCGTAGCAGTGGGCAGCCACAATTTCCGCACAGCCACGAACCATTAATTGGATGGGCGCGTCACTTTATTCGCAGTCGCGTCTTGTTCTTGCTTCAATTCTTGGCCAACAATTCCGCCAAAAACCTCCAATGAACACCGACAAATGGCTCTCCCACTGCCGCCCGGCCTCGTGCCGACCGAAGTTGCGTTCCTGTGCGAAATGGAAATGGTCACAATAGTTCCGCGGCAGAGACTCGAGTCAATTGCGCTGCTCAGTGTAAATACTCCAACCCCCACCMCCCCGCCATCATCAACTCCTCCAGCCCCTCAACTTCCGCCGTCCTCGAGGACTAACACAATGCTTTCTATCAGGGCGACACCCCGGCTCTACGCCCACCGCATCGCGCCCAGCTTCCGTTATGGCTCGCATTGCTGCTGAAGAAACAGCGGCGCGCGAATATCGTCGCCCCGCCGTGGCTGCATCCCGATTCGCTGAAAGACATCATAAACCATGAGACCAATATCGATCCCGAGGCCTTCTCCCCGCCTCCGCCCCCGCCGATGAGGTCCGATGGAAGAGGTGTTGCTAGGCCGTACGGACAGGCGTCGTTGGAACCGAAACCGGGAGACATGGTCTTGTCGCCGCCGTTTCTACCCTCGTGTACGCAAGATGCGCCCTCGGGCTATCTACCCTACCACTGGCTAGAGATGTCGGAAACACTCCTAGCGCACGCCGCGGACGATATACCTAGTGCTGCAGAAGTACGGGCCCTGTTGAGGGATCTGCAGGAAGTGCGCGCCGCGAAGATGAGGGGTAGTACCGTACACCTGGAAGGAGGAAGAGGCGTGCTCAACCTGCGAGGTGTCGGAGCCATGGAGTTGGCGGAAAGTAGGGGGTTTATCCTGGGTGTTGTCGAGGGCGTGAGGAAGCTAGGCACAAGCGCCGAGGCGAGTAGGAGGGAAGAGGAAGAGGAGAGGAGGAACGGCGAAGCCGACGAGAGTGACGAAGAGATGGGTCTCTAGCAACGAAACAACCACGCATATAAGGCACGGTATAACACACTTCAAGATTCAAAGAAGCACGGACATTGGCATATCATCGAGTTGGCGTTCCATCACTTTGGCAAGCATAGCAGCATTGCGTTTGAGAAAAGCATATCCAATCCATTTTCAATACCTTCAGCACCTAATATATATACCCCCATTACCGTCTTGTTCCGGACAAGAACCCCCTTGAGTTTACCTCAGCCTGCTCGGATGTGTCAGAAGGCTCAACACTATCGGCAAAATAGATCAGCCACACCATTAACCCTGTGTATGTACCGCGGCCTCTCAATTATAGTCGTCTGCCAGAAGTATTGGCTTATAGCATCCTGTTCCCAACAAGTCAGCGGCCTTGGCTGTTTCGGTATGTCCTCGTGTATCCAGTGTATCTGGAGTGTCTGATATGTCTGGTACAGCCAGCAGCAGATTACCAGGATAAATGTTACCCAATTTAAGACGAAAGGCACCGTTCTACGGACCTCTTGATCTAGAGCCCGGAGCAGCAGATGGACTACAGAAGCGCAATATCCTTTTAAGGACGTGGGCAGCACATCGACTGTGTTCTCGAAGTCTGTGAACGCTCTATGCGCCCTCTCCATCCACAGCGCCGGCCCGACGGTTTCCCCCCGTGCCTCGCTCAGATATATCGTGAGCGTAAACAGCCATCCAAACTCCTTCCTTATCACTATAGCGAACGCTGTGAGGTATCCTTCTATTAGAATTATCATTACGCTGATGTCCTCCGCGCAGACTCCGAATCGATACGCGAAGAGCGCCCCGAGCGTCACGCTCCATACTAGTATGAAGAACGGCTCGATGGCCTCGAAGATGTGCCGCCAGGGCTGCATCGTGACGGCAGGGTCGAGGGCGCGTTAGAGTGTTTAAGGGKGATGAGATTATCGGATAATAATACTGCTAGGGCTGATGTCTAGATTGCTATAAGATAGGTACTGGAAGCGTTCGCTTGAGCGCGAGTCAAATACGTGGCTCACGAGAACTTCGAAGCAAATTTTTTACATTAAGTTGACGACAAAGTAAAGCAACGCGCGAGTCCAGAGGGAGTAACCCGGAGTAAATGCAGTCGCGGAATGTTTTTCCTTGGTTGTAGGAGTTGAATGGCCATTGTATTCAGGGATCCTTTCATCGCTTTGCAGGTTTGTTCTCTTGGGTTATTGGGCCCTGGTACTTGACTACGACGCTCAACCTCCGTGCATCAGCCTTGGTTGCTTCTGAGTTCTGTACCTCTTGGTAAGAAGGGCTTTCGTCTTTGTTATGGCTGACAACGCCGTTGTTATAAGTCATTATTGTGAGTCAGGGAACTCTTGGCTAGGTCAAAGGATGTAGGAGACTAAGGTCGTCAAAGGACAACGCATCTCAAATACCTTACGTGGCCGTACACCATTAAGTCGCTCTTACTGCTTGGTGGTGAGCTTGATTTGTGACTCCCATAGAAAGGATTCAGTGTAACATGTTTAAATGTGCCAGTTACCAGTTACATGGTCTCCTCTACAGTATCACTTGTGAACACTACCTGCCTAATACTCGAAATTCCCTACAATGCGTTGCTTTAACTCAGGCATGCGTCACGGCTAAGTCGGGGTTCCGCGTATTACTTGAAAGAATTATATTCATCTGAGTAAGTCGCTATATACAGGTGCTTCAGCCACACCAACACCACATTACTCATTGGCGTGCGCATCGTTGTAGTAGTGAATCTTCGACTTAGTTAGCACATATCAACTCTCACCCAGTAATGAGGTGTCGCTGACAAAGAAAAGGGGCGAGAAAGGGATAGGGGCGATCTTACGGTCTGATCCGAGCACCCACTCGGGGTCTGGTATCCGTACGCGCCGGTGTTAATGAACAGCGCCTGGTCCTTGCACACGAGCCACGCCGCCAGGTTCTGGCGCTGGATATCTGGAACGCTCCAGGTGAGGGCGTCGCCCTGAAAGGCGAACGTGCCGAACGTGTTCTCCGTCGTGTTGAACGAGGTCCCTAGCGTTCGCGGCGGGCTAGCTAGGTCTGCCGGTTTCTCGACGTGGAGGTAGAGGGGCGCGCCGCCCTCGCCCGTGTTGGCGACGAGCTGCCCATTCTTGACATTGTATTGGCCCGCTGTCTTGTAGCTCTCGAGGATAGCTGTGCCTGGAGCGTTTGCGGGCTTCGTCTGGAGATACTTGTGGAAGTTGGGTGAGGCGACGGCGCGGATCCAGTACCAGCCTGCTTGTAAGGTAGTGCCTGGCCCTGAGGACTGTCGCGGAGCTATGGGACTGGCTAAAGCAACAGTCGCCAGGAGCGCGACGGCGAATGGTTGGACTAACATCTTGAGTGTCGTTATCTTCAGATGTAGTACCTACGAACGATAGACACGAGCACGTAGGAAAGGGATCTATGGCCAAAGGGAAGGACAGGGATATTGAGTTACATTGCCAGAGTACTGGGCGTGGGTGGTATTTATTTCGGGCACTTCATGGCTTTACTCTAAATCTATCGCCAATGCGTCTGAGGTCCCCGGTGGATGAAGCCTGTCCAGTGTGTATATGACCTCCGTATTACCTTGTCGGGCGGTAGAAACGTGGGACGCCAACTTGAAGACGTGATCGTGGATGATTTAGCCTAAGCTGAGATTCGGTAGATTTACCATGCTTAGAAAACTTCCGGGGAAGAGAGTCCAGACCAGTTTGCATGGAATATCCAAATGATATTGTGCTTCCAGGTAGTTTTCGATTATATCTCATCTTTTCACTGATGTAGGAATGTGAAGAGAGTGAATAACCTCTATTCATACCGCGAACTACATCTATGGATGCAATGGTCGTTCCAGAATGCTACCGCCGCAATCCGCACAGGTTGGTGGTTAACTATTTCCATGTCAACCCAATTCTTCCGTGCCGTGAGAACGGTGATAACTTTGAACAAATTACCTTGGGTTCTTTGACGGGATATCATATCAACTTGAACCAAAAGTTTATGAAGCATCTAGATCTATATAGAAAGATGTAATCACTGGCATTGCTATGTTAAATTTGTATCGCAGGGCGCAATAAGTCGTACTAATAATAAGGCAGGTAGGGGGATAAGGCGCTTGGGCCTCTTAGATTTGGGGGACCAAGGGCGCTATCATTTACGTCATCAGCATCTGACTAACTGCTGAATGTCTGTTGTTTGAAAGCTTTCGGTCAGTATCAACCGCATCATCATCTTAAACCTTACTCATTTTTATTAGATGGGCATGGTAAAGACAGGCGTTAGATATGCCAACTCGCCAAAGGCATTCGGGGTCCTTGCTTTTAGGAACTCAGTTGCTGCCAAACAGATAACCAATCGGTTCTTCATTCATGGCCTGCTTAGAACGCAACTATCGGCGAAGTCCAAAGCATTACCGTCACATCAAATTGAGATGAAACGTAGTGCATCCACAATATCCAAGGCCTCTCCGAGAGCTAAGAAGCCTCGACCTGAAGTACCAGAATATCACTTGACTCCTTCGAAACGAGATGAGTCGGGCGAGATTATATGGCCGGCCCCTAAAGCGCAGATTGAGCGCGCTCGCAATTTCATTCTAGAGTGGCACGTCTTAAATGCGTAGTCCAATCCAACCCCTGTGCTAATTCTCGCAATGTAGTGCTTCTGCAAAGAAAATGACCTTGATCGTTCCTGATAAGGATGCCGATGGATTAACTTCAGGTGCTATCTTGCAGAAGACCCTCGTTCTGCTTGGGCTGGAACCTCATCTGATAACGGCCCATCTACTTCAGAAGGGCAGTAATATCCATGAAGAGAGCGAGAGAGCCTCTATGGCCGCCCACGAGCCTGGATATATCTTTGTCTTAGACCAAGGATCACGGAAGGGACCTCCAGTCATTGACAGCCCTCACAAGGCCTTGATTATCGACCATCATTGGGCATTAGAAGACGATTTCCCTGAAGGTGCAGATCACGTTACGGCGTGTAACTCTCCGCCAGTAGCCACAAGCTCGCTGCTTACTTACCACATTTGCAATGAATTACATGAGAAAGTCCATGAGAGCTGCGACTGGTTATGTGCAATGGGCMCCCACGGGGACTTGGGCAATACGTTGAAGTGGGAGCCGCCATTCCCAGACATGAAAGCAACTTTCAAGAAATATACAAAGAAGGCCGTGAACGATGCAGTGTCACTTATCAATGCTCCCCGGCGGACTGCAACGTACAATGTTCCTGCTGCTTGGGCTGCTCTAACTGCCGCTGGCTCTCCCTCAGACCTGCTTAAAAACCGCAGTCTCCTAGCGGCCAGGGCTGAGGTGAACGCCGAGGTAGAGCGATGCACCCATACGGCTCCTAAGTTCTCAGGAGATGCCAAGATCGCCGTATTCCGTATCAGCTCAGCTGCGCAAGTCCATCCTGTGATAGCGACGCGCTGGGCGGGACACCTGCAGTCGCCTAAGCTAGAAGTCATCCTTGTAGCTAACGAAGGCTATCTGCCCGGCATGGTCAACTTCTCCTGCCGCATTCCCCGGAGCGCACGGGCGAGGGATCCGCCAGTGAATATTATCGAAGTTCTGAAGGGGATCGCCGCGAAGGCACCGAACCCAACTCTACGGGAAAGATTAGGCGAGTCATTTGCAAGAGGGGTAAGCAACTTCGAGAGTTCTTTGTTTTCCTCTTAGGTCTATCTCAGGATTCGAGTTATTACTCCCGAGACATGCCTAAAATATCTAGACCTATTTTTCTAGAGGGCTATTTACTAACCTTCTTTGTTGCAGCACAAGGAAGCTAGTGGAGGCATTGTTCCAAAGGCAGAGTTTGAAGAGTTCATGGATATCTTGGAGATTGGAAAGAAACCGGGAGGCAGTAGTAGCCCGAAGAAGGTCAAGAAGGAGGCAGCACCGAAGCAGTCGAATACGCTGATGAATTATTTCGGCAAGCAGGCTGCTGCTTGAAAGCTAAGCGAGATAAATATTTCCCGTTGCTATAAACGTAAAAGGTAACCTTAGGTTAGGGCTTCTTGTTGGGTGATGGGGAGTCGGAAAAGGCGTTGATCGAGGAAAATTGGAAGAGTTGCATATAGATCTCAAGATGCCCCCAAACCACCGGAGACTCAACATCAGTTTTGTTGTAGCTCAACTCAGATCTATGCGTTTTAATCACTGCCTGAGTCGAATGAATGCATGCCGAAGAGGTACCTGGATTTTTCTATCACGGGCCAGATAAGTTCAGCTTGAAAATATGAGGTATATATGCAATTAGAATCTATCACATTGTGTCGCAAAATTCGATATCATGGCCACCGTCGCTTTCACATCAGCACACACATTTCTCCCACAAGCCGTCCCAAGCCGCGCCTCTTCCTAACGATCTAAGCCTGTGTCGCCAACCGCCGTCTCAAGAAGTAGGTTTCAGCACGAGTCAAACTCACAGTTTTCCCGCCGCCTTTAATCCGCGCTCTCCGTCGACGAGCACACACCAGCCGCCGTGGCCGTTGCCGCCATCACCCGCGACTACGGCGCCCTGGTACCCGCCGTCTTCGCCCTCGCCGCGCGCGTACTTGAGCACCGCCTCGTCCCACGTGCCGGGCTGCAGCCACACGGCTGGGATGCTGAGTTTCTTGGCTTCCTTGAGGACGTTGAGGGTCACGGGCGCGGGCGTGATGACCGACAGCGAGGTGTGCGCCGGGTCCGGCAGGTCCGCGAGGGACTTGACGGTGGGGKGCACGCCGAAGGGCGTCTCAATGCTAGCGCTGGCCGGGTTGATGGGAGTTACGGGCAGCGAGTGCGCGTGGTACCATGTGAAGACTTGGGGTTAGGGAATAAGTGTTAGCTACCTATTTAACGGATATGGAGGTATTTGATACACTAAAGGTAGGGTAAATAGTTTGATGTTGTATTTGATGTGCATAAACCGGCCACTTGGGATGTGCGCTCGTTGGCCCGCTTGCAGCCGAGACAAGATCAAGGGAGCGGGAGCGAGATGGACGAATAGGTTGATTTAGTGCCAAGTAGGGGGACCTTACCCTTATGGCCGAACTTGGCGGGGTTCGTGCTGGCGCCGACCACGGCGAATTGAGGAGAGCTGAAGAAAGCCCTCACGGTAGCTTCGGTAGTCATCTTGAGCTATGAACAGATGAATAATTGAAGTAGAAACGGTGGTCTGATATGGTATGCCTAGTGGGAAAACGTTGATGAGAAGGGAAGAGTTTATTTGTCGCTGTTAAATGCGAGCGGCCTGCTAAATCCAGCTGAGTAATGTTTGTTCGAATCGTTGAGATGCAGACGAAAATAGTGCTCTAGTTCCCCTAAAGAGGTCGAGTTCCCGGGACTTACACCATGTCTTGGCACCACCAGCGCCGATCGAATTGCGTCTTCAGTTCCGGTGTCACATACGGTGCAACCTGATAACCGCGGCTGAGTAAAGCTTGATCTAGCCCTGATTTCCACCCCTGGCTCTCCTGGTGTGCTATCATAGTCTATAACATCAACAAGCTACCTCATGTTGGGCACATCAAGGCCCAGAGCTCAACTTATTCTCTTTAGTTGAGTCACACACAATATGGCGACATTCGCGTCAGTTGCAACCTTCCCTTTTAGAGACATCTCGTTAACAGAAATACAGCCGACCAACGTTCTCAGCTAAGGCATACGCGGCTTTTCGGCCTGCTTACCCACCATCGCTGTTCCGCACCGTCCTCAACTACCATCAGCTACCCGCATCTAGCGGCGTGTTGCTGGATATCGGGTGTGGTCATGGCCCTATTGCGCGTTATCTCAGACCGCATTTCAAATCAGTGATTGCTATCGATCCGTCAGCAGGGATGATAGCGCAAGCACAGCAAACCACGATAGATCCCAATATCACATTCCGCCAGGGTAGCGCGGAGGATTTGAGCTTCTTATCTGATGGATCTGTGGATATGGCCGTTGCAGGCCAGGCCGCGCATTGGTTCGACTACAGCAAGGCATGGCCCAATCTGGCTCGTGTAGTGCGTTCCGGCGGCACCGTTGCTTTCTGGGGATACAAGGATAACGTGCTACTCGGCGCCGAACAGGCTACCGAAATCATGGAGCATTTCATCTACGGATTCGGCGAAGTGGCGCCGGGGGTGGAGGGCATGGGTCCGTATTGGGAGCAACCTGGACGGAGCATCGTACGTGATCTCCTACGTAGCGTGCGGCCTCCGGAAGCAGACTGGACGGACGTGAAAAGATTGGAACATGAGCCGGGCGAGGACGGAACAGAAGAAACCTGCTGGCTCCGGAAGAAGATGAAGCTGGGCGAGGTTGAGGGATATTTGAAGACGTTCAGCTGCTACGTTGCCTGGAGAGATGCACATCCTGACGCCAAGAGTAGAGCAGAGGGTGGAGATGGCGATATACTTGATGTCATGTGGGATCGCATGATTGATGCGGTGCCAGAGTGGAAAGCTATGGGTGAACGATGGCGGGAGGCTGAGGTTATCAATGATTGGGGCACTTATATCCTGATGGCTAGGCGTAGGTGATGCCGTACGCTATCCGCCCGTCTGCTGATACGATGGATATGCTGTCCACCTGCCAACATCCCCTACTTGTATTATAGGTATGAAGGAATTAATAGAAGTAGAGGTATGCATGTCAACAAATACGGTCTTAATGTATTACCTAGGTAGTGACCAATCTAAAAAGAGTTCCAAGTGAGAAAAGGGTGGACTGTATCAGTGCATTGGGACTGACAACAGCTGTTGCATGTGAAGTTTGCGGAACTTGTATTGGCTGATGTTTCGGCGGTGTGTTACCGCCCCGCCTAAATTGCCCAAATAAAAACAGGAAATGCAGGTGCATGATTGACTAACGGGCGCCGTTGCCCCGTCAATGCCAACAGCCCAACCATATCCACAGTACGCATGGGACTGCGCTAGCTAGGGGCAATTCAATTTCACCGTTTCACTTCCATAGCAACTTTCTTATTACTTTTATCGTTCTCACACCTCCAGAAAACATCATCACAAACGTCGACTGTCTTGTTCTTGACGCCTTGAACCCAATTTACATCGATTTTTCAGCAGTCAAACATCTCAAAAATGGTGAGTTGTTCTCGTCCCCTTGTTTTCTTTGCTTTTAGCAGAAGTAAACACACCCCTTCCTATCCGGTGCCCCTCGTAACCCC
Organism: Hypoxylon sp. E7406B; assembly: GCA_000931505.1. NCBI lineage: Eukaryota > Fungi > Ascomycota > Sordariomycetes > Xylariales > Hypoxylaceae > Hypoxylon > Hypoxylon sp. E7406B. The sequence continues at coordinate 191,297 of JYCQ01000139.1, read as the reverse complement.
CCTAAATCCTAGTTTAGCGTGGGTGTTACGCGATCGGGAACAGCCAGTCAGCATCCTTCAGCAGCGATTGCAACAGTGGTTTTTGCACTGGCAATGGCCAGCGACGGCGCATTTAGGGGGTGCCATCGGCGTTCCTTTTGTCATCATCCCCCGAGTCGTTTCAATCCCTCGGAAAACAAAGCGAAAAACAAAGCCTTCATCAAAAGAGCGAACCAACAGCATCGACCGCGCATTCGATCGCCTAGTCTTTTTACTACCCTTCAATTGCTCCATCTTTGCATACTTCCGCTCCGCAAAAGCAGAAATACGATAATCCGTCAAAATGGCCGCTAACGATGCTCAGGCTTCGACCAACTACAAGGAGGCTTTCTCTTTATTCGACAAGCGAGGTAACGGCCGTGTTTCTCTCGACAGCCTTGGTGATCTCCTGCGAGCTTGTGGTCAGAACCCTACCCTAGCCGAGATTAGAGATTTGGAGCGAAATGTCGGTGGCGACTGTGAGTACCTCTATTATTTACTTGGCTGGTTCCGAAACCGACACCCATTCTGGGCGCAATCCGCCGCAAAATGATGTCGCAAAGATTACCATGTGCAATTGATGGGTAATATGCTAATTTTCTTCCGATGTTTTAGTCGACTTTGAGACCTTCTCGAAAATCCTAAACCGACCGGGCGGCTTCCGTGACCCAGGCGAGCCTGACGAGTACTGCCGTGGCTTCCAAGTCTTCGATAAGGACATGACGGGATTTATTGGGGTCGGACAACTCAAGTATATCCTCACGAACCTGGGCGAGAAGATGACCGATGAGGAAGTGGACGAGCTGCTCAAGGCTGTTGACACCAGCTCAGGCCAAGTCAACTACACGGGTGAGTACATGTTTCACGAGCCTTTCTGTGTCAAAAGGGATGAATGGGGTCACTAATCAGATCGGTGCGCAGATCTTGTCCGAACCATCCTAGCCAACTAAGACGTTTCAGACTCTATATTGATGGAAGCCGGAGTTTAGAGGCGTAGAGATTGTTACCCGCACCCGCGATAACTGAGTGGGAAGGGCATCAACGCATACATAGCACATCGCATGGTACGGCAGGGAGATGACATGGCGTTTGTTCATTGACGGAATTACGTGAAACTGGGTCGGCCTATTTGATAAGGTCTCTTATGGCAATTGCAGTCATAGGTTATAGTTATGGAAATACAGGATCAAGCCAATACGGATTTTTGAACCCATTCGCTGTTCGTGCTTCACGTATCCCGCTCATCTCCACGGCTGCCTCCTGAATTCAGAAGTGGGATTATTTTCGAGTTTCCAGCTGCATAGATGTACAAGTGAAAGGCCAGGTGTGGCATACCTTATCTACCTAAATGTAGGTACTAGCCGTATACATCGTAGGATTTTGGAATAAGTATACGTGCCTTTGTCGGCCTAGTGTGGGTACTTCTAGATAGCCATAGTTCACGTACCTTGATAGGTCGTGTTCCCCCGCAATGAGGTACAAGCGGGGCGGTGGGAGGGAGCTGCAGGTGTCAACTTGGCTTCGTCACGATCAGCATTTACACAGCTCCATCCAACTTCGAGACGCATCAATCAGGCTATTCGAATCGTGACCTTGCCTCAATCACGTCCCTGAGTGGATAGCCGCAGTCACCTGCATCTGAACAACCTAATCAGATTCGAGCCCTTGGAACGCCCACCTGCATTAGATTGCTACGTGCATGTATACCACCGCCCTGACGCCCTGTCGCCCTGCCTAATACACCGATACAATTGATAACCCCGCTATTGCTTCGCTTCTATTTCTGCCCTGCAGCTCTTTCCGCCCTACTGGATTCCGACGACTCTCGAGGCTGCCTTATAACACTGGCGAACTCAAAGACGGCTCCCCCTACAAGAAGCCGTCATCGTCCCCTCTTCCTGCTCCTAACTTCTTTTCTTGTCCTTCTCCTCGCCGTTGCCTTCAATCTGGCTGCCCCGCGAGCCCTCTCCCGCCTTACCTTGTATTTCAACCATATACGCCCGAGACCTTCTCCATCAACAACCTTTCCCCCCTTAAGCCGCTTACCTACTTCCACTCGATCTATCGTATCCGCCAACATGGCTCCCGACAAGTACAAGAACCCTCCGCAGGCCCCGCCGACCTTCACAGGTACGAAGGAGTCTATCGTTGACGACGCCAAGTCTATCTGCGATACTACGCGGTCATTGTTAGACAACATCGTTGCAAATGTCCCTGCCGACAAGGCCAGTTTTGCCTCTGTCCTGTCGCCAATTGCACAAGACGAAGACCATTCCCAGTTGAGTACTCGTATTCTCGGTTTCTACCAGTACGTTTCGGCCGACGCCGATCTACGCAATGCCTCCACGGAAGCCGAGAAAATCATGGACGAATTCTCCATTGAGTGTAATATGAGGGAGGATGTATTCAAGCTGGTGGATGCTGCCTTCAATGCCCAGAAGAGCAAGGAGCCCGGCCTTGATGCCGAAAGCTTGCGGTTGCTCGAGAAAGAGCGTAAGGGCTACATCAGGAACGGACTAGGGCTTCCTCAAGGCCCTCAACGAGACCGTTTCAAGGAGATTAAGAAGCGCCTCAGCCAGATCTCGATCGAGTTTCAGAAAAACCTCAATGAGGAGAATGCAGGCCTTTGGTTCACAAAGGAGGAATTAGATGGTGTTCCAAGTGACGTGATCGAAGGCTTAGAGAAAGGGACTGGGGAGAACGAAGGAAAACTCAAACTTAGTTTCAAGTATCCTGACCTCTTCCCTACGCTCAAATTTGCCAAGAATCCAGAGACAAGGAAGAAGGTGTTCATTGCGAACGAGAATAAGGTATGTTGCAGTCACCGATTCCCTCTGCTTATACTTGGATCAAATACCTTGGTAGACAGGCTCAACTAATGGGATTCAATAGGTCAATCAGAACGCCCCGCTCTTCAAAGAGACCATCCTCTTACGTGACGAGGCCGCTAGACTCTTGGGATACCCCAACCATGCCGCATTCCGTATAGAAGATAAGATGGCCAAAGATCCGGCCGTGGTTAACTCCTTTTTGTCTGATCTTCGAAAACGTCTCGCCCCGGGTGGCGAGAAGGAGAAGAAGCGCCTACTCGAGTTGAAGAAGAAAGACGAGGAATCGCGAGGATTGAAGCCCGACGGAAATTACTACCTTTGGGACCATCGCTTCTATGACCGCATGATGGTGGAGCAGGAATATAACATCGATGAGGTCAAGATTGCCGAATATTTCCCATTACAGAGCACCATCCGGGGGATGCTACATATCTTCGAAGAATTATTCGGCTTGGTCTTTGTGGAATTGGACACCAGCGAACGAAAAAGATTATCTTCGACTGGCAAAGCCGAAGATATTACATGGCATGAAGATGTTATCGTCTTCTCCGTCTGGAATGACAGCTCCGAAGGTGATGGCTTCGTCGGCTATCTCTATCTTGACTTACACCCTCGGCAAGGGAAGTACGGTCACGCCGCTAACTTCAACCTGCAACCCGGTTTCCTGAAGAAAGACGGCACGCGCAGGTACCCTGCCACCGCCCTAGTATGCAACTTCTCTAAGCCTACGGAAACGAAACCCTCCCTACTCAAGCATGATGAGGTGGTTACACTGTTCCATGAGCTCGGACATGGAATTCACGACTTGGCGGGCTGGACGAAGTACAGCAGGTTCCACGGGACATCGACGGTTAGAGACTTCGTAGAGGCTCCAAGTCAGATGCTTGAAAACTGGTGCTGGACACCTAGTCAGTTGAAGGCCCTGTCGAATCATTACAAGACTGGAGAGAAGATTCCAGATGACTTGATCGAGAAGCAGATATCAACAAAGCATGTCAATGATGCCCTATTCAACCTCAGGCAGTTGCACTTCGGTATATTCGATATGACGGTGCACTCGCCAAAGACCCATGAGGAGCTAGAGAAACTAGACCCTAGTACCTTGTACAACAATCTCCGGACTCAAATTGCTGGCCTTGAGGGCCCTGAAGCTCTAGGCGAGCCAAGGTAAGTCCTTAACGCCACATATAACTTAAAAGAGGTCTTATATGTTAACATAAATGGGAATAGCACCTGGGGTAACGGCCAAGCAACCTTCGGCCATCTCATGGGAGGCTACGACGCAGGCTACTACGGCTATCTATCTTCGGAGGTCTACAGCACAGACATGTTCTACTCAGTATTTAAGAAAGACCCAATGAACGGAAAGGAAGGTCGTAGGTATCGCCACACCGTACTCGAGCGTGGTGGCAGTCAAGACGAGATGATCACGCTAGAGCAATTCCTAGGCAGGAAGCCCAGTAGTGATGCTTTCTATGCGGAGCTAGGCCTTACCGCTATTGCACTTACCTCTGCTGCGTAAGAAAGGACCCCATTCAACGATGAAGCAATGAGCGTAGTAAGGATTTAAGGGTCTATATGCTGCTTACACGTGGTCATCTCTCAGCTATTATACTAGTAGATCACTCATCCCATCACTTAAACGCTATAGAATACCCAATCTATCGTAGTTAATACATGTTCTGCGAAGTATCAAAACTGATGCTGTCTATGCACAGACGAAATATCTAAAGAGCGAAAACAAATGAATTACATGTGAAGGGAATATAACAAAATATTATTTCAAGAATATGCCATCTTTCGTGGCCCTAACGATGAATCAACACGGTGTTGACTTGGTCACAAAGACAGGGGAGTATAATGATATTCTCGAGGTATAAGTGTTAATATTAAAGCAGGAGTTTGATATACGAGAGCTAAGTAGCAAATCCAAAGAGGTCTATTATCTTGTTGGGCTAATAAATGCCATGCCTATAGTCTAATGGTGCATGATGCTATATTGGTATTGAATTCCCATCTCACAAATCCAATATTCAGGTTCTTCATGTCGTATGAATTACGTGCTAAATACCTGCCTAAATCAACAATAATTCAAGTACTAGATTAGTATAAGAGAAGATGTTCGATATAATGCTGTCAAAACCATCATTTTCACTATAGATCTCTCGGGAGTAGGTACTTTCAAAAGGATCACGCAAGCAGTGAACAAATAGCCAAGTATGTTTGAATAACATGGATTCTGTTGGAACACTATATTCAAAAAGGAATGTCTTGTTGCCCCTTTCGCCCCTCTTACAACAACTCTTCTGTCATCTCTCTCCTTTCCCCTAACCCGCCATCTTCACAGCCACTGAAGTTTGTAACAGGTTTAGTTGGTGCGGCCGAGGAGGCGGTTGGCGATGTCGGAGACGTAGGAGGCGGTGGCGCCGCGGCCGTCGGAGAGGTCGTTGGGGTTGACGGAGCCGGAGTTGTACTCGCGCAGGGCCTTGTAGATGCACTCGGCGGTGTCGGCGTTGCCCTGGTCCTTCAGGTTCTGCTTGAAGTGGTTGGTGCCGGCGCGCACCATCGACGTGATCTGGTCCTGCGACAGCCCGTGCTGGCCCGGGAATCCCGGGCTGCCGTCGCACTGCATGAGTCCCGCCGTCGAGTGCCCGTCGTTGTTGTAGGTAGTCTGGACACCGACGTTGCCGGTGCTCTCTTGCATGATGATGGCGAAGATGACACTGGAAGTTTTTTGTTAGTTGTGTTTTTCTTTTTGCTTTTTATGAGGTTGGTTGAGGTTGATTATGTCTTAGGGGGCTTACCGCTCCTCGACGCCGATCTTGGCGCACTCGTTGACGGCGTTCCAGATGCGGCCAATGTCCTCACCAGTGTCGCCAGTAGCGGCCATGGCGGACTTGTTGGCGTTGAAGATCTCCTCGAACGACTTCCATTGGTCCCTGCCAGGGAAGTTGGAGGCGGGGCCAGAGTAGTGAGTGAAACCCATTGTGTCTAATTCGTAAGCTTGTCTTAAGAGACTTTGGAGAAGTGTGTAATAGTTGATATTGAAGCTTGTTGATGATTGTGGATGGTGTGAGTGATGATCTACCTGGCTCTGGGGGTTGGAGAGCTGGCCATTTATACAAATTCTCGACGTCCTTTTTTGTGTTTCGCTGGTTCGTTGCTCGTGACCACCATCGTGAGTCCTTCGAAGGTTCTCCATGCCATGTAGTCATCAAGGGATGTCCCCCGGTGAGAACTAATCTCGATGACACTGTGATGGGAAGATGCGTGACTGCATCTCGTGGTTCATAGCGGTGAGTTGATATCGCTACATGTTGCCCAGGTCCTCGCCTGCCTTTCCTTTCTCAGCCCCCGACAGTGGCTCTGGCCAACAGCAGTCCATGGTGGCTCAAGCCAGCAATCTACTGCAGGCAGCCAACAACCCTCGTACCCCCAACCAGCAGCGGCCATAAGGCGCGTTTATTCCTGGGAGCGGCTCTGTCATGGGTCGCTGACTGTTCACATATCAGGTTGAACCGGCATATCCCTTGAAATTGGCCGCAATATTGCTGACTGGCCAGCAACTTAGACCATATGATCTATCATCCGCAGCTTTCATAGCTTCGCCTTGCCAGAATCGGGGTGCGTCTCACCTAGACTTTTCAATATCTTACGTAGTTTAAAGAGTCGAATACAACCCTTAGGTCAGCAATTGGGTCATCTATGCGGCTCACTAGGATAGCCTATTAATACCTTTTTGGGACTCTGGTGCGATGAGTTCAATCAATCTTATGTGAGCTGCGGTTAGTAACTACGGCATATCGGCTTAGATAGGGCCGTAGTTGAATTTTTGATACAGCAAGGTTAAGTAGGTGGTTTAGCCTGACTATCTCTACATTCGAGGTCCTCAAAATGCGTGAATTAACTCGAGGATTATTAGATTGGAGTGTCTGCCACACATTGTTTCGTAGTTGTCTACTCCAAATTAATTGAAGCAACCATCCAAAAAGCTCGCTAATCATTACTCTCATACAAACGGCGGAATTGGGAAAGACGTCATTTAGCCTTGCCGCGCTACGACAGTGTCAGCCAGTTTTCAGGGGTCCAGGAAAGAGTCGGTAGTAAGACGATATCTCACACCAATGTCAGCTGTTCGTCCACAAGCAGGTGTAAGCAGCGATCCGAGTTCTTATTTGTGCAAACGTGTCGGCGCAACGGAGCTTAACTCGACCACTCCCTTAAACGAGGGCATCCCCAGGTTGCCCAGATCTGTACCTGCATGCCTGTTGGTTGTGGAGAAACGAGTGGTCGACTTTACTGGCGCATGAATCTCACCGAACTGCTGACGCCCGTCGCTTACGTAGGTAGCTGCCGGTTCACCTCCCGTCTCAGATTAATGATCAAGTCCTATAGTCTAGGCTGCCTCAGTCCTCATGCAGTATCTGAGCTAAGCCTTAGAGATGGGGGTTTAGGTAATCAAGGAGCTATTCATAGCTACCTTATATCTGACCTCCCACATTACTAACACCCATGTTCCTCCGCTTCTTTGTGTAATAGTATGTATGGGTAGGTTGCATTTTCTGTTGTTTTAGGCATACCGTATCAGAGCATTGTCTATAAGATTGCTCGCATAAGCTCTAGACAGCGACCGCCTTTGTGTCTGCTTGAGGGTTCGAGAACGAAGATGTTGGAGCACGCAAGAAAAACCTCAAGAAGAGGGTGGAGAGATTTTCGAGATGCATATGCGCCGTCTTGCTTCTGGCTTCACTGCGCAGAATAATGCATTTCTATAGACACTAATGTTGTGTCTCGAATCTTATGGCGCCCTCGTGTAGCACCAAGTGACGATCTCTCACCCTGCGGACGAGTTGGTGGTATTGCAGACAGTGGTGTTCTGTCAGCTCAGCTCTCTCGTGAGACAGCCTCGCTTTATCAGTTCATCAGTTCATCTAATCGCAGATAACTACCTGGAAGGCCTTTTACTGGGGTTGCTTAACAACTATTGGACGCTTACTGATGCATGCGGTCTAGAGCTAGTAAATTGTCTTTTCCTTGTTAAAAGCGGGATCCCAGAACTTGATTTCTACAAAAAGTGCAAAAATTTGCTTCATGCTTATGCGGCATTATGTAGTGGCTGGGTTGGGCGACAATACGTGTGTGCCGTCGAGTTCAATGTCAATGTGGTTAAGGGTTGGAGATTGGCATTGTTGTGGCTGCTAATATGTGGCTGTTAACATGTGGCTACAAGGTTACACCGACTTCAAAAGTTGCGGCGGCTGGGCGGACAGCTGTGGGGCGCCGATGGGTGGGTCCATGGTTGGAAGTAAACAGAACGCGGTGAAGCGGCCAATTGAATTCGACGGCATTCAACAATTCAACMCCGCTCTGTCCCGCCACCAAACCACTTCTTGCAATAATAGCTTGGTTCAATCAAAACTCAAAACTCGAGCAATTACTTGCCCTTCTACTCTCTCTACTACTATTGTAACTTGTAATCACTTGGTCTTCTTGCTGCCCATGTGAAACAATCTGAACCCTCCGAGCTCCAAACTCCTGTTCGCGACGCGCAAACATACACGCGTAGAGTGCGCCGACCCCGTCCACTGCGTCGAACAACCGAGTCCTTCTCTCGATCCGATCTTGCATGATTTCGTCTTAAGTCATGGAGGCCGACGATATTTCAGACCAATATTTTACATACGATGGCAGGCTGGCTTCGTTCAAGTCTGCACACCCAGTTGCGCGTCGGCCGTCGAATGCCAAAGGCAAAGCCTCGAAAGCAATTGTTTGGCCGCACAAACATCTAGACCCAGCTCAGGTAGGTGGCTGCATGTACTCGAACATCCCTTCAGCGCGTAAATACTAAGAACTGTGTCCTTTCTAGTTTGCTCAAGCTGGATTCTTCTTCGAACCTACCTCAAATGCACCTGACAATACTGTATGCTTCCTCTGCCTCAAGGCACTTGCAGGATGGGAAGAAAACGACAGTCCGGTGGAGGAGCACCTACGACTGTCCCCACACTGCGGTTGGGCTATCGTAGCGGCTATAGACGCCGGCCTGGGAGACTATGCCTTGGATGATCCTAATGGACATGAGATGGCTGAAGCGCGGAAAGCTACGTTTGGAGGGCGATGGCCACATGATGGAAAGAGAGGTTGGAAATGCAAGACTAAGCAGGTATGGACCTACCCCCTAGTCCTTTCCAACCAATCAAGCTAAATCGTGGTAGTTGGTGGAAGCTGGTTGGAAGTATACACCAACTGCTGAGTCGGATGACATGGCGACCTGCACTTACTGCTCCCTTGCCCTCGACGGCTGGGAACCAAGGGACAACCCATAGTAAGTAACACAGTCACTACCATCGCTGACTTTCACTAACATATCTTGATAGTGATGAACATTACAAACGATCACCGGATTGCCAGTTCTTCCAATTGTTGAACCAGTATAAGAACGCACCAACTAAGAAGAAGGGAAGAGGCAAGAGTACAAGAGCTTCCCAGTCATCCCGACTCTCTGCCCAGTCAGTTGCTACGACGGTAGCGTCAGATGTGACATCGCTACTTGACCACCCCATCGACCATGAAGATAGTGTTATGACTACTACGTCTGTTATGACCCAGGGTGGCACAAAGCGTAGCAGGGCAAAGAAGGGCACAGCTGCAAAGGGGAAGAAAACCAGAGCTAAGAAGGAGGAACCCGTCGAGGTCCTCGAGGATGAACCCGAGGTCCAAGAAGAAATACCACCTCCAGCTCCGCCGAAGCCCAGTCGAGGACGCAAGCGGGGAAGTGACACGGTCGAGGATTCGGCACTGATAGAGGCGGAAGCCCCCGCGGCCAAGAAGCGAACCACACGGACACGAAAAACTAATACTGCAGATGCGTCCGTCGTTGATCAGGAGCCTGATCAAGAAATGCCTGACGTGAATGCTGCACCGAAGTCGAAGGCAAAAGGCAGGAAGGGCAAATCAACTACCGCTCGCAACACAAGAAAGGTTTCGACGGCGTCAACCATGTCGACTACTTCCTACAACGAAGATGCCGCGCACATGCTGGATGATGAAGAACTTGACAGGCAGCTACAAGCCGACCTCGATCGGCCGTTGTCGGACGATGAGAACATCGCGGCTGACTCAGATTCAGACCGAAAGAAAGCTCCTGCTAAGCTAAAGGGTAAGAAGACTGCAACGAGAAAGGGGGCTGTTGCGGACCATAATGAAGAACTTAATGATCATGCTATGTTCGACCCTGAGCCTCCCCGGATCGACGAGGCTGTCGTCGATGCTGAGTTCAAAGCATTGGAGGCAGAGATGGAAGCCGAGCAGCCAGAGATTCAAGTACCTAAGAAAGGCAGGAAAGCTGGCACTAGGAAGGCCTCGAAGCAGACGACTAAGAAAGTCAAACAGCCTGAGCCTGTAGAGCCAGAACCTGAACCTGAATTACCCCAACCGGACGCTGAAGAAGCAACTGTCGATGAGCTAGCTGAGGGTCACGATGTGAGCATTGCTAGTAACGCAACTGTAGTCCGAACCAGCCTAGCCTCGAATACCGCCCCTAAGAAGCGTGGCCGGCCTAGTAAAAAGACAGCGGCAAGAAATTCAGACACAAAACCTGATGAGCTTGCCGCTTCCAAGGCTAGCGTCGAGGCTTCATCTCACGCTGGACGCGTCGACCCTGAGGATTCCGAGGATGAGATATCTATTGAACAATCCAAGGTCCCCCCTCAGGTTACAGCCGTATCTTCCCCTTTGACGAACAAACCGTTACCTCCGCCTCCAGCTGAGGAGGAACCTCGGGCTCCATCCACACCTCAGGCCGTGATATCTCCAGCTCCAGCGGCAAAGCAGGCCGCCGTATCGCCTTCGCAGTCACCACAGTCGTCCAACGCCGAAAACGAGCCACCCTCTTCCAAACCATCTAACACTGCGAGTAGCAACCGGGTAGCCCTAGCTCCGGTTGCCGTCACGCCGGTACGATCCTCGCCCTCTAAGCGCAATGTCCTAGCTGGTCTAAAGACCACAGCCCCTTGGACTGCTGTCGACGTTGAGATAATCTTTGAGGATCTGGATAAGGAGAACACGCTCTCGTCGGCTAAGTTCCTTAAGAGCGGAGCGGACCTCACCAGTCCCGAAAAGCGGATGACTGTTGAGGAGTGGATCTACCACAATGCTGAAGAAGCGCAGCGGAAGCTAAAACATGAGTGCGAGGCTATGGTTTCGGCCTTTGAGAGAGAAGGAACGAAAGCTATGCAGTCGTTGGAAGGCCTCGTTGTGGATTGAGCTGAAACATGGCTATGCTGTTGCTTGTTATTGGTTTAGAGAAAAGAGCGGAGAAGAAAAGGAACGCTTATGAACTTTTAGGCTCTGATGAATGGTCGACTCGTTTGAATAGTTGTACCGCAGGCGTTTTTTCACCGGGAAACGGTTAAGCATAGAGAGAAACAGGATACATACGTTTTCGTCGCTACGTACGATGATGATCACTCTTACGACAAGGAGAGCTTCCCATCTCATCTTGTACTCGCTACTGCTGCGGCTCAAGATTACTAATTATTGGGACTGAATGAGGCTGCACGCAAATTACAAGATGGATATTACGATAGTCACGTTGGCGTTAGTGGTTTTGGATCCCGGACAAGGAAACTGGAACTAGGTTAGGACTGGATGGAAATAAATAATGTGGCCTTTCGTTCCGGTTGATTGATAGATGAATAATATGACCGAAATGCATGAGAATGATCTCTAAAGTTTGAAAACTGCAATATCAGAATGGATTGAAGGCTTCAGCAAGGTCCGATAGGATCTCAAGTCATTGTTACTACCACTGTACTGGAAGTGGGTGCGTCGGGTTGTGCGGGGACAGTGGTAGTACATGGGTATCTCGGAACTTCATTACAGGTTGCTGGCTCTTGTCTTATAATAAGCTTGCAACTTTTTCTAGTCTTATGAGGAGGTCTAGAATACCATAGTCACGTAGGCCGGAAAGATAGGGCACCGCTGCGTCTACATGGCTACATGATGCCATTTCCATCCGAAGACATGGGTGGACGCTGGAGCGAATGAGATGTAAGCATATTTCCTGAAAGGGAAATTGTCCAGTATTCCCTTGTACCTGTATACACAACTGGCAGTAGCTGCTCACAGCTGTCAAGATGTAGTTTCCAGCTGTGTGCAGCTGTGAGCGCGTACCGTACACATTATAGTGTTGTACGGTGAAACATACTGTGGATAAGACTTTTGAAGGTGTCCTCCGTACGATCGACAAGTAACGGCAATGTCGCCGTCCCACCCATTAGGTAAAGCTGTCCGGCAGCTTACCCACCCCCGGCGACAATAACCCGACTTTTAGGAACTGCACTTACCATAACCTCAAACTACACCTTCCTTTTCTCTTATACGGCCACATCTTAAAGCCACAACCTTCCTTTTTCCTTCTTCCTATCTAAGGAAAAAAGGCCTCCTGGCTCATAGAGCTTGGCATTCTTTCCTAATCTGGCAAGTGGGTCAAAACATTCACTAAGAAAAAAACGACACAATACCCCTCCTAAAACTCGGCCATATTCAAAAATTAAGAGACCGAATGGAGGAAAAAATCAAGAAGTAGAGAAAGATAATTCTCATTTCCACATTGAGAAAAGCTAGCTACCCGGGCATTTATATAAAAAGACTGAAAACCAGTCTTGTCCTTCTCTGTCGAAAACATCTTTGCCGCCTTCCAAGGCGGTATCTTCGGCATTCATCTGATTATTCCCTGGAAACCAAATCCAGAGTAAAAAGGGGGGCAGAGAAGGGGGAAGGTGAGTCGGGAGTGAATCTCATCTAAAAAAGGCTCGCAAGTATATCTAAAATTACTGCGGCCAGGGGAAGCGACAAGTATGTTGTCGATTACTCTTCCGCTTGAGGGCAGTCATGAGGAGCGCTGCCGCGCGCTTGTCCGCAGGCGTAGCAGAACACCTGGCCACACTCGCAACTGTAGTTGGAGGATATTTTGAGTTATCTCATCTTGCACACACGCACATGGATCATAGCGAAGAAGGGGTGGCAGGGGTTTAACTTACAAGATGACGTCGCAACCTTCGTCCTTCTGCACAACAGTGCGGCAGTTAGGACACCGCTTCCATCCCTCGGCCTCGGCGAGCTGGTAGAGCAGCTCATTGGCGACTTCTTCCTCCTGCAGGGCAGCCTTGTCGCATGGGCCGAAGTGAGACTTCTTATGGCAAGTCTTGCACGTCTTCTTGCCACATTGAGTGCACTTTCCTACGCGGCGTGTCTTGTCGGCAGCAGCGATGAACGCGCCGCAATCCTTGTCGTGGCAGTAGAGCTTCGGCTGCATGCTCGTTGCCTCTTCGATGCGGCGCAGGTACTGGCGCATCTCCTCGTTGGTGAAGGCACCCACGCTGCTCAAGACGTCGATAGGGATCACAACACAACACCCGGGCGGAACGAAGGGCATGGATGCTAGGGCGTGCTGCGCATTAGACTTGAGACAGTCATGGCAGTGGATGTGCTCGCAGTCGAGCTCTTCCGTGATGGTTGCGGGAAGCCACTCGAGGCAAACGACACACATGAGCTCCCGGGTGTGCTCGGGGGCCTGTCCGGCGGAGTCACCGTACTGGTCTTCGGCTGCTGCGTTCATCGTGCTTGTCGATTCGGTGACGGAGTTTGTGTATTGAGAATGTAATCGTAAAGGGGTAGGGTGATGTTATGTGTTAGTGAGAAGATAGCACTGGACTGTCGGCTTTGGTTCGTCTGATAGTTGCGTAACAACGGTGAAGATGTTGCTGACAGAATTATGTGGATAGGGAGAGGGGGGCCGGTAACATGCTTGAAGAGAACTGGTTCATCGGTGGTGTGTAAGCGACTTTGGCACAGGAGATTAAGTGTGCACGGGGATGCGTTATGATATGTTTTGTCTACATTACGAAAGCTGTCCCAGTACTTGCATGCATTCTAAGAAGGGACCGCGACACTACAGGTCTTGAGAAATAGGGGCTCGGCACGCACATAGCCCAGCATCTGCGAATGGAAGTCACGCATAAAGGCATCGGACGGTGCGACCAAGGCGAGATCATTGCTTGCTAGGAGTCATTCACTGTTCCTGAAAAACGAAAACCCTGAACAAGCTAGCTTCTTCGAATATGTAGTATTCCATCATGTCAGCTCGACCTAGAGTCTATACGCTGCTTATGCTCTTAGTTAAAGCGTACTGGTGAAGGCACGAGAAAGCAACCTAATGACTTCGTACAAAAGCTAAAATAACATTAAAGACATGAAACATGTATGGCACCGCGATATATACGGCGAAGCTATAAGGGACGGAGAGATTGAGTGATGCTGCCTCCGAGGCCGCTACAAGAACTATAGCTTCAATCACTAAGTACCCCCTAGAAGAGTCTCTTAACAGTGTTATAGACCAGTCTATAAAATACATACCTCTAGTTACAATACAAATCTAAGCTCGGTGCGAGACCAGAACTTCCCTTTATAAAGACCCCTTTCCACTTTCTTTAAACCAAACAACTCGGCATAGTCTAGCAGCTACAGCCACAGCTATCACAGTGTTTACCACAGGCGTACGTCAACGTCCCGCAGTCTTTGTAGGTATCACACTTGTACCAAGACCCGAAGCCTGCTTTCCTAGCAGTCCAACACCATTCGCCCGGGTCACCACACGCCTTCCAACAATAACCCTTGTAACAACCGTACGGGGCATCATTGGAGCAGTCTCTTGGTTGAGTAATGGTGGCGTTGTCGTGGTCGCTATCTGCAGCATCCTTAGGCGCTAGAGAGCCCTGTCCTTTAGCGCGTTCGTGCCCCTTGAGCGGGTGATCGGCGCATTTGCGCACATCGCTGGCCTGGACATCGTGAGGGAGCTCGGCTTGGTCATATTTCATGACACCAAGGTCACCGCATTCCGCAGAAGTGGTTTTACTAGCGGTGGAGGCGCCAACAACGAATATGCTGGTTGCCTGAGCTGCGAGTAAGACAGTGGAAACGTTGAATCTCATTGTGAATAGTTCGTAAAACTTGGGGTTGGCACAAATAATGATGTAGATGCGAAGTTTACCTATGTATGTCGTAAGAGAGAATTGGAAGAGTATTGCTTTTAACTCAGGTTGTATCATATGAAGCGTCCTAATTGAAAAGTTAACAAGGCGTGAAGTACGGTTTTATATCCATACTTGCCTCCTAACTACCTCTATCTCATTAGTGTAACATGAAGGTTCACACATACCCTCATCACAAAAGAACGTACGGCTTGCCTTTCCAACTTGAAACTATCAATAGAACACTTACCACATCATTTTCGATCAATCTGTAGGTACCTATCATGCCGGCCAGTGGTGTTGATGGAGGACTCACTAAGCCCTTGGCTGTGCATTGCTCCGTGTTATGCAATACTCTTCCGCCGTCCGCCAAGTCGGCAGAGATCTACGGCTCCCGGGGCTGCGAACAACTAGATCTGTACTCGGATTGGCATCGGGTTTCAATACAGTAGGAATGGCCGTAAATTCAACCACTTAGCCTATTGAAAACACCATGCAGAGGATTCTTCACTGAAGTCGATCTATTCCTATCCAGATACTTCAACGCCCTATTGTGAGGCGAGGCTCCTGCCATTGGCTTTTCGATGGCCCTTGCTTGCCGTATGCTATTGTTTAAGATATTATATAAGCCATCGTTGCTTAGTGTGTGTGGCTTGCTGGAGTGCAACATTGCTATACCGGCATGGTCCATTGTGAAGCACCTTGAGACCCTAGGGAACTTAAAGTCTATCGAAACCAAATAATGCCCGGAATAACATCCAGTCCTCTATCGCCATGCGATAGTTCGCTGTTGATAAATTTTGAACATGGTTACAACTAGGATAAATCAAGTTGGTTGAAACGAGCGTTAAGCCCCTGTTATTGAACCTGAAGCACAAGTATTGTACCCCCTACACACCGTAGGCAGATTTGATGTGAAGGTTTTACGATGAACTTGACGTTGTAGGATTATGTTGTATTATACGATAGGTATGATGCAATATTATGTCCCCCTAAATTAGCCAATTATACTCTCAGGCGGGCGAAAGAAATTGTTCTTGGGAATCGTGATGATAACTGTCGTCATGATTCTCTTAAGATGAACAAGATGAGGTGAGATTGCTTAGGGGAGAGAGCAGGGGGTATACATTATACCCCACCAAAGCTGAAGAGGCTCTCACTGCCCCCGAATGAAGACCGCTGTACAGCCCTATGATCGACGTAAATAAGGGCGATGCGTAGCGTTGTAGCGTCGAATTCTCGCCCCAATCATGGGAACATCGTACTTCAAACGAATTATATTTCGATGGACTACCCTTGATTGGCAGTGCTCATAAAGCTTGGTACGACAAGCAATCGTCGCAATGAAATCCTATCGAGATTGTATGCATCGGATCGTTTTCAATGGCCAATAGTATTGTAGGTAAATCTACACTGAGACGTGAAACGGTGCTATCGCCACTACCATTCCAATATGTGGTAATCACCACTTAGGAGATAGGAGGTAGGTTAGGTACCTATATATATGCTTATCTGGATACCCGTGATCGACCGCCTCAATAGGGATTCCCAGCTTAGACATAGTCTCGTTGCAAATATGATCCCATGTTCGAATACTCTAGTAGCGGCGGCAGCGATCCTAGCTGTAGTCCCTCATGGCTCGTGCCAGCAGGGAACCCGCACGGTTAACGTGAATCTGCCAAGTGCTACCCCTTCCGGCATATCCCAAAAAGTCGACCCATCGTTTCCCGGCTTTGCTTTCGAAGAGGCATCTTTCTATGCCTACTCGTTCGATGCACAGGGTAAACCTAATACCTTCTCTCAAAATCTTGTCAACTCCGTATTGAAACGCACCGGTGGAACCCCTCTGCTTCGCGTTGGGGGCACGTCGGGAGATCATGGCGCTTTCAATTCATCTCAGAAAGAGCCGACCAACTTCCCAGCAACCAAATTCAAGCCCCAAATGAAGGGCGGTGTCACAATTGGACCATCCTTCTTCGAAGCCTTCGCAAACTGGCCGGGAGCGAAATTCGAGTTTATGGTGCCCTTCCGCGACACAGATCATAGTCATAGCTTGGAGTGGGCAAAGGCAGGGTTGAGTCATATTGGTAGTGACAAGCTATATACAGTAGAGATCGGGAACGAGCCGAATTTCTATAGCTGGTTCGGCGTTCCCGAGTATGTGAAGAGGTATATCAACGTCTCTAACGAGTTGAAGAAAGAGATCCCGTCTTTAGATGGCCAGAAGATTTTCCAGGCCCTTGACACGGCCTCCAACTTTCCGAGTAATCTGACAGCACATGATGCATTCGAACAGGGGCTTGATAAAATTGCTCCTAGCATTAACCAAGTGGCTTTCCACTACTACCAAGGCCGTGGCCCCAAAACGATCCCTGAGCTCCAGGACTGGATACGCCACAGCACAACAGTTGACAAGATGAAGGAATTCACCCCGAACATCCACTACTTGCACGACAAGCATCAGGATATCGGCTTCGCATTTACGGAGACTGGTTACAACGTCGGGGGAGGAAATGGCACGCTGGACAGTAACCTTGCGACAGCGTTATGGGCCGTCGACTTCCAGCTGTACTGCATGACAGTCAATGTGAAGCGCATCAATTGGCAGCAGATTCTGATGTCAAGTCTCAACATGTGGCGCGCGGTCAATAGCACAGCCGGTCCAGCAACTGTGAGTGCGAACTTCTATTCCCAACCCTTTATCGCCGACTTCATTGGCAAGGGCGGGAACACGCAAGTGGCCCAACTGGATGTCGGCGACGATGGGAACGGCACACTCGTCGCTTATGGGGCGTATGAATCTGGCAAGCTGGCGAGAGTGGCGCTTCTGAATCTTGATCTTTGGACTGCGAACAGCGGAACTCGGTCCCCTCGGTCCCCTGTGGATTTCACACTCCAGGGCTTACCTGGTGCCACAAAGAAAGTTACAGTACATCAGCTCAGCGCTCCTGGTGGGGCTTTAGCTAGCGATGGCTTGACGTACGCGGGCCTTGAATGGACTGTGGAATCCGAGGGGATTGACAAGCATGTAAAGGACGACAGTAAGGTTTTGGATCTCAATGGTACGGACGTGACCATCTCCGTCAATGCTACTTCAGCCGTAATGGTTGTACTATAGGTAGTGCTCTCAAAGATTTCGGTCTGGGGAGTACAATGTGAGGTATCCGATGTATTAGGGTGGTATTATTCTTGATTTGTTCCTGGGCGGGGTACTTTAGGCGTCGCGTTAGGGGGATCTCAGTGGAGCTCAACAATATGTGATAGCGATGCCACTCCGGTCCAGATGGGTTGTAATAGTTTTATCCAAGCACACAAGAGAACAAAATGGATTGGCATATGGCATATAGACAAAGAGAATGAAAGAAGTACAAAAAGTCTCCATGCAAAAATTTCCACGAAAACTGCATTGTCAAACAAGAGGGAAATTCGCCTCAAGCTAGGAGAAATTGTCTAAGGAACCCCCAACTATGAGTTTATCGTCATATCTTTTTCTGGCAGCATCCTATGCACCAAATATGCTTCGATCAGCGCGGCACCTTCGCCTCCAAGTACATAGGTGCCATGACCATCACCACGTCTTGTGACGAGCACGGCGGTAGGTATCTGGCTTCTCAGGCTTTGGGCCCATAGGTACGAACTCTCTGGGTCATGTTCCGCGTTGACCATCAGGATCGGAGGGGCAAGCCTCATAGCGGTCTGATTGAGGACATGCTGGGGGTTCTTCACCGGGACGGGCCAGCCAATGCACTGAGTGTTATACATGTAGGACTGGCTCGCGCCCTGAGTGTGAGGAGCCGTAGCATTGGCAAGATTCCGCCGATTCATATATTCCTCGAAAGTGGTTGTGCTGTGATTCCAATCAAGACAGCCTACGGCGAGACCTTGCCAGAGTGTCGAGTTCTCATTTAATGCCATCGTGGACGAGAGCTGCGTCGCGTTGCCATCCAAGGTCTCCTTGAGGACTTGGCCTAGAAATTCCCATCCTACGGAAATGGGAATGTCGTTCTTATAGGTCAATTTGCTCGAGGCCTGGACATTGAAGCGAATATCTTCGCCTGTGACGTTCGGAAAGCAGGTGCCCGCGAAGGCGCTGCTCGATGTGGGTAAGCAGCCTGGAGCGGGGATAGGATCCGCGTCCGCGCGCTGTACCAGCTCGTCGAAAACCTGCGCAACGTCTTGGCCATGGAGAGCGCAAGCCGGGTTTTGGGAACACCAGTCGAAGAATCGAGTTAGCACGTCTTCATACGTCTCAATTTCGCCAGCCGTCGTATAAATCTCGGGGGCGCTGTGGTCGACATTGCCATCCAGGGCCATGGTTCGGATATTCTCGGGGAAAAGTTCAGCATACTGTGCCCCTATTTGAGTGCCGTAAGATATGCCAAGCCAATTAAGCTTGCCGTCGCCCAGAGCAATCCGTACGGCCTCCATGTCTCTTGCCACGCTGGTAGTGTCAACATGTCTGACCAGGTCGCCAGTCATGTCCAGGCAGCTCTGGCCGAAGGCTCGGTTGTGTGCAACCATCTTTTCAAACGATGCGCTGTCCTTGGGGAAGAGTGTCTGCCGTTGATTCCATAGGCCGGGGTCGCAGGAAACTGGGCTGCTGGTACCGATACCGCGAGGGTCGGGGCAAATGATATCGAAATGGGTTATGAGCGCGTTACCGAATACCGGGATGCCTTGTGCCTGATATTTGCAAAAGTCCGTAGCCGCTCCGCCAGGGCCGCCGGGGTTATAGATCAAGCTACCGATTCTTGTCGAATGATTCGACGCCTTGAGTCTTGCTAGTCCAAGAGTAATCTGCTTTCGACTCGGCTGTGACCAGTCAAGGGGAACTTTCATCTGTCCACATTCGAGATTGGGTGATGCATCGTCACCACAGCTTCGCCAGTCGATTTGGAATGAAGTGTGGTTTGTTGATTCTGTCAAACATGTTTCTGCCGCCGCTTGTAGAGTAAAGTACAAGACATAGAAGGAATATGGTTTCATGATGGCGACATTTCCTCGTCTTTGCTGTTTTGATGTCTTGGTGCGGGAGGAGCAGAAGAAGGATAGAAAGGAATAAAAGGAACGAATGGGTAAATGCTAAAAACACATGCACACTCCGTGTATGTATGAACCTGCCGGTTACGGGGTAGTGATCGTTGTTTATCTCTACCTTTCTCTGAGGTAGCAGCATCCATTTAAACACGAGGCTTCCCCTAGGCTTTTTACTCAGAATATAGACTGGAAGACTTCCTCCCAGGCGAAGGGCTTTAAAGCTAGGTACAGTCAGAAGGGACGCTGCTGAAAGCTTCTTAGACAACTAGATTTAGCTGCTATGTGCTTTACTAGTGCCCCTGAAAGGACTCCTATCGTGTCCCTATCGTGCTGACAGCCCCAATATAGGAACCAATACGAGTTGCAATCTCATTACATGGGACCCAACCTAAGAAAGCGGTGTATGTAGGACCCTCAGCTGACTTGGAGCTGAAATCTTGCCGATTGTTTACCTGTACCAAGAAATGGTGAGACCCAACTGCTATATCCCTTCCTTTTTGCGAGTTAATTTCCGCTTGATTCATCTTATTGGCTATGATTATATACGAGGGCAACTACCCTCAATATAGCTGCATGTACTTTCATTGGTTTGGTATTTAGAGTATCATTTGGGGTCCAGGACTCTAGGGTTAAGACTTATACTTCCCAAAACAACCCAATTTGCGAGTGCCAAGATATCTCAAAAGGCTATCAGATTTGTTCAATAACCAGTATACGTGTAATAAGGACTGTACTAAATGGTAAACCACCTAGGGTAAATCCCAGAAAGAGATGTAAATACACATATTTTAGTTTGAATACTTCCAGGAATATCTTCTTACGAGAAAGTCTCGGCAATCGTATCGCTACAGAGATTTGATCCAACCCAACTACTCCTGCTCACGCCATTGGCCTTAATACACTAATGAAACCTATATGAAGTAGTACATATAGACTTTAATCATATTGAAACCAGAATATATCGCTTTGTACTCCTATTTCAAAATAGTATCTGTGTCACATCACTATATGATCAACGCCCCATCTAACCGTGTGTGTACCTCTATATAATGATCAAGGATATACTGATATCCATATACTGGCAGCGAAGAGAGAGCTAACCTAGATATCGCTGTCTATTGAAGCTCAGTTGACCAACATGCTTTTAGCACTGTTTCGTAACATTTATATTTCCGATGTGAGGTTTGCGGTGACGATTTTCTCATACCCCCGGTCAAAACAGCCCCAGAAATACTTTCACGTCCTGTCTCGCCTGTTCCACACTCCAATAGCCTCTCTGGTACCGCACCGAGTCCAACTCATTCATGGCTTCAACAATTGCCTCTTGCGCGTCTGGGCCCTCGGCGAAATCTAACGTGAACATCAGAGCTGGTGGCATGATAGGCAGCCCCAGGGGTTTATGGGAGCGACTGTAATCAAGTAGCATCCAAATGTGGCGGCACTGGCGCATAAGCTCCATCTTCAGAGCCCTTTGATCTTGTCGCTCGTCCCCGATTGCTTGAAGCTGCGATAAAACGATTTGATGCACTATGATGCTGTACATCGCGTAATGGCACACCAGCAAAGCCACCAGCTTGCTTTTTATCTGGAACATCACCGGTACGATATCACCCTGTCTAGCTGACGGTTTGATACTTATTAGTTTCCCGCCCTTGATGAGTTCCTTCACATCGTCACCAATGCGAGAGAGTTCCTTGAGAATGTGAATCCCTCGTTCTAAGGTGATATCGGGATTAATTGTTCCATCMCCCTGCATTAGTCGGCCATTCTCGAGGGCCAGACGAGGCCAAAGCGTCATTAGTCGTATGAGTCGGTAGTAAATCATCTGTGTGTCTGACCAGTCGTTTGGCTCGTCAAGGACGGCGGCCCACTCTGGGGAGGCAAGAAAACAGTCTTTACGCTCGTAAAGCGAATGTTGAATCTGCAAAATGAGCATGAGATAGAGCTTAACTTGTTTTAGAATGGAGCTTACGATGGAGATATGGCTGTCTACTGTGGTTTGGATTTCCAACTTGTCGCCTGGCTTTGGGGGGCCTCTTCTCTCTTGAAGGGCTGCTAACCCAGCAGCATGTACATTGATATTGGTGCTAGGGGGAATCCCGAAGACAGCCTGCGCACAAATCATTGAGTTAGGTAATAGTCAAAATTAAGGGTATATATCGCTTAAGATGTTCCCGGGAAGAGGCACATAGATAGGGACTTACCTCGAGACGGTGCATCAGTATGGTAGCGCATAATGTGTCAGATGAAGACCAGCTGCTAGGATCGACAAGAGCGCGCCGAATACTTCGAAGTGCATGACTATACAGCTGCGGATGGATCTGCCAATCTTGATTGTCACTAAGGAGATGTTGCTTGTGAGAGGCTATCATGCATGCCGTCGCTATATCCAATGCTTCGCTTCGTCCGAGGTGTCTCGGGATCTCCCACATGAATTCTCCCAACACATTTAGTGAGGAGGACTGATTTTCTGCCTGCAGGGAGTTGATGAAGTCAAATGTCAATCGCTCTGATGGAGTTAGTGGCGTGGGGCTGTCGATGTGAACATTCACGTCGCGATTTATGCCGACTAAGACACCACAGGGAGCAACGGGACCTCCCTTTTCCAGGTGGCCAGCTGCTAATGTCGTCTTGTTTCGTATGGTAGACCTCACTTTCGCCCCATCATCTACGACCTTAAGCGAAGGTCTTGGGGGGCAGAAGCGATTACTGCGTTTGCATTGTCCACATATCGGCCAGCTCTCATCACACTGTTTCGTACATGAGTTAATCCAGAGATACATGCCCGCCGGCCAAGAGAAGGCCAGAATTGAATGGAAGGCTGGTTATTACCCACCTTGATCTTTCTTTTCCGACAGGTATCACAGCGGTTTCCCTTCTGCGCTCCAACCATCTTGTTCCTTAGTCGCGTCGAGAAGCATGCAGCAGTCAAGTGGATTCGGAATACGTGCCCGAAGGAGAACTTGGGGAAATTAAACTCGCCAGCTGTCGATCAGGATGGCTGTGCAGACGAATCTGCCCACACAGGCACTGCTCGCATTTTGACCCATTTTAGGAAAAAATCCAATTCGCCTCACATATCTTACTCTCTCGTCAGCTGAAAGGCCAAGTAATAAATGGATGCCCGCAATTCGCTATGCATGAGGTTAGATTACTTCTGGTATGTCAAGATTAAACATCAGTATGATTATAGCACATTACGGCTGTGATGACTCGAAATCAAGAAGGCTAGAAGAGAATGCATTGCAAATAAACAGGTACCTAATATAAGGCACGGAGCATCATGTTGTCCCTATCTTCCATCACCGAGAAAGCAGTCATAACTTTCTTTCTACTGGAAAATAGCATCATCTCAATTTTCGCGCTTTTGGCTTCACGATCGACTGGCTCTTACACAATACTTCAGCATGAAGATGGTCTGGAATAAACAGCTTCTGGTCGGCATCTTCCTTACCGTCGGAGCCTCAGCAACCCAACTTCAAGTACGTTCGATATCATTGACTATAATGATCTCCTTAGGATAATTACCTGACTCAGAGCTGCAGAAACGCACCAATTGCCCATCCGGCACCTCGAATCTACAGGGAATCGGGCTTGTAGGAGGATGGTACGATGTATGTTGTCCGGGCGAAGCTGTTACCGTTGACGGAGTTGTACACTGCTGTGTTGGCAATAATGGTAGAAATAAGGAGAGAGATCTTTGCATCGGTGATTCTCAGCATTGCCAATATGACGAAGACAAGACATCCACCTGCGCAACCGCGGTACCTGTAACTGCTGCAGACTTTTCCAGGCGTGTTTCCAGCGCAACAGCTACAATGACAGGTCAGGCGTATGCCTCAGGAGTTGTTAACTCCCTATCATCTAGCAGTGGTGACGCTTCTACAATGGCGACTGCTGCCCCGTGGGCTCCTTGGTTGGTTATGGCTGGGGGTGCGGTGGCCAATGCTGCTTTCTTGGTATAGAGTCTTGAGAACGAATTTCGTTATTTGAAAATTATATCATTAAGACGAAGCTGGATGCAGTTATAATATGTACATTCTAGGAGAGGCCCCTTCCAGTATTACATGCTTGTTTCTGAAACGGATAGCATCATCTGTCCTCTTGAACAGGTAACTTAAGTACCTGATTAGTACCTTGAAATACTTTAGAGGATGGTGTCACGGCTTTAGATGGAATTATACTAATGGTATTTTCATAATCTTATGGGAACCGGGCTACTCTGTCTTACTTGCTTTTTAATGCCAGGGTTTCCAATAGCTCCTAAATACTTAACACTAGATATTTCCAAGGAATAATAGCTTTTGGATCGTTCCGTATGGTGGCCAAGTTCGTGTTAATCCTGGTACGCAAGAGACAGGGTTAAGTCGGTAGTTTGGCTCCGTCCCAGCATTCTACCGACAACTCATGCGGCTCGGCTGCATATAAATACGACCTGGACGTAACGAAGAAATAGAGGKGCGCATGCGATCAGCATCGTATAACCCTAGGTACCATAGCTTCCGAGACGATAGAAACAGCAATGTTGTAACACAGAATTCAGATGAAACCCAGGTCCACATCCTCGTGGATATGTCGTGAGCAATGGTAACAGCTTTCCTAGCTGCACGTGTATTGATTGCTACAGGCCGATGGGACATCGAGCGATTCATTTCACTAACCGGAATGTCATCCAGTTTCCAATTCTGTATCACTCGGATCGAAAGAGCGCAATATACTTTCAATTATAGGACTGTGTGACCATGAGGAGAAAGAAAAGGTAAAATAAATATGACAAGCTGGATATACTATTTATCCTCGACCGGGAAGATTCGGCGCCTGGGCTGTAGCTATTGCCTTCGTAGTTTTGAATGTGGTGCGGAAGAATGTCTAAGGATCCGTATAGGAGGTAGGTAAAGTGTCACACCGTAGGAAGGACAGTGTCAAGTCCACATTTGCCGAGAAATACCGGCGTGAAAGAGCTAATCAATAGAATAGGTAGCTCAACTGCATTCTGGTGCAGTGGTAGTATCTAAGAACACCTCACACAATAGGTCAGGGGTAAGAATAGGTGTAGGATTGATGCTTATGTAATACACGTTACTGGAGCTTATATTACATTTATAGAAGAGTGATTTTCGAGCGAGGGAGTCATATTATTTATACGAATTGAACTTGTGGTGGTATTTGGACGTGAAAGACAGTGAACCTCAGAATGGTATATCCGCGCTCAACTCCGCTCAAGCCAACTCGCTCGTTCTATATCAACAAAAGCTGAAAGCTAGCTATTAGGCATAGTCGAAGCAAGCTTCCTCCCTTGATCCGCCAGCTTTACAAGATCCAAGAACCCTGAAAGTTGTCCCCCGTGGTCGTGAAATTGTCTATTGGCATGAACGCAATATAGTAGTCTTTTCTTTTTGGTAGTGTAGTCGGGATGGGGCCGGAATCAGTTTAAATTCCACGTCTTAGTTTGTCTGACCCGGTGAACGTCCTGCTATTTTTATGTTGTCCTCAAGATTCCCCCATCCCGGACCGCCGCTCAGTAGGTCGCCAACCAGAGTTGATTCATTATTGGCGACGGTGAGTGGGCAATGATTCCCTTAAGGTCGGTGAAGGGCAATAGGGAAGTCACGTAGCCGGCGCTTGAGAACTTCGTTCGCAACTGTGCCGTTCACGACACCCGCTACGGGTGCGGAGCGAGGGGCAGCAGGGGCAGTCCCGTTAGTGTATGGGTAAGGGGCAGCGGAGCCGACTTGAAGCATGGCAACAGCAGCCAGTAGAGCGGCGAAGAATCGAGCCATGGTGTGGTTTGATGAGGACCGTAGCGACGGCTGGTCGACAGAGAGTTGAGAGCTGCGAAAACGATTGGCGAAAGACGTTGCAAGAACTAGAACGTATCACATCGTTCGGGGGAGGAGTAAACGGACCTCCTTATATGGTCGAATCCATCTCACGGCCCGTGGCAAGAAAGAAGAGATCGGCATTTGAGTTGCAGTATTCGCTCCTAGGCCGGATGTCCCTGAATCTCAACATTGACCTCCCAGCAACTTTTTACATATATTGATTCATTTTCAAAGAGGCCAACCTAGACAATGGCGTCCTTTGACCAATCCCACCGGGGTTTGCTCCTATCTCGACAAGGCTACATGGGGTTAAGGTCCAGGGGTCAATGTGACCTCGAAAGCGTTCTACGTTGAAGATCGGCAGCCGGCGCTACTCATGTAGCCGCATATCTAGAGGTTCAGATGGTGTGACAAGGGGGTCCGGTGAGTATTAACCACCATCAGTACACCCACCCTATCAGGCCCCTGACTCATATCCTAATACAGTATGGACGGGGTGCGAAGCGTGTGATTATAATCCAGAGTGGAAGAAGTAAACAGCGTTACACTGCGTTGAGTTTCTCGGTTGCTATTTAAGCGACTACACTGACGTGCAATTTAGTGCCAAGCAGACGTATAGTCCCCCCCATCCTGATGGGCATGCTGATTATTCCTTGAACTTCATTGCTGGAAGAATCTTCGATTAGCTATTTAAGGGAAGTTAATATGGCTTTGCATGATTGTACATACCTAAGTACATTGACTCAACAACCCCGCCACCACCTACTTGATGTCATTCACACGTGTGTGTTTTCCGTGGCAAGATAAGTGATACTCCCGTAGGCTCTATGAAAGATAGGTCCAACTAGCAATAGTCGACGTGCTCTCTAATGATATCGTCATTATTTTGGGGCGTATACGGTTGAATTCACATGCTGCGGGTCTTCGTAAACACATGTGTTGATCCATTGGTTCACCGTACGCCCCTGGCCTAACTTAAGTCGACATGCATATATGAAGAATTAAACTGGCAGTCAATATCGAGAGGGTTCGTTGCAAGTGGAGAGATACAACATCAACTCGTTGGCCCTACAGCCCAACCATTGTAGCCGGTGTTACTCTTGTTAAAAAGCCGGTGACGGGTTTAAAGATTGCACCAAAAGAACGGGAAAATTGAAAAAGCTTGGGTAGCTTGGCTCCTTGCCTAGAACCTAGGTCCTACGTCTCCGGCCGGTTCGCTCTATAGTAGAGATAAGAAAAACCGGCGTTTCCAAGGTTATCGTGCAGATTTCCCTGCGGGAGAGAGATAGCAATTGTGCTCTTCTCGCACGGAATTCAACTGCGGACCAATAAGAAATCTCCTGACTCGCATGGCGGGTCAAGGTCCGAATTGTCATCGGCGCATTCGTCGCAAGGGGCTACGAGGTAGGTAACAAAGTCTGTATCGCGCGACGGTCTTAAATCTGTGACCCCCATTCTCGATGTGAATTGAGTTTCCAGATTCCGTAAGGCGGACTAGCTTCAGAGGCGCAAGTAAAATGCATAGCCGCATCAACAGGGGAACCCAAGTGCCGATCATAGCGTGTCCTTAGTCACGATTCGGTCCTGGGAAAAGGTAGGGGTGGCACACGGTAAAGGATGCAAGATTCGCTACCAGCCGAGGGAATAGTTTATGCTTCTTGGCGCTGTCCATCTGCCAGGTACCGAGACACGGAAAAACTCAATTAAGGCTGATCTTCGCCTTTAATAGTAGGCGGCATAGAGCCCGCATAACAGCGCCTCCGTTATCTTCTTGGTAAAAGACTTGTCTTTTTCTCGCCAAACAGAAGAGAGCTTGGGGGTCCCGGAATCTTGGACAAGCGAGATTACTATATGCGGAATTCCGAGCGTCTGCTGAAGATCTTATCATCTAATACTGAAGTCAGAGAAAAAGTTCCTTACATGAGCTCTCAAACGCGAAGCTTTTTTTTTTTTCCCGGCAAAACCCAGGAGGGGAATATCAGAGCAGCGCAACGTCAATCTTCGGGGGCTCGGCAACCCGTACCTTGAGGCCTTTAAAATACTCAACTAAGAATGGATAAGGCAATGAAACCCGATCCATAGTACCGGATGCATCGCGATGCGGGACAGCGATACCTCGTTCTGGAGCTCCCAACAAATTCCATCCGAGAAGCGAGAGAGTTACATTTATCTTTCTTTTAGTTCTAGATCTGCAACCTAAAGCCTATTTGGCCGACGTCCAATCAAGAAAGGGCGCCTATATTATAAGAACCTTCTGGTCGCTATTTTCATAAGGTTTGTCACTATGAAAAACATATCAGTAAGGAGGCCATTTCACGAAAACTTGAAGATGTTGGCAGCGAGCGAGCTTGGCAGAACGTCTCTATATAGATGATGCTGTAATTAGAACTGACCAATATCAACTTTCCGCCATGTATACCATGTTGTGTGCCAGCAGTCATGTTCTATCTATTTCTTAGGTAAGAATTTCCTTAACCAGTAACGTATTCGCCTTTGATACCCCAGGCTAGACAGTCCTCAGAGATCCTTCACCAAAGCAGAGATCCTAACCAGCTCAATCGATCCAGTTGCCCTGCTACTCGAATATTAGCCGCCTCATAGCACAGACGACGAGGGTTCACTAACGCCAGGGTATGCTTAGGCGGTGGTGTAACGCTGTATATCAGTATCAAGTATACTACGATATTGCCATTCTTTACAGCTCGGGTATCGGACTGTACGTTCCCGAAAGGAGGTTATTATTTGTGCATTTACTAAAGCGTGATAGCGCTTCACTTACCATACTTGGCCGCTGGTAACAGATTCACCGCTCGCAATCATCGATCGAAACCCGTCAGCTTGGGTAACGAAACAATACGTGAAGGCGCATTAGCATTTCCGCTCAACCGAATGGCGAGGTTCGTCATAGTCCTAGTACGGTACTCTAGAGGCGCATTCTATGTCCCTGTAATTGCATGCTGCCGATTATCAATTATGCATTCAACTGAACCTTGCGACAACCAGCCGGGTAAAGAATTAATTCCGCCTACCTCCTTACTCAGGCATGTATCAAACCAAGACTACAATTATCCACAACACAACACCGACCTTGGCCTATGTCATCAACGACGAAATTAGCGTGCTTCACAAGAGATCGTGATAATCTTCTCAAAAGCTTCACATTGGACACATCATATGGAAGGCTAACAGAGCAAGACCTCAAACTATACTGAACCACGATAACCGCGATGGTTCCAAGCAGCTTGTTCCATAGTTGGGATCCCACCGCTGTCACCATCCTCCCTTTCTCGTACCTATGACGCCCACAGCGTAGACGAGCTCGAGCGATGATGATCTTACCGTTAACATCGACGCAATCCATATTCCGCAAATTGATATTGGAGTCGTGAGATCTTTAACAAGGCTAAAGGAAAGTCGCTCTCGTTTACGTACGTTTGGAGTTATCATGACTGATCATTTACTTCTGTAGTCACATGATACACACATCGCGATGATCMCCAGCCATGAATGAGTCGAGTAGTTACTTCTCATCTAGCACGTCCATCAAAAGTAATATACATTTGCTTCATGGTGTCGTAACTGCGGACATGGATGAGGCATACACAATTGGCTAAACTGACTCAGTTCAAATCGTTTCTCTCAATACCATGCACTTCGCTTCCGATACTGCATGAATCGAACATCTCGCGAGGATGAGAAGACGGATTTGGAGTACCCCCTGATGACTAGATGAGGAATGAAAATAATCACCTTTTTCCCATCAAGAATACACTACTAGGCGCTGTTTCAGGAAAATGAGTTACATCCAATTCCAATTATATTAACAAGTGACGATATTTATCATAGCTTAATACATTATTTCTCGTTGCCTTCAGGGTTGGGAAGTTTATCTGCATAAGCCTCGAGCTTCTCATCACTCCTCGTCCCTTCGCTCCCTTTTTTGGCTTCTTCCGTCTCGTCCCCGGAGTTTCCGGTGCTGTCTCCTTTCACACCGGATTCTAAGGCTGTCGCGGCATCTTGGATCTCCTTCCCCTTATTTTTCGCCTCGCTCACAACTTCCCCCTTAATACTACTCGCCTGGCTGATATCCGCACTATCAGGACTCCTCACCCGCAAGCCCAGATATCTCTGATTGTCCGGGTCCTCTTCATTTTCGCCTTTCCAATCGGCGGCTGGCATCTGCGGCACAGGTGAGTCGATGTCAGGCATGACTGATTCCTTGGCTTCGCCTTCGGGCACAGTGGACCTCCACACTACCGCAATCTTATCGGCGGCGCGCGTGCCTTTCTGGCTTGACCCTTTGATGCCGTCCATCTTGTCCCATTCGATTTCGAAAACTCCGCTCGGGTCGGGATTTCCATCCTGCTCGGGCCCGTTGCCCTCAAAGAATGCGTTAAACCAAACGTGTGCCACGGCAGTAACCATGGTGAAACCCATCGAGGTGGGGGCGCGATTGCGCCGCTCAATACAAATGTTCACGTCGCTATTAGGTATTTTGATCGGTTTGTGAGGCTTGAAGATGACCGCCATGCCACCGGGTTCGGGGTCGGCATCGTCCTTGGTGGGCGACGATGAGTTCGTAGTGTTTGTAGATTTTGGTTCAGTGCTATTCTCCGCCGCACTACGGGCAGAGTGCTTAGAATCTGCAGATGAGCTCCGTGTAATCTTAGTAATTAGTTTTGGGGTTGATTTTCTCTTCGGATTTGATGTAGGTGATGTAGTAGACTCTACAGGGGTTTTCACCGTAGATCCAGCCTCCTGCGCTTGGTTGGCCTGCTCCGCTTCATCAAGAACTTGTTGGCCGGCCGCGGAGTTCGTCCCGTAGCCGGTCATGTCATATATCATATCCAGGACTCCGCTATCACCTGGCGCATTGCCTTCGACTATCAGTCGCTCCTTTTTTGTGAAAGTGTGGAAGACCTTGATCTTCCTTCCCCCATCCACATATCCCTCAACCGAGAGCTTGACTCCGGAGCGCAATCCCCAGACGTGGATCTCGACGATCTCCAATTCCCGATCGACGTATTTCTTACCCCCCTTAGTCCAGCGATCGACGTATCCTATCCACCGCAGCTGGCTTGGGATGGTAACACCAGCGCCGAATTTTGGCCGCATCCTCCGCTCCGTGAATCTCGCAAGGGCCTGCTCGGGTGTCCAGCCGCATTCAGCAATAAGGTAGCTACAAGCCATTGTTCCGCTACGGCCTTTACCAGCCTTGCAGTGCACAACGACTACTCGGCCGTTCTTCTTATCTTTCCACGTATCTAGTACCTTTCCGACTATGTTCTTCTTCTCCTCCGAAGGCTCGGAGCAGTCAGCCTCGAGATCATTCCCGTTTAGCCAGTTCCGCATGCTTGCAATTATCAGCGGCACCAGCCTGAACGGAGGGGGGTGGTGGTCCGGCCAGGGATAATGTCTAATTCGATTATAGACGAGCTCGTCTGGGTATCCAGTGCCCTCGGCGCGAAACTCCCATATGGCCCAATCCTTTCCGTGCTTCGAATCGAGGAAGTCAACGAGACGATCAAGAGGATTGCGATAGGCGCGCTGCGGATAAGTTTGAGAAGGACCGGATCTGATGACAGAATCTCGTCAGTTGTGATATTCAAGCAGTTGCGGGATGCGTACGTACGTTGCGATGATGTTGTCGGTAACGTAGCAAAGATCCAGCCCTGCCTCGGGGTGTCTGGCGCGAGGCCCCGCGACGATCTGGCGCAGCAAAGAAGCCATTCTTCCGAATCTGGTTATTAGGTCGTCTTCGAGCAATGAATTGGCATTGTGGGCTACTGTTCTAATTTACGGTGTAGCAGGATAAACAGGATGAGTTACTTTACATGCTGCTAGAATCTCTAGGAATATACATGAAAGGGTTGTTTGTGAAAGAAACAAGTCTCGCGACTCAAACCCCCTGGACACTGCCGTACAGGTACATGGGCAACTGTACGTCATCGGATGGGGAGGGTGGGGACATCGGATCTAAAAGCGACATGGACCTTGTGAGCTTCTCATCAGACGGGGGTTTGGTGGCTCAGCCATGTGGCTGGAAAATGTGGCTTGGGTGAGCATCTAGATTAGGTAAGGTACATGTACATACATCCCCCCTTTTTCCTTTTTCCTTTTTCCATTTATTACGCGTAGTGTCGACAACATTATCTATAGGTATATCTTCATGCTATGATGCTATGATGCCATAATGCTATCCCATATGTTCGCCTGCTGCTAGTATCTACTCGAATGCAGGAAAATACTTATAACTACTTTCTAATATGTCGTACTCGGCCCCGTGCGTTGACCCGTGATAAGGGTACGCAAACGGATTTTCCCACTCAACGCGGTCTTTATCTGGATATGTGAACCATGACTGTCCCGTATTTGGGTCTGTGTCCCTATTATGAGGGAGGTAGAAGTATCGCTGTGTTTCATTAGGTACTTGAAGGATTTGTAGCAGCTGCCTAAGGTGTTCAGGCTTCGTGACGTATGCCGCTAAATTTCCAGTCAATTCCCTGAATTCCTCTGTGGAAGCGCGGCGTGTATAATACACGAGGCGTCGCAAGATAACAATCCAATGGTTCATACTATAGCGCATAACGTCAGCTAACATATTATCTGGAAGGGAAACTGTAGGTTGTAACTTACTGATTAGCATCAACCGTTCCATGCATCGTTCTAACCTCTAAGGTCTGGGCGTTCCTAGCTTGTGACGGATCACCAATATTTGCATCATCCCGTGTATTAGGCTCATCGGTTTTCTTGTAGCCTGTTACGCGCATTCTCACGGCTGACCTCATCAACCCACCCAATTCGGCATTGTATCCCCCAGCCATAGCCTCTCCCAAGTCGGTAATGTTTGCATAGAGCCATACGTTGCGAAGAAACTCCTGCTGGCGATCCGTCAAAAACGTCGAACTTACATGTCTCTCCATTTCCGCCATATTTCGGGCTCTCGTTCTCGGGGCTGTCTGCGGTAAACAGTGGACCAGGTAACGAGTCACCTGGTCTGGATGCCATAGAGTTTGTGCGAGTTTGGTMCCCTCGCCGAACTTAGCCATCCAATGGTCCATATATTCAGACTCGCGATCTTTTCTATGGATATGTATAAGGGTTCCTTCTATCAGAAACCATAATGTGACAAATCTCTTGAGCTGTAACAGACTCCACCCGTGCATATGACCCAGATGTACGTGGAATCCTGTCGAGTATTCCATCGGTTTATGAATCCGAAGATTAACCCGAAGAGCATTACACGCTTTTCGTATAATMCCAGCCGTTACATCGCTATTAGCAGGCAACACAGGACTCACAACTTCCGCGCCAAACCACTATAACCACAAAAGTCAGTGCCACGGTTCTTTAGGTGAGCTTCTTCAGATGGCAAGGTAAACTTGAAAATAGACTAGGAAGCTTGTTGAAACATACCACATACTGTTCTATCGGGACCTGGCCTTCCCGATCAGGGGATATTTCATAGCGATCAGCTGTCATACTGTCAAATCCTTCCCCAGTAACCCTGAGATCTTCTACAGCTGTCCAAGCCCGATAACGGGGAATGAGACCTGGAACTCGGACATGATCCGGGTCTTCTGCCAGCTCTAGGGCCTTTGCCTCTAATTGATGAAGCTGTAGCTTTTCGGTAGAAAGTTTGAACGCAAAGTAAGACAATACTTGCTCCATATCTGTTCCATTTTCCCAAGAGTCGTTCTCCACAAGACAACGCCTTACTCTGCTACATGCGAGCTCTACGGCGTCGTCCGAAATTGTTCTCAGGTCATAATTCTCAGTCGCGCATAACGCAGAAAATATGTCAGCAAAGCTGTAGCCAATAATGCCGTTGTCATAATTGCTTCTCCCAGGTATATACGGCGATCGGACTTCGAAGCTGTCGATAAGCTCTGCCCAATTGGGCAATGGTTCGTCGCCAATATCACTGTCTAGCTCATCAGGTACTTCTACTCCATCAGGCTCGTGTGCTCGCAGGCCACTGCGCGTCAATATTCTACGATAACACAGATTTTAGTAATCAATTCAGATATAAGGGGTTAGAGGTTGTAATAAGACAACTTATAGCAACTTTAAGGAAAATGGGACGTTTCGTTACTGACTTGAGGATCCTCCTTATTGTATATGACTTCAGATATTCACGGTTTTCGGCATCAAGCTGGGGATGTTCATAAGTGAATTGCGCCAGTCGTCTTGAAATCCAACGCCTTTCATCGGGGTGGGGGTCTTGATCCGGATCCCGTGAGCATACTGCAAGGATAAATTCGATCTCTGCTACCTGTTAACATTTGCACTAGGTGTGGATAAGCTTCAATTTATGGAAACGAATCGTTCGTAAAGGATACAGAAGAATCACACGATGGAAGTGATTATCGAATGGAAAGCGTTATTACGTACTGCCATAGAATTAGTTTCAAAAGCAGCGTTGAGGGAGAACTTAGTAGTAAAGAGGGCCGCCATGCGAAGGCTTGGTTACCGTCGGGATTTTCTTATACGTACCCTATTCCTAGACAATCTACGTCCTCAGCCGAGCCTGGCACGCATACATCTGGGTCGTCACTATTGTCATCCTCTTCGATAGCATAATCTTGAGGTTCTACGGTCTGTGGAAATAAATCATACCTGGATTGGTAGATATCTTCCATATTCTGGTTGTCATCGGAGTCTTCATTATAATACTGATCGTCATCGGTACCTTCCATGACCAAGTCGTCGCGACCAAGATCCTGCGCTGAGGGGGCCCTAAGTGGCGAGAGGTCAATTGGAGAAACACCATCTGGCGGGCTCTGAGAGCTGATAGACAATTCCCTCAAGCGATTAATCCCCGAGGGTCGTCCTCTCGACGTCCTCAAGTTTTGGGGCGTGGAGAACCCCGTTCCGTTTTCCATGCTCGACTAATGTGATTTTTTCTAGTATTATTTATTGAAGGAAATGCTTATCTAGGTAGGTATTCAGCTACGCAACACGTTAATATCACATAATAAATAATTCTCCGTACACATTTAAGCTACAAATTTGTATACTTGAGTTACACAAACATGAAACCACCCCTTGGCGAAGAGCAACTTAACCAAGGAGCCCAACAAAGGAAACAGATGTAGTCGTCTTCAATTATAGATGATTATTACTCTCAGGTCTTTATCGCCTTAGGGTCAAGTCGTCTATTAAACACTCTTTTGTCGCTGATGACAACCGGATATCGATCTTTAGCTGAAATTTCTGTTTAATATGACACATTTTCTGGACAATATCATATGGCCAGAGAGTGAGCCGCCGAGGTCTCTAATGAAAGAAGGTGATTACTTAGGGTATGATAATTAATACAACAACTTTAAAGACGTTTTTGGAGGGTTAATGATACAGTTAGGGATCAAATGGGGATTTAATAAGGCAATGTTTTTTCTATACATCGTATTTGAAGGTATTTGTTATTATCCTAGTCATACAAGCATTGATGTATTAAGTCAGTGAAAATAGGGGCTGACCGATAGACAGGACTTTCTAGGAAGGAATAAAAGAGTTTACGGGGAGCTTTATATCAGTAGCTCCATATTGGATCATTGTGGTCACTCGGGATGGTAAAGGGGTGGTGACTTGACTCCAAACTAGTTTATCTTCGTTTATTAGTCAAAGTCCTCGAAATTAGTAGCTTCGCTTTTTCTGCCTATACGCCTCTATGCTTCTGCTGACATTATTCTAAGGTGTCTCAGGGTTTCCCGTAAATCAACCCGGCCAATCTACAATCGAGCACCTCCTATTCAAGCAGACGATCTGCATGTATGGCGACAAGAAACACTACCATTTACTTCATCTGAAAATTTCAAACACTCGGTTTAATAGGCTCTCCTAGTCCTTAAGTTATTTTGTTACAGCATGTCTACACTGAATGTGAAGAGACTTCATCGACATCCATGACCATTATGGGATGAAGGATTAGTTTCAGGTTATAGACTGGCGTGTGAAACAAGTATAACAGAATACCCATTGCCCTGTGTGATGCAATACAACCACCGAATTTCGCCCCATCCTACTGATTACCAAGTCAAAAAGCAGGGAACCACATCATCGACTATGTGGAGCTTTCTCTACTTCTCATTCTGAACTCCTTACGATCTCATCTAACTGCGTCACCGGCTCCCTGTTATTCACTGCAACTTGCTGCACTCCTAGACTGTTGCGTAAAGGTCGTGTACTGCCTTAATAACATCCACCCTTTCCCTAGCCTGGCATGCGTGCGTCTTTACGCCGTATCACCGTAGGCGTCCAACCGTGACCGACCTTATTTAGGGTAGGGAATACCATGCAGGCTCTAAGAGGTCTTCTTGGGCACCGCAGATCCATTGGCGTACTTGCTGATATCGGTGACATCATGGAATTGGCGCGCGCCATTCTTGACGACCTCCCAAATAGATCGCGCAGCCGGAGGGGTACCCTGAGCGCCAACCAAGTGGTCGAGACGAGTCTCCAGTAACGTGAAGGAGTCCTGCACGTGCGAGCTCTGGGCGTATCGGGTTCGGAGGAAGATGGTGTAGATGCCGAGGAGAGTCCAAGACCAGCGTTGGAAGATGATGGAGGACAGGAGCAGCCGTACCCAGATCGAAATTTCTAGGAGTGACACGACAGACATGGACATGTCATAGTATTGCTTGACGAAGTTTCCAATAGCCTCAGAGAGAGGGTTGGCAGCCTGCTTGGTTCCGGGAGAGGCTCCAGCGGGAGCTTTGGGCTGGATGGTGAGGATCACGTTGTTTTTCGTGTAAGTAGCGACATGGAAGACGGAGTAGATGCCATACGGAAGCATGGCTAGAGAGTACTGAGGAGCCAGAAGCCAGACCAGTGCCATAACTTAAGACGAAAGTATTAGCTTTGCCGTTGGCGGGGTAAAGATTAGCAAGAACATACCGAGATATTGAACATTCTCATCAGAGAGAAGACCGATAAGCCCTATGTTCTTGGCGCCAACCTTCTGTCGAGCTCGCCATGTTTTGTAGACCACAATTCCGTACGTGAGAGCCGCGGAGATGAAGGCAGTGCGGTAAGTGAATCGAGCGGTGCCGGAGCTGTAGTTGAAGCTGATGAAAGAAAGGGAGTATCGGAAAATGCACAAGAGGAGTACAAGATGCCTATAGGCGTGAATATAGAAGTTAGCAGTCGGGTCTCTCGTCTCAATGCCACCCTCGGATCGCGGGTTGGAGCAGATAGCCGGACCGAGTCGCTGGCAGCACTAAAGCAATGCAGTCACGAGTCAAAGAAGATGCTAGAAGTTGACGTACCCGCTGAACCAAGCGACTATGCGGATTCAACATGTTAGCAAAAGCTGCGCGAGGGAAAAGAATAGGTTTGTGTGAGCACGTACACTGCAGGGTCTTAACCAGAGCTTGAATCCTATCGCCCAGAGGCAGGTTCGCAGAGGGCGGAGGAGCCATGTTCTCGTTAATGGTAGTGGTAGAACGTGCAGCTCGGTCAAAGAATTCACTGTCGCAAAGATACTGGAAAGATGATGTGAGGCAGAGGCGTGGTCGCGTGCTACCGTGAGGAAGATATAGGTGGCGTGGAATGCCTTGGGGTTTGATGATGTCGGATTGGTGAAGAGTAGCTGGAAGCTGGTGAGGTGGCTGGATTTGTATGGAGGKGGGAAAAATGACGATGAGAGCCAATGCTCCGCGCTAGCGCACCTTACAACCTCGTAACCTTGGATTCACTAGCGGCCCTTAGTCGACTCACCTTCCGGCTGTGGTCGGTGCGTCATCCAACACCGGAAATTTATGGGTCTAAGGTTAGCCCGGTACATTCAATTGTACCTTCCGCACCGCTATTTTTGTACTGTACAGGTATGTACATACATACATACATACATACATACATACATGTATGTATCTCTACGCGAACTTACACATGTGACGGATTGAATTATTCAAATGATCAATTCACGAGGAGCTCTTATAAATATTATCTACAACTACACGTACATCCCGTGTATATACATATAGGTAATTACATCTGCGACATTCCAGAATAAGTCCCATTGATATCGGGTATTTAAGTGGTGGTCTCAAGCATTTAAGTCGGTTTACTACATGATGTTCCCAACAATCATTACAGTATATGTACCTCAACTGGGGTTGATGGCCCTAAGCAAACGCCACGATATCAGCACGACGCGTAGCACTGAACAGCGCCAATCGAGACGCAACTGAAGCTGGAAGAGTACATGTAGGTATGTTCGACCCAGGCCAGTCAACGAGGCTAGAAAACGATTTAAATCTGTCGGCTCCAATTACAATCCATACCGGCTCAACCCCTAAGCTGTMCCACACACATTGACAAAAGAAGCCATATTCTTTCCAATGCTAATGTATAAATTGGAAGCTGGTATAAGTGTTAATGGTCTGAGAATTCGCGAAAGTATTGCAATTGCTGTTGATTGGCTATGGGCACTAGTCTGCCGAGATACGCTGTGAACCTTTACATCGGTAGCTTGACAAATTCAAGGACGTCCTAGAAGCCTGTGTCAAAATGTTGTACGTTAGCAAGAAAGCCCTCGAGATGGCCGTTGGGATTCTTCCGTTTTTGTGTGCAAACATATGAGAATTAGCCCCCACTAAATTCTAGGTCCGAATACTTGTCCTCCCCCCACGTATTCGATCAGGTATAGCGGCTCGAATTCCTTGGCGAATGAGGAAGCCGCCCACTGAAAAGGTACAATCTGTCACTGCCCTCTTCTGATTGGAGAAAATGAATAACCTTTATCGCCATTGCTGGCCAGGCCCGCTTATTTTCTTCTCCAAGCCATGTTCACTAGAGGCCGTTCGACATATGTAAAAGCACGATTGTCTCTCCAAGAATCAAGAATGTGGCGACTTTTTGATTTATCAACGAGCTTCAAGGCTTGATATAATCCCATGCCAGTAAAGGGAGGTGCTTGGACGACGCGGCGATCAATAGTGGCTAGTGCACGATAACMCCCTTGACCATGGAGGGCTGCCAGAAAACCGACCCCGATCACTCCAGCATAGGCCAAGTCCGCATTCGTCCTACGTCAAATGCCGACACGGAGAAGGGCCTCAGTGTAGAGGAACAGCCCGAGTCACCAACGACATCGCGGAAGCAATCTGCATTCAAGTCCCTCGGGTGGCTAGACCGCTTCCTCGCCGTGTGGATCCTCCTGGCGATGGTTATTGGGATTTTGCTCGGCAACTTTGTCCCTGAAACAGCTGACGCACTACAGAAGGGCCAGTTCGTTGGTGTTTCGGTGCCCATAGGTACATTGCTCCTCCTAATAGCAGTCTACCCGTCTTATGTTATGTATGTTAACTCACGACATCTACAGCTGTCGGGCTCCTTGTCATGATGTATCCCATACTATGCAAGGTCCGATACGAGACTTTGCACGAGATATTCTCGCATCGCGGTATTTGGAAACAAATCGCTTTTAGTGTCTTCATGAACTGGATTGTAGCTCCGTTCCTCATGGTTCGTAACATTCAGCCATTAGCCGCTTCAACAAACTAGGCCACATCCTCTTAAACAATTATAACTAACATAGCCCTACTTGTAGTTAGCGCTAGCATGGGCATGCTTACCAGATGAGCCTGAACTACGTACAGGATTAATACTTGTAGGTTTAGGCAGATGCATCGCAATGGTATTAGCACCCAAAAAGCTCTCAAGATATGGCTCACTAACCATTGATCGTAGGTACTGATATGGACAGGTTTGGCCGGTGGTGATGGGGAGTACTGTGCCATTCTTGTGGCCATCAATTCCATGCTCCAAATGGTACTTTTCGCACCGTTGGCCGTCTTCTTCATCCGCGTGATTAGCCACGAATCTGACCCACTCGACGTCTCGTATGAGGTTGTCGCAACTAGTGTAGGGACATTCCTTGGTATCCCACTGGCTGCAGCTATGTTGTCGCGTTTTGGATTGCGCGCGCTGGCCGGTTCACAATGGTACGAGAATGTCTTCCTCAAGTTAGTTGCGCCTTGGTCTTTAATCGGCCTCCTCTACACGATCTTGGTCCTGTTCGCCTACCAGGGCCAGCAAGTGGTCCACCAGATCGTGTCCGTCTTACGGGTTGCTGTCCCCCTCATCATATACTTCGTTGCTATCTTTTTCTTGACGCTATGGGTTACGCGTCGGTGCGGATTTGGTTATGCTCTCGGCGCAACCCAGAGCTTTACCGCTGCCAGCAACAACTTCGAACTTGCTATCGCTGTGGCCATCGCGACATATGGTCCTAATAGCGATCAAGCTTTAGCATCCACGGTCGGGCCCCTTATCGAAGTTCCGGTACTGCTGGGACTAGTATACGTCGTAAAATGGATTGGTCATAGATGGGCCTGGAAAGACTGAGAGGTGAGATTTGGATGAAAATCGAGGGTTTGACAGGTATGAGGTCACGACGTATAAAAAAAGGTACGCAACTGTGAGCGGAGACCCCTGACGTGCTCAATGTACATAACACTAGGCCCCCCGTAAGGCTTGTTTGTACCTGAGGCGGGGCAGGKATCCGGGGGACTGGAAAGCTAATTCTATATGGCATAGCGCCTTCGATTGCCGCAAACAGAAATTCTACGTGCCTCGTTGCTTGACAGGCAAAGGTCACCACTTTGCTTTCTATGTCGCCGTCATCGTCCTCATGTTGCCCAACATCGGAGCTGTTGACATGTATACTTTCCTTCTTAGGTACCTAGGTATGCATCTAATCAGTGACAGTTAGCTACCTCATTGTATTATATGATATTGCCTAGAAAAGGTTTACATGTTGACGTACCTTGACTAGAGGTAAACAATGCAGTTCAAAGTCTTTTGTCACCAACCAGGGGATGGGGTAGTAAAGGATAGATTTCTTTGTTCGATCTTTGTTTCCCTCTGATACCCGTCTTTAGGTGATCTTGAACAAGAGACTGCAGGCTATTCTAGCAAGAGCATCTCATTTCAATCTTACGTACCTGGATCACTACCATCATAAGGATGGAGATCATAGCTCACGGCCTTCATTCGGCCATGTCGTCTGCAATAGACTCATTCTGGGCAGCTCGATATCCCCCAATTGACCATATATACCTTTCATTCAAGGGAAAAACTGTTCTCGTGACGGGCGCCAGCTCGGGCTTAGGCCTCCAGGCAGCGATAAAATACGCGGCGCAGGGCGCGTCGACGCTAATCCTAGGTGTTCGGACAATAGAAAAGGGCATACAGGCCAAGGCCGCTATCGTAGAAGCGACGGGGCGCTCGCCCAATATATTCGTGATCCTAACCCTCGATTTGGCCTCTCTCGCGTCGGTACGCGACTTCGCCGCGCGCCTCGATGTCACCGTACCTGAGCTACATATTGTCCAACTTGCAGGCGGCGTCGACAGTTATGGTTACGAACCCACCCGGAATAACTTCGAGATGGCGCTGCAGTGCAATGTGCTTTCGTCCACCCTCTTAGCCTTGCTCCTACTGCCCAAGCTACGCGCGACGGCTGCTGGGCTGCCCGCCAATAGCGGAGATTACTGCTACATTTCGTTCGTCAACAGCACGCCGCACCCCAAAGTGGAAACTGAGGACATCCCGGAGACACGGAGTCTGATTCGGCTGATCAACGATCCGTCTAAGTTCGAGCCGATCGTACATTACGACCTGGTCAAGCTTGCGGGCTGGTTTGCCATGCGAGGAGTGTCTGAGCGATGTAATGGTTTTGGCGACTGCCGAAGTACGAGGATCATCGTCAATGCCAGCTGCCCAGGCTTGTGCAAGACCAATACGATCAGATACGCGCCGCTGACACAGAGAATCCTTATGAGCTTAACGTACTTTATCATGGGTCGGACGGCGGAGCAGGGGAGTCGCACATTGGTTAGCGCGACGGCGCTGGGTCCAGAAAGCCACGGCAGGKCTTGGACAGATGATAATTATCCGGCGTAAGTTCCTTCATTCTTTCATTCTGCGTACCTATTAGGCACCTTATACTCTGTTGTGAGGTAGATTGAAGTCTAGCTGACTTGGCCGACGTTTAGGAGGAGTGGGTTGCTCACGAGTAGACGTGGCTCCCGACTATTTCACCAGACGTGGGGCGAGATATTGACTATCCTCGGCCGATATGTCATTACACTGGACCAGTTTGATGAAGATTTTATTAAAATGATTGAATATAATTGCTAAGGGCACGTTTAGATTAGTACGGGGCCGTCAGAACAGCCCCGTTCAACCCGGAATCTCGATGTGCCCTTGAAACTTAATAAATTCGACTCCCTATTCTAAAGCGAAGCCGGCAGTATATGGAAAGGAAGTCGCTTAGCAGGAACTTGGGTTTCTGACTGCGGCTCTGGGGAACTCGGCCCATATATAGCTGAATACAGATTCAATAATCTCCCTTGTAAAGAAACGGCCACAACATACACATCTTCCGGCATAGAAGTTCACTATATCCCATACGATGAGTCAGTAGACATTAAATCAACTGATATGGATGTTTTGGCATTCTCGAACTTACCGTACCATTACGTACCTCTGTACCTAGGATTCTTGGGTACCTCACAATTCAAGCCAGCTAAACAGCGTGTATCAGCGACTTGTTAAAAATTCCATGCAGAGAAGTCGTGGCGACTATTAATCGTGCTGGATCTTTTGTGAGGTGTTCGATTCCCATTCAACCAAGCTTGCATCCATATCGTGAACTTCGTTGGCTCCTTAACCGAGAATTTCATGCCACCCCGTCAATTTATTATGGGAGTTATGAGGTAGTCAAGTCTATCTTAATCACGATAAGATAATCTTGAGAAAGACGATGTTGATTCGCCGCCATCATTAGTGGTTTTCTACTCATCTGTCTCTCCTGACATTCTGTCCTCCAGGAAGGTCATCGCGAGGTTTACACCGAACATCTTGATGTCGTTCTCTGCATGTTTTCGTATCAAGTCGGCAACGGAAGTTATCCCCCTCTCCGTCGCACGCTGAATTGCTCCATTGTATCCAGTTTCCCCCCTATCATGGCTAAGTGCCCCTACGTTCAGCAGAAACTGGACCATATCGAGCCTACCCTGTCTTGCAGCCAAGTCCAGGGCGCAATTACTTCTGTTCTTACTGGGGGGTTCATTCAGGTTAGCACCATGGTGAATAAGTAAAACTGCCATCTCCACGTCTCCCTGCACGGCGGCAAGTTGCAGGGCTGTATACCCATCCTCAAGCGCGGCAGGAGCATTAACGTTAGCACCTTCGTCGATCAGAAGCTGTATTAAGTCCAGCTTATTGCCATTTTCGTTGAATATATGGAAGCCCTGATCACAGGCAGCTTGAAGAGCTGTTCTCCCACCTCTACCAGTACCTGCCGGCTGATTAACATTAGCACCCCTATGCAGCAATTCCCTAACCAAGACCATGTCACCTCGATAAGCTGCGGCTTGGATAGGGGTGCATTGGAAATGAGAATGATGATTCACATCCAATCTGGAATATGAATTGATGTCTACACAGGCATCCAAGAGCTCCTGAATCAGCTCGTGCCGAACTTTGTGGTAGATTAGAGAGGATAGGCAAGAGCTGCGTGGAACAGGAGAACCGTGCCTGAGGAGAAATTCAAAAAGAGCAGACCTTGTCGCTATTATATTCTCATAAACATCAGGAATGTGTTCACGTAGAGGGAAATCCGGATTGATACAGGCTTCTAGTAGGCATGTATCTGAGGTCGACATGTCGCTGAAGCCTGGTTCAGAGTCCAGAAAGAGCTTGACTGTATCAAAGGCCGGACTAGGGTAAACAGTGCAGAGGAGATAATGCAAAAGGTTGCAAGCACTTGTATCCTGCGGGCCATTCCTCAATTTTGCACCACGGTCAATCAAGTATTCAAGCATCTGCCGGGTTGCAGGGTACAATACTAATTCCGTCTTAACATCGAGATTCCACTCGTCGCATGACCAGTCAGCTGAGAAACCCCTGTTACTGCTTACCAAGGCAATAATGCTGAATGATCGATAATTCACATCGAGCATGGCGTTAACGTCCACGCCACCATCCAGAAGCCACTGGACTGCGTCGAAGTTCTCCTTGCGAGCGGCCGTGCATAAAGCTGCTGCGCCATGTTGACTGAGCTCGGCGCCATACTGGGAAAGAATCATTAAGATTTCGATTCCTTCATCTTCAACACCGGCCTCTAGTATTTGCGAGTCTATTGCTGCCCCTGTGCGGAGAAGCAACTGTAGCGTGTCTGTAAAGCCCTCGGTACGGCCAAGTAACGTAGCCCCGACTACGAGATGGTAAAGGAGAATGTTCTCATGGAGTGGTAATGACGGAAGTGTTGGATCAACTCCGAATTCAATAATCTCCCTAATAACGTCGATGTGTGGATTTCTTCTTCTTTCTATGATTTGTTCAGCGAGAATTAGTTCTAAGAACACCATCATATCGAAATCATCTTCTGTCGAGTGCGAGACCAAATATTCATCTAGGGCTTCCTTGCCTCGCTTTGCCTTGAGGAAGATGTCTGGTCGAGTAACACGTCCCGCCATGTGTGAACTATGTGGAAGTAGTTCGAGGTAGAGCTCTTCATCCTGGTAATAACTTTGCTCCAGGACTGTGCGGTGCCAGCTCATGGGAATCGCTTCCTCTTCGTATAATCTGGCAAAGATGGAATATTCGTCATAGTCTTCCCATGCCAGATCAACATTTGCACCACAGTCTAGTAACATTTCAAGTGCTCGTCTCTGCGGTTCATTCTTAAGACAGAAACTAACCCGGCTTTCTCCGGGTTTATCTATGAAACGGTAATAGGTTGGTAGGTATCCACAGTCTGGTCTGAAAGGTGTAGCCGTGCGAAGGACCCCCTCGTCCAGAATGGACAGAAATAAGCTAAAGGTTGATTGCGTTTCTGATCCCTTGCTAATCCAAGGAGATTCTAATGGGCGATTAACGTCGCATCTCCCTAATAGCAGCTCCAGGCATTGCAGATTACCGGTGGCGGCTGCTTGGAGAACGGGGTTCTCATGATGAAAATCTCCTTTGCCTTCGACACGAACGCCGGCTTCTAATAAC
This sequence comes from Hypoxylon sp. E7406B, assembly GCA_000931505.1. Taxonomy (NCBI): domain Eukaryota; kingdom Fungi; phylum Ascomycota; class Sordariomycetes; order Xylariales; family Hypoxylaceae; genus Hypoxylon; species Hypoxylon sp. E7406B. Next base: position 146,546 of record JYCQ01000139.1, on the reverse strand, counting down.
CTTCGGACAATATTCGGCTCTCCCATCGAACTAGCGTAACAAAGGTATAAGTGGCCATATTCGCGAAGAGATCTGTCGAAATGTCGAAGTTCAACGCCCATTAGGAAGACGAAAGCATCTCGATGGCCGAACTGTCCGGCGCAGCCTGCTGCGAACTCCCATAAATCCTCCGTGATAGAAATGCCACTCTGGAACAATCTAACTAGGATTTCCCGGGGAATTCGGTGAAGCAGAATCTCGAAATCCTCAGGACACGAATGAAGGCGCCGCCATTCGAGGATCCTATTAGAAATTAGATACACGACTTTAGCGAGAAAATGATACACGCTAAAGTTGGGCGATAACTCCGAGGATGGGGTCTCCTTGCTCAAGCATGGAAACGCGATTGAATGAAATACGGAACTCGGCTCGCTTCCGATATGAGTACCGCCTCTCGTGGTGCCGGCATCCGACTGGTGGTCCAGTTCCTTATCATGAACGTTCGGAACCTCGAACAATGATTTGGCATTTGCTAGCACAAGTATTAGTTTATGATACAAGACTATGAGCATAGCGGGTAGTTTGTGAATACGTACGGAAAGTCTTCTCTATGAAAATATTCGTAGGAAGATCAACCAGGGACGCCCGGCATTCAACGAAAGCCACTTTGAGGATTTCTGCAGCTCTAGTCTCTTGACAGAGGGGATTGATCAGGGCACCAGAATACTGTTGAATCTGAGATAGACCAGTTGTATTTTGTTTTGCAAGAATAAACACCTCTGGAGATAGCGGAGTGGACATGGTGGTTGACGTGGAGGCGCAAGGCATTAGGGGAAGGCTTGCCGACGGCACCTGGTCAAGAAGAGGCGGCGGCCGCATGACGTATCCCACTGGGGAGGGAGTCCTCACCACCAGGCCAGCCGGGAGCATGGCACTTCCACCTAGCTCAATACTTAGTTATAGCCTACGACACCTCCAAGTAACCGGCGAGGTGATAGGAAAATGGCCTCACATACCCTTGCCTGTCGATCGAGCTCCCGATCTTCTAATCTCCTTCCATGCTTTTTCCCAGGGAATCTGCGTTCCATTCAGATACACTCCTGTTGGCATGCCGTTTCTGTTTAAATAATGTTGATACACCGCGGACCAGTCGGCTTTCTTGAGTTTCTTACGTAGACCAAGTTCATCTCGAAGTTTGGTCTCATATGTCGCTAAACTTTACAGGACCTTGTTAGTAGCCTGATAAAGAACAGATAAATGAGTGTTCATACGGGATGACGGGAAACCCGTGTTCCTTCTCCATGATACGCTTCACCTCCTTCAGTGTCTTCCTCTCAGCCTCATAGAGCTGCCGAATAGTTGACTCATTCTGTTCCCATATGTCGCCCACCGAATCCATAAAGGGGCGCTTGGTATATGACATGGTAAAGCGAGAAAAGAAACGTCGAAGTTGTTTCAAGATTTGAAGGTGTCTGGTTCTACTCATAATTTGTTGAGGGGAAAGCCTGCATTTTTAAAGCTGATGACACAGCCCGGGATAGAGGACGAGGCTCCGGGTAAGTCACACAATGTAGGACTTTGGTGTGGCGTATGCTGTCCAATTTCTTGTGGTGCAGATTACCCTGGCGTGGGCGTGGGCTTCGCCAGGTTCTGTCCAAAATCTACCCACTCATAAAGCATCCTACACGTAAGGCGTGACATGCGCGCGTCCGACCCTCCATTGACTTATTGGTATATTTCATTGGATTGTCCAAAATCTTGTCCAAAACCCAGCCAGCTACTAAGGATCTGCGAGTCAGATTCCTTTTTTGTAGCTTCAGCCTTCTTCCTCGAGTACGGCTTCTTACGCCTCCTTTTCATGTACATGACAGTTGAAGGCTCAATTGAGCCCAGTACCTAAGATATATAAAATCATATTATGGCCGCCTTCCCATGGATTGAGCTACTACCCAAGCACACATTAAGCCACTCAAGTCATCAGCCCCTATTTAATCATAATCGTACCTCCTTGGACCTGATTCGCCATGGTCCTGACGAATGAGACCATTGTGGGGATCATTAGTCTACTCATAATGTGCCTTTTTTCCTGCCTAGGTGCTCTCGCACGTTCTATGCGCCGCCGGAGAATGCAGTCAGAAAGAGAGAACACAGTCATCCCGCTTGAACCAATACCTACCCTTGATGATATAACCTCACTTGAAGGGGGAATGCTATATACCGCGGTGAGATTCCGGGTGTGCTGCATAAGAAGTTACTCATGACTGATACAACCTTCAAACAGAGGAATATAAGGGTCGAGACATTCATGATCAGATCAACTACTGTACCAAATTTCCATTGGACTTTTCGTCATAATGGATCGGATCTTGGACCCGCCCACGCATGACCCTTTAGAGTATTTGATGGGGGCCGGACGTAATGGTGTTTTTTCTTATAATTCCCGAAGGAGGTGTGGTGGCGGGTGTCCTATCTGACTGGATGGCTTAAAAAATTACTTATTTACCTGCAACTACAGTTGTATCTCTAGAGAAAGTGGTAGTAAAGATCTGACAGTGCCACCCATTGGCGCAAAGGTACCCCACGAGTTCATGGATTTAACCGACATCCCGACAAATCTACTTCAAAATGCTAGCAAGAGACCGACACTAGCCAGGTACCGAAGGATGGTCAACATTGTTCGTAAACTATACTGGGGAGGTCAACTTAGCATGATGGAAGGATATGGAGCAGAAGATGTCGGTTCGTTGGATATGAAATATTAGGTAGCCACTAGGCGTGCTTATATGCTCTCGCTTCGAGTTGCGCGATATCTACAAGGAATAGGTACCCTTATCAGTAGTCTATTCCTACGTCCACTAAGCCTTGTGTTTCTATTAGGCGATGTCATAAGAAAGGACATTAATCAATTAAAAAAGGAGGGGACTGAAACTGCCTAGGATTAATTGTATCAATTATCATAATTGCATACATCCGTTTTGCGAGATGAGCTAAGTTTGGATGCTAAAAGCTATCTTATGAGCTACCACCAGGGGGTAATACTTGCACAGTCCATCAATGACTGCAATGAAAAAGCAACCAATTGCTAAAACCAGATTGTTCAGTGTTATCGTTCATCTCCGCATAAGTATCGTGGCACTAATCCACCTGTGTCTCACACCATGCGAGTTCTAGAAAGGGTATCATCATTTCATACTCCGTCCAATGCAAATAGGGGCTAAATTTTGCCGCCGTTATAAAAACTTTTAGAACCTGCCGTGACCTCGAAAACATGTTTCATAAGACTGATTCAATGCTGATATATGTCGTTATCGTGAGAGGGTTAATAAAAGCCGCCGCCGCGACGACGACGATCGTGTCGGTTACGAGGCGTCCAACCAGGATCGAAGCCACCTCGGCCGTGACCGCGTCCATGGCCATGACCATGACCACGAGGTCCTCTAGGGCCACGAGGCTCGTGACGACGTTCCTCGCGAGGATCCTGGACGAGTTCTTCAACTTCTTCTTCGTACTCTTCCCATTCATCCTTAGTATACTCATCGTATGCTCTTTGCTCTTGGGCCGCCTCTTCTGCGTCAAAGAGGAACCGTATCGTGCCTCTCTCGGGTCCCCTGGGCCCGCGCTTAATGGTGCTAGTTCCAGCAGCCGAAGGCGTGCTTAGTGACATTGGCGAACCTGTTGATGGTGTAGGAGGCGGGATAGTATTCTGGCACTCTCTGCATTGATTCATGTAGCGCGAGAGGTTCGCACGCTCAACGTACTGGTTGATCTTGATCTGGATGTCGATGAAGACCTGCAAGTCAAACATAGGACCAACCTTAGTTGCCTTGCCATGTTGCGTGTAAAGGTCGAGGAGGTCGAGCATCACCTCGGCCACAGACTGCTCATCTGAATGCCAGTCGACAGGGTCGATGTTCCCGAACTCGTTCAGAAAATGGCCTGTAACTAGAGCGGTAAGCTGTGCTACTACAATAGCACAGGTATATGAACCGTGCTTCAAAGGTGCGTAGGTCTTGTACAAGTCAATTGACATCTTCAACGCAGTCGGAAAGAAGTGCCTGATATCGGTGGATGGACCGAGGACTTTCTTAATGATCTTCACCAGAATTTTTTGAGGGAACCGGACGCGAAAATCAAAGCTAATGGCTTCAACCATGTACCTCTCTATGCCGATGACAACCTTCGAGGGCTGGTCAAACATCTGCATCATAAGTCAGCTTATATATGTAAAAGGGGCATATCAGTGGCTGACTAACCTTGTCATCTGGGGTAACCAAATGATCCGGGTTCTTGAAGTTGTGGTGGGCGCATAGAACCTCGCGCGACTTCTTTAAGGTGTCCTCGACCTTGCATGCCACGAATAGCGAGGCTACAGCCGCTTCGGTGTAGTTGTAATCGGGAGCTGGATGCTCTAGTCGGAATCGATGGTAGAACGTGMAAGCCGTATTATAGGTCTTGACTGGTCTGGGGTGGATTGACAATTAGAGTTCTCGATCTTTAAAAAAAAACCGAGTCGGTGGAATGACTTACAATAAGAGAGCTTCCCTGATGGTCTCAATCACCTGAACACCTTGGAGACGGTAGTTTGCCTCCCTAGCAGCATCCAACCGCTTCTCGGTGAACATTCGGCGAATATGGCACTCGCAGATATACTGGTGGCCGACTTTGATAGTTCCTAGGGGCGGACCAGTGGCTGCTGCATGAGAGTCCATTGTGCCGTTCTTCGCGACGTGAGCTGGCGCCATCTCTTCAGTAGTTTTGGGCGTCTGGGTTAGCTGCTGGCGAGAGTGGTGACGATACGCGGAGTAGGAGGCGGGAGTTATGGTTGCGGCAGAATCATCGGATTCCCATTCGTCGTCGGACCCGTCAAAGGAATCTTGATTGTCACCGTCAAATGCGTGATCCTGAATGTCCAGTGGGGAATTGCGCTTCCTACCCTTGGAATATTCCTTCAATCGCAAAGTTAAGGCGACATCGCTCGGCAAGGAAGGAGAGTTGATTACATCAAGCTCTGGATCTGCGTAGGAGCTTGAGCTTCTAGCCTCTGACAGCGGGCTCTTATCAGGATCATAGTTAATCCGAATGGCTGATCGTGGGGATGCCCCCAGGGGCGGCCCTATCGGGCGGGGCGGAGTAGTGGGTGGGGCCGAGCCCGTCCATTTCGGACCCATAGCGGCGCGGCTCGTCACCGGACCAAGAATTACACTCGTCTTATACAGGCTGGTAATAAGTAATACCGACAAGGATATACACAACACAGGGTTAACAAACGAAGGAAAGGTTTTGATCGATTAGTATAGTGCAGTTGAGTGAAAAGATGTACATATGGAGACAGTAAAGTGTTGGGAGAGAGTAGGTTTGGATTCACGAAGTTGTATGAGGTTGGAAGAAGCAGAAAAGATGTAAAAAGGCCAGAGAAAGAGAAGCAAAGTATGGCTAAAATACGCAGACCAAAGCCGAGCCCACTGGTGGCAGCTTCCAACCAAATATCTGAAGCCATCGTCGGTGCAGGATATGGGTGCTGCGCGCTGGCGAGCGCGCGGGATCTCGGCTTACAAGCTTCAGCCAATAGGAAGCTTAGCTTTAAATCAACGTCAGCCTCCTGATCGCGATGCGGCACAGCCACCTTGAACATTCCTTTTTCATGCACCGCGCTCCATCATTTTCAACTAAGCTGCCATTAAATCATCTACAAGCCCACGATATGCCMCCCAGCCGTATTTGATTATTAGCACGAGTTACGCAAGTTTCGAGCAAGATGACTTTACTCCATAAAATACCGGTATTCCTAACCCTTGCCTCCGCCGTCGGTTCCGTCCTCGCAGACCCCACCAAATTCGAGCGCACCTCCAACCCTGACGATGAAAACGACACGCCTCTACCGGTCGTGATCTGGCACGGTCTTGGGGATACCTTTTCGGCCGATGGCCTGCAGTCCGTTGGCGCATTAGTTGAGAAGGTTAACCCGGGCACCTTGGTCTACTACGTGCGCCTCGACGAGAGCCCCTCCAACGACCGAACCGCGACGTTTTACGGCAACGTGACGGAGCAGATCGCGAAAGTATGCGATGACCTTGCCGCGCACCCCATCCTCTCGACCGCGCCAGCCATTGACGCCGTCGGGTTCAGCCAGGGCGGTCAGTTCCTACGCGGCTACATCGAGCGCTGCAACTTCCCGCCAGTGCGGAGCCTCGTCACGTTCGGGAGCCAGCACAACGGCATCGTAGACTACAAGGCATGCTCGGCAGCAGACTGGCTGTGCAAGGGCGCGATGGCGCTGCTGCATGGGAACACGTGGAGCTCGTGGGTGCAAAGTCGGTTAGTTCCGGCGCAGTACTTCCGCGACCCCAAGGACTTGGACAGCTACCTCGAGTACTCGAACTTCCTAGCCGACATCAACAACGAGCGGGAGGTCAAGAATGAGACTTATGCTAAGAATATCGCGAAGCTCGAGAACTTTGTCATGTACATCTTCGAGAATGACACGACCGTCATTCCGAAGGAGACGGGCTGGTTCGAAGAGGTCAACGGCACAGAGATCACGCCGCTGAGAGCGCGAAAGCTGTACTCTGAAGATTGGATTGGCTTGAGGGCCCTCGATAGAAAGGGKGGGTTGCAGTTCAAGACCACACCCGGTGAACACATGCGAATATCAGATGAAGTACTCGAAGACACATTTACTGAATTCTTCGGTCCCTTCAAGAAGGCTGACTCGAAGGACGATGAGAGATCAGACGAGCTGTAATCATGAGGCATTTCATCAGTGTATAACTAGGGATTATGATCAGGCACAAGCGATATTGACGTAGCGTTTCCTTAATCGAAGTTTCTTGATCTAAGCTTTTTTGCCTGTTCCCCCCGTACGCCGTTAATTCGTTATTAAAGCCTATGCTAATAGACCCCAACTCCTGTTGGCACAAGTATACCTCCTATGCGACAGTTGACTACACGAGGACCCTTAGACTTCCAAAGCCTTCTTAGCGGCCTTCTTCTGCTTCTTTAGGGCTGCTTTCCGCTCTGCAATTTCCTTGTCCAACTTCGTATCATCACTCTCAGGCAGCTTAGCAACCTTGGTCTTCTTGAACTTCTTTGCCACAGGCTCAGCCTCCTCGGGCTGTCCCTCGAGCGACTTGCGCTTCTTTCCAATATTTGCCTTCTGAGCAGGGAGAATAGCCTTAGCCTCCTCCGACTCGTCAGCCACGACGTCCTTCTGGTCTAACCACAACTCATCCGTCAACCAGATAGGAAGGGCGGCGGTCTCTGGACCCTTAATGTAAATGCTCTTGACGTTCTTCCATTTTCCTGGCACGAACTTTTCTACCAGAGTCTTCGCCACAACATTAACGTTCTCCGCGATCTGCTCGGCGGTCCAGTTGGCATTCCCAACGCGAATTGCGACGTTAACCGTAGGTGAGAGGTTGACAAGCGCAGCCCCGACGGCACGCTCAATCTCGCCTGCCAGCTGGATGGGTGTACAAGCATTGGGGGTGTCTGCATTCTTCGTGCGCTTTACTCTCTTTCCGTCGCTCTTGGGGACGCGAGCTTGTATCTCGACTGGAATGGGTCGTTTCGCCGTTGTCTTGTAGAACGTCTTTCCGAGGATAGACGGTAGCCTGTTTATGATACGTGTATCACCCAGAAACACATCGTGCTCAGCATAAAGCTTGCGCTGCGCCTCGTATGCCTTGAACTTCGCTTTCAGCTTGGAGACGTCGATGACTCTCGTGACTCGCTTGCGCCATTCGGCAGGGAACTCTTCGGAGGCAACCAGATTCTTGTATAGACGCTGGGGCTCGGCAGTGATGAGGCAGATTCGGACCTCGGGATCGGTATTCAGAGGGTGAGGGAGAGGAATTTTGCCTGGTTTAAGGCTTCGGGAATCGACAATGTGTCGCTTTGTGGTGAGGTTTAGCCAAACGGGTAATTCATGGACGCCCTCCTCATCTTCAGGGTCGGCGAGCAGATCCTTCTTCTCGGCACTGCTGGCTTTCTGCTTCGAAGCCTTCTTCATATGCGCCAGCAGCGCTTTCGATGCTTTCAGAGTCTGGCGAAAATTAGACCTAGCCTAGGTTGTGTGGACTAGAAAGGAACAAACCTGTTCAGGATCTACGAGAGAGACCGCCGTCTCACTCCGTAGAGTGACTGTCTTGGAAGGGGCCATTGCGATAGTGACCTGTTTTCAGCTTTGGAAGATTGAAGCTTTCCTTCACTTCGAGAATCGCAAATCGCAAATCGATAATCGATAATTTTTTTTAGTTCCTTTGACGGAACACTGAGGAGTGGGGCCCGCTAGTTGAATTTTCTGAATTGGTCCGAGCTTCTTGTCGTTTTTAGGAATGGGTTTTCACTTATCGATTGACCCCCGCGAGCTAACTGTGGCCCCGACCAATCACGTCTAAGAATTTATAGACTCAATACCCCTTTGGGTCTCTACTAACTCGTTGTCTGAGTATTGACTTGAAGAAACTATTCGAATAGAATCCTCTTTGGAAGAGAAGAGTATCTGGGACTGAAAATAACATCAACGAGATATCTTTTCGAGTCCACCTGTTGAATTAGTACCTACCGTGCAAATCATTGCAGAGATACCCCTCCTTTTCTCTCCTTAACTCCGGTAGCTATGTTGTTAACTCTCGTGAGAAACAGTCCACAATGTCTTATAGTGTGCGAATTGGGTGGATTTGGTAGCAGAACTGAGCTGGCCAATTGATGAGTTCCAAGAGCCCATCGGCCGAATACCTAAACTGCCTAAAACCACGATATGCCTATTCTAATATTGAACGAGTTTGGATTTGAACACAAACAGTAAGGGGGTTTTCAGCCCAGTTGGTGGCTAACCGTCCCAATCAATAATCTTGACACAGAAAACTGGGGAGTTTTGTCAAAGTCATGATATCTTGCAATTCAAATACACAGCTGTGGCACCTTTCGAAGAGCCACAACATACGATCGAGCTGAGAAAAACGCATGTCGCTTAATATGCATTCATCTATCAATGTTACGACGCGTCCAAAAGCAAAGTTCACAACTGGCCGGCGCAACTTTTTTCTTCCCTTATAATTCGCCAAAGTAAACTCTGATGATTCATTTTGTCTAATTGTGTTTACAATTAAGTCGAGTTCGAGCGTCGTTTATCTCGCTAGGCATGGTTGTGACCGGGGCTTACGCTTGAGAAAGCCTTTTTGCAATAAGTGAAGCCGAGAAAATTGGAAACAACCATAATGATGAAACATAGTAGCTTGAAGACATTATTCTAACGAGAATCTAGAAATTAGTGGAAGAAATACCTATGTTTATTGTTAGATTAAATAGGTATAAATACGAATATGAGAGCTGAATTTTCATAAATATTGTCCGGTAGAACAGTTTGCTTATCATTATGTGTAGAAATGAACTAGAGGAGTTTGGCGATTCGGATACGATACGAATTAACCGTCGTGGTGGCCGTTGTTTCGCTAGCAAAGACCCGAGCTGTTAGCGACCCAGCAAGAGCTCAGGTATTCCCACACAATAACACGGGTTCTACTGGTTATAGGTAGCCGTGATGTCCGCGGTTGCGTAAACCACTGTCCTGGGAAAAGTGGAGGTTGGTTCCGCCCGTAGTAGCTAGCGGCAATGCCGAGTTGGATGTAAGTGCCTATGCAATTGGCATAGAGATAGAGGTCGCTCAGACCCTTTTGTTGTCGTCACATTCCAGATGATCCGCGGTTATGAAACAAGCTTGGAGATCTGGGTGAACGAGGAGGGGATATCTGCAAATCAGAATTACTTCGCATATCTATCAAGTATATTGATGCTATTATAATTCAAACAGTCGCTTCACATTTGAATATACGAACGCTCTGTTTGAGAAGAATCGGATCACGGCGTTCAAGAAGCTCCGCTGCTGCTTAAATCAAGACGAAACATTGAGGACAGGGGTCATAAAAGCCACCCGGAACTTTGGGCATTTCATCACACGTTTATGTATCTCATAGCAAATAGACGGAACGTCCCGTCGATTATGTACGTGCACCAACACGCAGTTTGATCGATGATAAAAGAGAGTTTTGTCACCAAGATGATCTGAGCGTGCTGTTGAAACGTTTTGTGTCGTGGCAGATCCAAGCTCGCCAAGTTTCGTCGATCTGATAGTCAACTGATCGGCGTTCATCGTCCAGTAAGATGCGGGGAGTATGGGATGGCATCTCAATCTTAATACATTGCAGCAGTCGTCACACATCACGCAAATTGCCATGACAAACTGTCAGTCACATTGGCAGGTTGTCAGGATGGACGGCACGGGTGATGACCGGAACTCAATTCAAGCATGCCAGCGCATACCCGTAGAAAACATCAGACGAGAACCCTTCCTACGTTTCTATACCTAGTCCTAGTGAACCAGGTACCTGTCGGTACCTGGATTGCTCACTCGTCTGTTGGAAATCCAAATAACGATGCGCTGGAATTGTATTCCATCCTGCGAAGCGAGTATAAATAGTATGCGTCCAGCTTTATCGGCTGCCCCAAGAGGTAACATAAGCGACGAGAATATAGACCAAGTTGACCAAAAGTTCTTCGTACGAGACTCGCGCCGCAACTCCGCCGCAAGACGTTCTGCAGGGCAGGCGATCGCGTCGCAGAAAGCTGACTACATATTTTGGAGGATCTGTCATTCGACTGACACCAACAACACTACTCAATGACGCCAGATCCAATGCAATAGGTAGGTAGTACATGGGTATATGCGCAGAGGATACTGTAGCCGAGCCAGACCAGAGGCTTCGTCCGTAGAACGCCGCGCCTGAGCTTCACAACCCTTGCCTAGGAGTGAGATTTTGGTACCTACATACAGTAAAGTGCTTATATGACAATTTTCCGGGTTCCTATTAATGGTCACCAGGAACGTCAGATGGATGAGATCGAATCCGAACATTGCTAAGTTGGTGCCAAATGACATGCGTCTGAATCCTTCCAGCTATTTTCTGATCCTGTCCAGTGAGAATGTTCGACGCTAGCTCGCAGTTGTTAGACCTTTTTCTCTCTGCCGAGGAAGTTTTGGAATCGAGAGCCTGGGCGACAAGGGTACGAAATGCTTGTTCGACGAAGTACCGTATTGCTTGCGCATTGAATCCGTTCCCTCGTAGACCGCGATAATTTCTCTTCAGTATCAGACCATTGCCCACACCGTTAGGAAGCTAGTCCCATCACTAAGGGGAGAGGCTACGAATTATCCAGGTCCCTGCGATAATAAGCGTCAGATTCGTCTTGTGATCTCGGTGCAATACAGGTATGTAGGTACTATCTAAGCCATCCATCCCTGCGGGCTAGAAAAATCTAGCGTACGAGCCGCCCCTTTTTGAGAAAAGGTCCGATCGGTGCTAGATCGAATCGGTGACGTTAAGCTTCGCCAATCCCAGCCGAATCCTGAAAAGATAGGCCGGTTTATCAAACGAGACGAACGCTGGTCACAGATGGGGTGAACTGTTGAGGCCATTTTGGAGTAGAACCCTACAGCGACACGCAATCCGCGTTTGCTAGGCACTTTATTTGCGGTATTACAACTGCTATMCCCTCCACTCCAGGGACTAGATCGGGTTCAACAGACTTCCAGTCAACTTGGAAATACGTTGCAGATGTATGGCTGCAGTGCGACCCTAAGCTTTAATAGTCTAGTGGATCTCGGCGGCCGAGTCCATTGGTCCCTGTAGCTCGATGTCGAGCTTGTGCGAGCTTGTCAAGATGGAGTAAGCAAGGGTGTCTACTGAGATGCGCCATACGTGCCTCTTCCGCCTTTTCCTGTAAGTACCTACACACACACAGCGCTGGATTCGACGGAATCTGCACGTGTAGCGGGGAAGTTGGCCACGCAACAAGGGCACGTTACAAGAGGGGAGATTGGCAGTGCCGGGATATCCATGCTAGCTGCACCAGACGATTTTCATATGGGAAAGTTGACCGAAAATCGACCATCTCAAGCATACAGATCCGTAGTACCGTACAAGTACAGAAAGCAGCTCGCTTCACCTGTTGATCTGTGCAAACCCCGTTTCCTTCACCTTGCTCGGGTTGACGTACGAATAGGAGATTCCTTGCGAGCTTCTACATTCGATCTCGTTATATGTATTCGACTGCAATCCGCCTCGGCCCCGCCGTCCCGTAATCTTAGAGCTCGTCCGTAAAGTAGGTGAGAGAGAGCCCTTGTCGGTTTAGGTGTGTCTGGTTGTGTCGGTGACAACAGGATTCCCGCCTTAACATAGGTTTTAATATTCGTTTGCGTGAACCAAACTTGCGCGAGAGTGTGTGAGCAGAGCCATCCTTCCGCCCCCCACCCTACCGTTACCGCCGACTGCCACCTCTTTATCGTGAGTAATATATGTGGTCGATGCCTTGCGCCCTTGAAGGATAGAAACTTGGATCAGTGGGTGACCGCGGGTCAACACCACCATGGAGTCGTTGTGGGTGCTCTCCCATCAGAATTCCTCCGAACGCCTCTTTCGAGCGTCCGAAACACTGACTTGGATGATCGAAAGGTCTATTACAACCGACTGTATTACACTCAGCAGTACAATTGCTAAAGCTAGCGTCGTACTCAATGGCTTTGTCCGCGACGTCCGGGAGGCCCGGTCCGACGTAGACGGCGTTTCGCGCGAGTTACACTCACTGCAAAGTGTTCTGGATCTCTTGAAGGAGGATGCTGGATTATTCCCTCCGGAGCTCGCAGAACGGATACCTGCCGTCATCGAGCATTGTTCTAATGTCGTAACCGAGCTAGACACCAACATATCAGCTCTAAGTAGTAGCGATATTCCGAAACAAGACAAGCGATCACGATGGCTCGCGACGGGAAGGAAAGACGCCGCGGCGTTCAGAGCCTCGTTGGAGGCGCATAAAGCAGTCCTAGGTCTTGCGCTAGATTTAGTCGGAGCGTATGTACGACATGGCCCGCGAACAAACAGGTTGCTAACGAAAAAAATAACAGGACTACCATTCGGGATGTCACCGGGGTAGAACCCAATAAGCGAAATACGATAGAGAGACATCAGAACAGCGCCGATGTTCTGGAAGACGTTTCCAGAATTCTAGTCGAGATGAGCCAACTGCGGATGCGATTACCTAAAGAATTTGAAAAGAAGGAGAATGAATTTAGTCTTTATGACTATATGGCTTGCCTGAAGCTGTACGCCGAGAAGGTCATTAGTTGCAAAGAGAGCGAACACGAGGCTGAACAGAACGTTAAAGATGTTCATCAAAGCGTGGATCAGGGTGCTTTCGTAGGAGGAAATCATTTATTCGGAGCTTACCTCGGAGACAAACCAGACAGCGCGATTGACTTCACCGTCGAACCAGTATTCAAGACGCTCAACGATGCTCTGGCACATCCCGAGGAGGAAAGCATCCCGACTATCGAAGAGTTGATGGCCAGCTTTGTGGGTATTCCCAGCCGGGCACCCACACCGCCGCCAAAGGATATAAAGAGACTCGAGCTTGCCCGAAGCCATATGGTATCTCCATTTGAGGGTATGCCGGACTCTCCAACAAATCCGTATGGCGTTGTCACCGAGATCAGTTCGGTGGGTCGGACGATAGGATCGCCACCTTCCGTGACGAAAAGTAAGGGGTTCGGGAAGATTTTCGCACCCATCAAACATGCGATTTCCGAAGGTAGACCTCAGACGCGGTCCACTACTTCGACAGCCGCAACGGATACACAGCCTGCGACCCCAATTATCCAAGCCAGCCTGGTGAGAAGGGGTAGCCACAGGTTGTCGGTATCTTTCAAGAAGCTGCCCATGTGGAGCCCTGAGCTGATGGTGAATGAACCCGAAGGACCGAATTCCAATGCAGTCTTCGGCGTCTCGCTCCAGAAGAGCATGCAGGTAGCCAAAGGAACCTCCAAAACCCACCATGCAGGAAACGGCGGTTCGTCGCGACGAGACTTCCCCCTATGTATGCAGAAGTGTTGTTTCTTCCTGAAGAACGAAGGTGTTGAAGCACCAGATATCTTCGCCGAGCCGGGCGATAGCTACCGGGTCCAGAAGCTGAAGGACATTTTCAGTAGCGCTCCGACTTACGGCGAAGATATCAATTGGAATAACTTCGGAGTATACGATGCCGCAGACCTTATCCTGCTCTTCCTTTCACAGCTTCCGAAGCCCCTGATCCCAGAAACCGCAGCTAAGAGGTGGATTGCTCTTTCGAGACAAGCGACACTCAGTGGCTCTCACGCAACGAGACTTGACCAATGCATTGATTTCTGGGAAGAAGCTTTGGGTTGCCTTCGAGGGCCAAGCCGCACATTGTTCAAGTTGCTGCTCAATCTATGGGCTGATGTCGCACAAGCAGAAGAAAGGAACGACATGACGGCCGAACGGCTAGCTGGCGTCGTCATCAAACCCCTTATGCACATCTCGTCCACGAAGCACGAGACGGACTACATGCTGTCTCTAGCTTTCCTCATCCGAAAGCGGGCAGAATACACCGATATGCTGAAGAAAGATCAGGCGGATGTCAAGCGGATTAGCAGAGCAGCATGGTGATGAGACAATCCCTAAAAGCCTGAGGTCCGCATCCAAAGCATACTCGACTTCAACTCGCAGCCTTTATCACGTCTTATTATACCTTTACTAACAGCTCATATACTCGTCGTTGAATATTTCGCATGGAAGATACCCGGCGCATTTCTCATATAAAGTTGTCTTGTCTATTCTGTTGAATTTGGAGCATGATTTGGAGTTGGTCAATTACATAATTATGAAGAGGCTAACAAGATCTTGACCGAGGCGGTGGATAGGTGGGGACGCGCCTTGGTTGGGGGAGTGAAGAGGCTGGGACGATGCAACAATGAGATATATGGTGTCCACCGCTGTTGAAGGTAGCAAGCGGCACGATTTTCCCCTCCATCTTAGCGCAGGGTTTCTCTTAATGTGTAACAGCGTTGTAGGTTTGCTGGATTTCAAACCTGTTTGTCTATGATACCAAGCGAGTTATACAAGATACCTTTTTTATATAGTTTTTATGTCATGTTGTTTATGGCAATAGCATGACATCACGTAGGAATTTGGAGGTAAAACATATAGTTAACCATTTGATATCCTATACATCTCGGTCGAGTTTAAATACGTGAAAGAAGTGTCGGGCTACCTGCGTGGTGAAGCTTTACATTAGGTACATATACATACATGTATGTATTCGTAAAAGCGATGACGGAAGTTCGCCTTGTGTAAGCAAGGTAAAAGGCACCAAGGAGGTAGGCAAGAAGACGTCATTCAACGTGGATTCAATGTAACACGCACCTGCCTGGACGAGTATGTAATACCTTATACCGCTGCACTTATATACCTATGCAACAGATATGAACATTGTGTACGGCTTATCCTTATTCATAGTTTGATTATACACACATGGATCCCTTATTCCTAAAGCTGTGGGGTCGCTAGAAACCTGACGAAAAAAAAAAACCCACTGAAGAGTCTGTGTATTACGGAGGCTGGTTAGCTACATATGTATGTATGTAGGCAGGTCGGCTGACGGCTAAAAACGCGCCTGCAGCAAGTCAAATTCAATAGATGAAGCAACCGCGACTTGCGTTGGTTTTGATAGTGAGGAGAAACCGCGTCGAAGGAGTGGAGCCCACATGCCGAAATTCTTGAAGGACATCGAGAAACGCCGGGACCCAGCCACAACCTTACCTCTCACTCTCCATCTGGTCTCCCATTGCCAGACCAAGCGACCCCGACCAATTTTCAGACCACGAATAGAAAAAAAAGAAGAAAGAAAATTCAATTGTAATATTGCGGTCCTGTTTACTTTGTATAAATTTGTTTTTTCCCACTTCATTCGTCGGTGCACAGAGCACATAGCAAGCTTACCACAGCTCGGACACGGAGCCGAATTGTGTAAGTGGATTGAGTGGGGAGGAGGGAAAATCCAGCTAAAAAAAGAGCGTGTACTGAACGCGCACCGCGAACCCAGGTCCCGACTAAGACGCGCAGAGAGCCCACACCTTTTGTCAGGGCGGACCGTGATACAACCACTTTTTCAAATCTCTCAATCCTTTTTTCTATCCCTCTCTTCAAACTTCACGACACTCTCTCCGCTACTCTTATTTGGGATATTTCTATTTTGCTATGCTTGCTGACCTCCCGTCATGACTTCATCGCCCGTTAAGAATATGGAGGGAGCTACCGCAGAGGAGCCCTCGCTGCCCCCTGCATCTTCCTCTTCGTCAAGCCTTCGCGGTATGAAGCGTCCTGCACCCTCTTTACTCCCGCCTTTTGAGCCTCTTTCATCTTCGCCGGGATTTCCACGACCATTGAAGAGACAAGCTCGCGATGGGCCTCTCGGGTCGAGTTCGTTCTTCAAATATCCCACGCCTGTTCCCACCTCCAGTACCGGCATCCTGTCATCGTCTCCCCCACGTGTCCAATCTTCCAGACCCGGACTTGAACGATCACAATCGTCTGTATCGGAACGAGCACCATTGTCCGCCGTACCTTCGGTCGAACTCAACGAGAATGGTGAGATGCTGCTGATGGGCAGGTCAAGCACGTCATCCAATTATGTCTTGTCCACCAATCACCTTGTCTCTCGCGTCCACGTCAAGGCACGATATATCCCGGCAGTAGAAGCGCTCGAGCCGAACAAGGTGGAGATTATTTGCACCGGTTGGAATGGGATTAAACTTCATTGCCAGGGGCGAACATGGGAATTGGCGAAGGGGGATACCTTCACGTCAGAAACCGAGACCGAGATCATGATAGATGTTCAGGATGCGAGAGTAATGATACAATGGCCGAAGAGGGATCGCCATGAATCCGTTGCCAACTTGTCGGATTCATCATGGGATGAGTCGCCACGCTCTAGACCTCGTCATAACGGCCCTGGATCAGACTATCTGCAGTCGAGTCCCCTTCGGCGACAAACACGGATTAGGTCACCCGAATCTCCATCTCCAGCACACAATTCCTCAAGCAGTCTTAACTCCCTGCTTGCCAACGACACGAGTGAGCCGGTCCAGATCTATGAGGACGCGAGTGATGACGAGCAAGAGCTTCCCGAACCTACACCTGCTGCGGACGTGTCATTCGCACAAACAGAAGTGACGAACAGCTTCTCGAGTGACCTTAGCGACCCTGATGACGATTTTGACGAGGAGAATGACCCTATTGTGCATTCATTCGGTCCTTTCGGTGCCAACCTCTCGAAGCGACTAGCGGCGTTCTCAGCGAAATCTCCAAAGCAACCGTCTCGTGGACTATCAGGTGATACGACAGCCAAGCCGTCAGCAGAGCCAGAGGAGAAACCTCTCAGCCGCATTGATGTGGATGCTGTTAGAAATCACGTTGTTAATCAATTGGCGTTCTCTCGACTCTCGTCCACTCCCCTGTCTGCCATCCTGAATAATCTTCCTACCGAAGAGAAAAAGGATTTGACTAAGACCGAACTGAGCGGCATCATCGGATCGACATCTTGCATTGGAGTCATCGCTCGTCAAGGAAAAGACGCGGCTGGCAAGCCCCTTGAGAGCGAGTATTACTACATCCCCGAGCATGACGACGATGAATCGCGTCGGGTCGCTGTGACGGACGGCTTGCGGAAGCCCAGCTTGAGAGCCTGCAGAAAACAACACAAGGTACTTAATCTAGAATTCACCATTATAAGACTTGAGAAATTGACTGTGATTAGCAATATTACTGGAAGCGACCGAAGACTCCGTAGACCCCAGTGCAGCTGGCTGCCTAGATTCGCATTCGGTTTCACGAATTCATTCTCGGGGTTCTATAGAGCGGAGCCATCCTTTCTCGTTGATGATGACTCCTCACGTTCTTCGTTATTTTTCGCTTGTGTTGTTGGCAGCTACGTTCTCGCTGTTCTTTGCATAGCCGGAGGCGTTGGGTTGCTTTTTGCTATGGCTTTCGTTATTGGAGTTTGATGTGTTTCGATGATATCCCGCTGCATAGTCTCGAGGKGGTATGTGAGGGAACTGCGGGCAAGAGGGCGTGATGAGTGAGCTACAGCACAGTGTGCTGTTTGTCTGGTGACATGAGGTTTGGGGACGAGGGCTGAGATTGTACAAAACTGTAGATGCCGGGCCGCCCTACATAAGAAAATAATGGAAACATTCGCGCCTCAGCGTTAGATTCGCCTCAAATCATTTGCAACCACTACTCTTTCCAGGACTCGAACTTGTGAGTGGTTTGGAGTAGGTCAAGATTCACGGTGATGTAAGGTTGAAGACTATGACGATAGGCTAAGTGGCACCCCGAACATGGTTGCCACACTGATAAGCACCTTATCGGCCGGAGCTACCCCGCATTTCCGCTTCAGCTTGTCTCTCTATGGTCGCAATCCATGCCCCCGTCCATGCAGCTCATCCTGCCAGTGCTTCGTTGAGGCTGGCCCTTCAGTATCATAACTGGTGATCGACGCTGCAAGTCGTATGCTTCATCGCGATCTAGACTATTTGTCGGTAGAACGAACATTCCAGGTGCAGTATTACGGGTATTACGGCCTGTAGCAAATTATTTTATAAAGACCCTGACGTTCCACGGATTCCTCCTATTCCTACCTACTATCATCAACCAAATATATTAAAACCCAAGCAATTTTAGCTACCGTTACACACTACAGTACTTCATACTATATTACTCTATACGATGTCACCGCCATCAAATAATCCTTTCCGGATTGACATCCCCGACTTGCCCGCTACAACTCCGTCGGGTCCTACCAGCCCCCAGCACGATAAGGATGCCGCGCGTGCCATGAGCCGAACCAACAGCTGGAAGCCATCACCACTTGCTCGCAGACATAGTGTAAGTGTACCTATATTCCTTTCTATCTATCGCATTATCTCCTTCACATTGCTACCTCGGAGAAAGGGCCCCCATTCTTCGCCACTTCTGCGAAATATTAAAAAGGATTTGGGGAGAGTACAATAATATAATAGGTGTATAGAAATTGCTAACTTCTTCTAAATAGTATCATCAAGAAGACCAAAAGCATGTGATGCAGATGAGCGGCGTGCAGGACATCAAGGAATGCCCCGGGTTTAGCGAGCGCAAGTAAACAACTCTACTCTACTCAACAATTACTTTTCAAAGATGGCTGTCTGGCTTTGGAATTGGTGCTCATTCACGAACTTACTGATCGGGTTGATGTTTAAATGATTCGGGCATACGGATTGCTTTCGATTGGCAACAAGTTTTATCGTCTTGGGGACCGCGGGGAAACATGTACATCTAGCTTGAAAAGACACGCTCCCTGGCGTGTTAGTGGAGTTCTAGGAGTTCGCGTGAAAAGGGGGCCAATGCAGATTGGTCTTGTGATCAGCTGAAGGAGCTAACGAGCTAGCAAAGCAGGCTCTACATAACACGCGGAGCCGAATGGGTTTAAGAAGGGGAGTAGTACACCAACCTACAGATTCAGACTCTGGCCCTGGACGATTGTATGACAATACCTATTAGGTACCTATTATATACACATACTCGTGATTACATGATTGGAGAAAGCTGTTTGGTTGAATAAAAAACTCTAGAATCGCACGTATGTAATAGAAATACAAACTTGGCCCAAATCGTCTGATTATCTTTCAATTCTCATATGGTCTTTCTGGCAGCGATACATAATCACATCAAGTTCCTATATCGAACCATAGAATTCGCATTTATAAGCTCATAAGCCGAGGCATCTCGAGCTACAGTGACTAACCCGAAACATCCACATCGCAATGATATCAATTTGAATCCATATTAACCTTGAGCTAATTGACAATACTTGTAGATTGAAGAGGGGATATCTAGACCTCAAGAACTCCAACAAGATCATACATAACGAAGAGGGAGTAGTAATGCTAACCGAACTAGGTACTATACAACAAAATAGAGAGTTGTAATGATTGAAGATTTAACATCTTGAAAGCATCCCCGAGTCCCGAATCCCGTTACAAGACCAAGCTCCACACCTACCATGACAATGCCTTACGAACACTCAGTACTCGTGGATCGCGTTATTTGTTTCGTGCTTCAATGTCTCGTAACATAGAGTGACCACCGCCTGAACAGGCATCCATAGATCAGAACCCAGTTGGTCCACGGCCATCAGCCCCGCCGGTTATGAAGTACTCGCTAACAACGCCGAGTGCGTAAGAGATTCCAGCGACCCATGCACCACCGATTAGCATTCGCTTTCCGACGCTTTTCTTAGCCTTCTGAGCTTCCTCGCGGCCCCGCGACTTAGGGCCGCTGAACACGGGCTCTTCTCTTCTAACGTCGATGTTAGAGCGGAAGGGAGGTGCTTGGGTCTCCTCGACCGGCGGTATATCGTAGTTGATGAACCCCGTGGGCGAAACGAACGCCGCTGCACTTGGTAGCGCTGTTGGCTTGCCCATCATGTCGATAGGATTAACTGGCGCTGCAGTGTCTTGATTTGCTGCTTTGGGGGACCGCACCTGACGGAAGACTAAGACGTCTCCACCACCAGATACGATCTCGAAGCCCTCGGCTTGCAAAGGTGCAAAGTGTGGGAAGAATTTGGCCGGGTTTGATAGACGGAGTAATGCCTCGGCAGGTGTCAATGGAGTTGCCTGGTCAGGCACAATCGAGGACGTCTCAGCGATATTGATTTTTTGCATGGTTGGGTCATAGGCGAGAATCTTGTACACCATTGGCTCGGCAGTTCGACTTGACTCAATATTGGCATTCGATTCAGACAATAGAGTTGGTGGCCGTCCATCGATCTCAGGGTCCCTATAATGTAACGACTCAAATTGATGGATAGTTCGGATAGTATCCTTCGTTGGCGCAGATTCCAGACTCGCTTCCTCTGGTTCGGTACCGTACGTCTTGCTAAAGGTTGGTGAGGTTTCTTCCCCTATGCATTCTTTAGTGTACGACGTTTCCAGGCCCTGAGGTTCTTTAGAGTATGGGTCAACTTCGGCCTGCGCTTCAGAGTTATGATTGAATGTGTTTTTAGCATACCCTGTCTCTCGCCGGTCAAGGGCCGGTTCTAGCTTCGATTCAGCCTGCTGCCTATCGCCGCTAGTCCCTGGCTCAGCGGAATCCACGGACTTAGAAAGCTGATCCGCGTATTGCTTCTCGGCTGCTTGGATATGCGCAGTTTGTTCAGAGATCCTCGAATCGGATATCACCCCAGGCTCCAGCCTTGAATGTGAAGATCGAGTACCCCACGACCCCGAGAACTCTTCTGGGAAATCACGAACATAGTTACCAGTCAGTTTGTGTTGACTTGCTTGGCTTTGTTCAGTTTGGGCTCTCGCGCGCGACTCTCTGATGTTAGAGCTAGCTTCTCGATCCGCTGCATCGGAGGCTTCGTTGTGGCTAGTCATCGATCGTTCTAGATTCTCACGAAATTCCGCTGTTACGACCGACGATAGATGACCCTTCTGTGACGGGGGGAGCGATGCTGAACCGGAATTCGCGGCAGATGATGCATCACTGAGATCTAGTTTTTGAAGCCTCTCTGCGATACTAGGTCTCGAGCCTTCAATCGAGCTTGATTCTTGTTCTTTCGCGTCAAATTCTTTAAGACTTTCCGCAACGGCGTCTTGCTCAAGAGTATTCTGATCATTAAGCTCTCGATACTTAAATGCTCTGTATTTCTCAAGATCACCATATTCCTGGAAAGGCCGTTCCTCGACGAAGGAGTCATGGAAGTCAGCCGTATTGTACTTATTCAAGTCCTCATATTTGGGCTGTGTATGGTCGACGGGCTTGCCGCTTTCATCATTAAAATGCTGATACTCATCGAGGTCGTTATATCCCGGGGAGGAATCATGCTTCTTGTCTTCCTGATACCTATATGCTCCGTACCGCCCTAAGTCGTCATACTGCGCTGTTTGGTTTTCACTCTTCGCGCTTTCATTGTGCATGTAAGGTCTGTACTCGTGCAATTCGATGTGGTCTGGGGACACGTCCGCATTGCTATCTTCTGCCTCTTTGGCCCCGTATGTCTTGTACTTATGGAGGTCTTCATATGTCTTGGTCGGCTCAGGGACCCGTTCGTCAAGTTCGGTGTTTTGATATGCTTGGTATCTGTCAAAGTCATCATGCTGCTCTGCAGATTCCTCAGGCGGGAGATGGTTGAGGGCGTACTCTTCGCTCCGTAGGATGGGATGTCGAGGAGGCTCCGCGTTATCTCTCGATACCGGTGCTCCGTCATGACCGACACCATCGACGTTGCGGAATGGCACTTGATCAATGCTGACTTGGCCGTATTCTTTGAGTTCTGCGGGAGGAGGTGGGCCATCAGAGTGGATGGGCCCAGGGTTTCCTCCATTCTCAGAAGGGTTAGATGGGATAAATTGAGCCCTATATGCTCTAAACGAATCCGGTGGCGTTGTATCCTCGGTTGAACCATACGTTCTTCTTGGAACCTTACGGTTTGTGATAGGATCGATTATGTAGTCCTCTGAAGACGATGCACTGTCGGATTGCCCGAATTTCTTATCAGGTTTCGTTCCAACACTCGCTGACGTGGCTGAATGCGCATTAGGTTCCGCCCGTGCTGTGTCATTTGGGGTGCGCTCGGTCCAATGGTCCATAGCAGCATTCAGTCGTGATTTCCACGTATTATAATTACGTGAAGACGGAGAATCATTACCATAGGTACTCCTCCAGTAAACAGCATGCATATGAGGCCACCATGTTTTCGTACGCCCATCTTCATTGTCTGGGGCAACGCGAGATTGTTGCTGACGGCCCTTGAGCTCGTCATGCCTAGTGAACAGTGTACCGCACTTCATCCGAGTCGGATTCCAATACCTGCGAAACATAGGCTTTGAAAAGACATTCGAATCCCGATGACAGGAAAACTCGTCTCCGTTCCTATTCAAAGCTTCCTCGTATTTGTGTTTGAGCATGCGATGGCGACGTCGAAGCTCTCGCTGAAATTCAGGGTCAGAGAAAGAAGACCACAGGCCAAAGCGAAAGGTGCGGATCTGGTAATGACGACCCGGCTTCAATAAAGAAGTGCCGGTAGGCCGCAAAGCGTTATAGGCCATAGTTGCGGTTCGGAGAGACCTCGCTCTAGGCGTCGGTTGGCAAATAGTGTGGGTCAACATTTTGATCGGGTCGTGTGCAACGAGCGCATCCTACACCATCTGTGTGTTGAAATAGGCTCGTTAGTTACGACCGCCCGGTGCTGAAATTATGATGGAAGCGTGAGGGATATCGCCACTGTTCATCGGGTTGATGTAGTAAGGCGGTGGTTGTCCTCGCGGCAACGTGCTACTTACAAAGCTGTGGGTTGACCATGGAGACAACTGAGAAGTCATCTACGGATTGGAGAAGGCGAGTCTTATTGCTGATCTAACAACCCCGACCGAAGCACTTTGGCATAGAAGTGAAGTATGAGGAGTTCCAGGGCAAGACGTTAACGTTGGACTTCAAAGCGGGGAGCTTCGGAAGCGACGTTGCTCGGGTTTGAACTTGGCCTCTCGGGCGAGGAGCCAGGCACAGTGCTGTTGTCATCTAGCTGTCCTGCCCCTTGTACGAATAGGTAGATGTATGCACTACATTCCACAGTAAACGTGTGCTATTAGATACATAAAGTTGATGTAGCTCCCAAAGTCCGAGGAGAAAGGCAGGGAAGTGGTGCGGAGAAAGCACTAAAGAGAAGCTTCATGCCTGTACCAAAGACGGTGCATGCTATACTGTACTGCCCTAGTGGAGTTAGAACCGTGGAGAGACGTTCGCGGGGTAGGGGCGCTAGCTGTACTACTACCTATGTACCCCAGGGGATTGCAGTACCGAGAGCCGCCGACTGCACTTCGAAAACATGAGGGAGACCTTATAGAGCATGTCTAATTGTTTGACTATATACTTACGTATATACCTAGTTCTCTATTTCAGTGTTGTGTAAGGTATGCACTCTTAATCTAGACTAATCCAATTGCAAACTCTCAAGTTATGTATTATGAAAGATATCTTGGTACATGTATTCCGGCGGCGCGGGAGGACTCGGCTTAATCCGGAACAAGATGGGCAGGGGTCCCAAAGCATCGTAGGTACGTGTAGGTACCTATGACTCTTTCGGGGAATACAAGGTACCCAAGGCGACGTCACTCATAATTAACCCCACCGTGGGGTCAAAATATTCTGCTTGTAAACTGCGACGGTATTGCAAGCTGACGTTTCCGACGCGTTCTTCGTTGTTATATGTTCCTACAGAATGTCCTAGCATTCATTTACCTCATTTCACGCCAGACCGATTAAATCTAGGCGTTAAGTTTCCAAGATAAGCCTTGCGCAAGTTAGCGACAGCGACGGAGCGAATGAGACATCTCCGCATGGTGTCAAGAACTAAACGACTACTCCCGCTGCTATGAGTCGCAAGCCGGCAAAGTCGCGTGCCACCGGCGGCAAGGCATTCGCAAGCTCCGGTTCGAGTTCATTCGGCGCTTTTTCCCCTGCCTCCAGAGGCACCGATCTCTCCTACTTAGCCGAGCCGCCCGACCTGTCCTCCGTCTCCGACGCCAACATAGTCGTATCGCTCAAGAACTTGCAGAAGAAGGATGCCACGACTAAGGCGAAGGCACTAGAGGAATTGGTAACCTATGTCCAGGATCATCCGTACGAACGAGATGGCGGTACGGAGGAGTCGATCTTGGAAGCTTGGGTACGTGTAAACCACGCAAATCGGTATTTTGTCGTGCTAAGTTAATAATATCTGCAATAGGACCAACTTTACCCTCGCATCTCGATAGACAACTCCCGTCGTGTTCGCGAACTCTCCCACATATTACAATTCGAGTTG
Organism: Hypoxylon sp. E7406B; assembly: GCA_000931505.1. Taxonomy (NCBI): domain Eukaryota; kingdom Fungi; phylum Ascomycota; class Sordariomycetes; order Xylariales; family Hypoxylaceae; genus Hypoxylon; species Hypoxylon sp. E7406B. The sequence goes on along the minus strand of JYCQ01000139.1, from coordinate 121,814 downwards.
ATGAAATCCGCCCGCAAGCGTACAGAGAGGCATGTGCCGAAAATTGTCGGTTCCTGGCTTGCAGGTACATTCGACAAGGACAAGGCTGTGTCTCGCGCAGCCATTGAAGGGCTCTCTTCTTTCCTTACAACTCCTGAAAAAGTGGTACAATTCTGGAAACGATGCCAGGCACAAATCCTAGAGTATGCGTCAGACGCGATAAAGGAGACCGCAGAAACACTCAGTGACGAGCGATCTACCAACGCCGATGATGCTGAAGCGAAGTATCATCGAGTCCTGGGAAGTAGCCTTGCGCTAGTCCTAAATCTCCTACAGAAGCTAGACCTTCCAGATCTTGAGAAATTCCAGGATAATTACGACCAGTTTTTCGAACAGGATAAAGTCTGGGCGAGTGTAACTATCAATGATACTGTTGTTAGACGCCTTTCCTGTCAACTTTTGTCTGCATGTTTGGAGAAACGTCCAGGCAGGATCGAAGCAGACCTTGCTCGACTCAGCAAGATTTTCGTGGCAGAGGGCTTAAAGTGCAGTCAGACCGGCTCTGCGACAGATTACATAAACGCATTAACTGAATTGACTGCGAGACACCCAACTGTATGGACGTCTGAATATCGCGGGAAGAAGTCACTGGCATCGAGGTTGAAAGCCTTTTTAGAGAAGGGCTCTCAGAGTGGAACGGCAAAGTTCTGGGTTTCACTTAATCGATTATTGGATGTTATACCCACGGCCATACTTCCGCAGGACCTGGACGGTGCCATGGAATTCCTGAAATATATGAGGTTAGGACTGACCAGAAGAGAAGAGCCTCGCAGCAATGCTGTTGATGGTTGGTCAACGTACCTCAATACCGCTAGGCGTTTCGTTCAGATGTTGAAGTCCGTCGAAGATCGAGTGAAGCTAGTGCAGGAAAATATATTTCCTATCACGGCACACTATATTCATCCCMCCCCTGAAACTTCAACATGGGCTTCCGCAAGCCAACAGCAGATTCTTATCAGAGCGTATACATCTACAGCAACTTCGTCATTCGATGATGTTGTAGAGGCCACACGGCTAGAATGGAGTCGGTGGAAAGAGAACTTTAGAGATCGCATTCGAGATTCGTTACCTGAGGCATCAAAAGAACATCAAAAATCTCAGAAGTCAGTGGCCGACGAGGGATACAGATGGTTCTCTTTGACAGGCTTGATTTCCGAAGCTCACGAAAAGACACACGGAACTGATCGCCCGATTCCAGATATACCAGCGAAGTATTCCTTAGATTTACTTCAAGATATCTTCAAATTGCTTGAGACGAGGAACTGGAAACCGTTTGGAGGAGCCGCGACTTTGGAATCAGCTTTTAAATATTCTCCACGGCTTTTCAGGGAATCTTCGGATAGCATAAGAGATATACTTGACTATCTTGCTAACTTGTTATCAACGAACGGAGTTGAGTTACTTCAGTTACCTGCCGCTGCCTACATCTTCTCCGCCATTAACCTCCTTGGTCAAATTTCCGAACAAAAGAAGGAGTATGAGAAGATATGGAATGCCAACGTCACAACTCTCCTAGAGCATATCGAAACACCCGGTGCTTTGGCAGCACTCACTACACTCATCTCAACCGAGCACGCTAGCGTATTATCCAAGCAGATTCAGGGCCTGCAAGAAGAATTAGTAAAACGGTGCCTGCTGTGTGCTCTTAACACAATAGACCCGAAATGGGACCTTTTCGACGCTGTATTCATGTTCAATACATTGACGGACGCTTCTGCGGGGCAACTTGTGAAAGAACTTGGGAATCAAATTACGAATGCCTCAGGTCAGCCTAATCAAGGCGTGATCAAGGGGCTCCGTCTCATAGCGGATAAGAAGCCAGAACTCTTACTGCAGGATGAAGTGGTTCATATGAACCTGATGACCAACTTACTAAGCGTGTCTGAACGGTTTGATGCTACATCTGATGTAGCTGCGCTGAAAGGCTTGATAGATAATCCTTCGACTAGCAGCTCTCGGTTACCTGTGTTAGTACAGCGAAGCATTTCTGTCGCTGACACCAACTCGCTCGCGTAAGTCATATCCATATGAATTCTATTTTCCAACATTTCTAATCATTCGCCAGTGTCGATACTCTTGTTCAACAAGCCATGCAGGCTTCTGCTGCTGGTGTAGATCAAGATGGTCAGCTGGAACTCTTGATACCAGACACAAACGTATGGAAAGAAGAATTAGCTTCTTTCCTCCAAGAAACACCAAACCAATCCCTATCTCTCACAAGCGCCATTGGTGGTGCCTACTTTCTCCCCACATCATCCTCGGTTACACAGACTACGCCTGTACGTAGAGACAGAGACGGCTGTTCGATCCCGGGGCGAATGGCAATGTACACAACTAAGTTGCTCTCCGCGGGGTTTCGTATCGACGCCGTGCCACTCGCCAAACGGGTGGAAACGATCGTGTGCTTGAGCCTGACAGTAGAACTAGTGACAGACCAGCTAACAGTCATGGATGAGAATAAAATATGGAGTTCACTTTCCCTTGAAGCTACATTGTCAGTTGCCCAGGACCTAACCTCATCTACGCGGAAGATCATTATTGGGATGACCGAGGATGCAGACAATTGGAGAGATGGTACCGGCACGGAAAATTCGCGGTTAATGCACGACATCGTCCAAAGGTTAATCGACGAGGCAAAGTCTCTAACACCTATGGGTTTATACTCTGCGCGAGCGCTGAGCGGACTTCTACAAGCATTAACAGAGAACCATGGCTTCCCGTCTAGTGCAGAGCAATGGCTAGTGGATTTAGACATTTTAAAGAACACTCCTTCGACTGTCCTTCCTGCTGTTGCGGTCCTTAGCGGCCTTGGCGAAGCAGTATCCGCGTCGAGGACTGTGAGTACCTTCTGCAATCGCTTGGTTAGTGATATTGCAGGAGCAAACCATGGTCAGGAGAAAAGCCTCATGATTCTTGTGCTCCTTGACTCCTGCATGCAGATATACGATACCGGCGAATTACCAGTCGCGAATAACCGACTAGTTTTTGCAGTCCGGCAAATTACCTCCTGGTTAGAAACTCCTGGAGAGCTTGACTACCGCTTTGCAACAGAGACTTGCCGCTGTCTTCAGCGCCTCCTTCCATGCATCAAGGACGTGTATGGGCCTTATTGGGAGAAGGCTATGGATTTCTGCATATACCTTTGGGGGAAGCCAGCAACTGAGCCACTTGACCATCGATTACCTGAGATCCATGCTTCTCTCCGTCTGTTTTTGACGTTACAATCATTAGAGGATCCCAATGATGATCTTCTTGATGTCCTACAGTCTTCTGCAGAGAAGAGATCAGCTGCACTGATTAAGCTTCTAAAACTTCCTAGGGCGAAGGATACACAGCCATTAGAGATCGTTGATTCGATCATATGCCGGCTGGTAGAAAAGCTTCCTCTGGAGCATTTCAAAGATCTCTTGGAGCTGTATGGACTGGTGGCCAGTGATTCGCGGAGCATTCAGACAGCCGCATTTACCGTTCTTCATAAGGCACTCCCTGCTGCGCAGGAGAACCTTTCGCTAGACGTTCTATTGGAGAAAAAGGACGCTCAGCTTCCCGACGAACTCTTGTCTCTTCTCCTTGATGCACCAACGCTCGAGAGTTACTCTGATGAAGTTCTTGCTCGTTTCCCAACACCAATTCGCTCTTACCTTCTCTCTTGGCACTTAGTTTTCGACTCATTCAAAGCTGCAGCCTTCAAGGTACGAAGTGACTACGCTGATAACCTCAAGACAGCGAATTACGTTGGTCCCTTGATGGAATTCACCTTCGATGTTCTAGGTCATTCGGCAGCTCATCCCCTAAACCTAGACAAAGCTAATTTTACGACGGATCATATTCGGGAGTACGACGTAAAACTCGCTGAAGCTGAGACTGAGGAAAGAAACCTGCAGTGGCTTCTCATCCATCTATATTACCTTGTCCTGAAATATGTACCTAATCTCTTCAAAGCCTGGTACCTTGAGTGCCGTTCAAAGCAAACGAAGATTGCCGTTGCGAGTTGGATGACCAAGTACTTCTCTCCAATCATCATATCAGAGGCATTGGACGATGTTTCAAATTGGAACGCAACCCAGGAACCGCCCGCGGAAGATGAAAAGGAGCTAATTGTCAAGGTTAGCCGCCCCGCAAGAGAGATCACTGCTGGCTACGAGGTAGATGAGTTGCAAGCTTCGATTGCGATACGAATTCCTCAGGACTATCCTCTTGAAGGCGTTACAGTATCTGGAATAAACCGTGTCGCGGTGAACGAGAGGAAGTGGCAGAGCTGGATCCTTACGACGCAAGGAGTAATCACCTTCTCGGTAAGTTTCCCACGTCAGCGTCAATTAACTTTGAGAATCATATCTAATGTTGTGTCACAAGGGKGGGAGCATCATCGACGGCCTCACGACCTTCCGCCGTAATATAGTGGGAGCTATGAAGGGGCAGACTGAATGCGCCATCTGCTATAGCATCATCAGCAGCGACAAGAAGACGCCAGACAAACGATGCCAAACATGCAAAAACCTTTTCCATCGCACTTGTCTGTACAAGTGGTTCCAGAGCAGCAACCAGAATACGTGCCCCCTATGCCGCAACCCGATTGACTATCTTGGTTCCGATAGGAGAGCAACCAGAGGTGCTTGAGGGAAGTGAAAATTTCGGTTGAAGTATTTCTATCAATATGAAAGGGTACCTAGCATTTCAATCAACTCCACTTCTAGGCAAAGTAATATTGATTCCCCAGACGTATGCTTACCAGCTGTATGTAATCCAGAGCCCATCGGCAGCTTTTGGTGTGTGCCACCCACCCTTGACAATATGTTTAGTAGCATCGCTAGGTAACGACATGCATCCACGATAGCTTACGATCTTTCGCTTTCTCCGAAACACAAAACGAGGCAGTGTTCCTGTTCCACGGCATCGTATACATCCCAGCCGAGTGGAAAATATATACTGCTCGACTAATTACTTCTCGCGTGACTTCCGACCTGCAGCTTGAAGCGGTCCCGAACGATTATACATTTACGCATGTTGTAACTACTTTTAGATGCCCTGTGTTCTGCGCCCTGATGCAGTGCATCGTTACTATGTGGCGAAATCTTAGGTGCTATATATGATGGGTCTCGGCTCCGGAAACTAGATTTGGGGTCGTGATACCTTCTATCTGTGCCATTCCTTCTGCCTGATTCAAGTTACGCCTCATGACTGCGAATCGGCTGGACGCAATGGAAAGCGACTCAAGTAGCCGGGACGATGGAATTCACTTTCTCAGCGCCGGAGGGGGGCTTTCTTCGCCCAGTATTAACACAGTCTCTACTATCCAGGTCGCACACCCTTTCGACGATCAATACGGAGGCCGCAGTCAAATATATTCGTCGCAGCATATTCGAAATGGATCCACGTCTAGTCTCGCCCTCAGTAGAAAACCACTCCCATCTACGGCTTCGCCGCCTCCTACTCTCCTCGGCCAACCTGGCGCCGAAGCTCCACTTCTATCATCTTCATCTAGATCAAAGCACCAAATCATTTCAACGCGAGGCAGTAATTGGAACTGGGAAGTGGGCGCATTAATACTAAGCTTCAGCGCTTTAATCGTCTTGCTTGTGGTCCTAATATACGTCGACGGTCGTCCATTAGACCAATGGAAAAGCACACTTTCACTAAATACACTCGTATCGGGGCTGGGTGCTGTTTCTCGAACCTCTTTAGGATTTGCTATCAGCTCGTGTCTCGGCCAGGTCAAATGGAATTGGTTCAAGAAACGACCAGACAACCTCATTGCGTTTGATAGATTTGATGATGCTAGCCGTGGACCCTGGGGGAGCTTGTGGCTCATAATTTGGCTCCGAGGCGCGTAAGTCATGGATCATTAGTGACGCTCCGCACTGGGTAACTAACTTCATACACATAGCCACTGGGTGACTATCGGCGCTGCCGTCACGATAATTCTAATGGGTTTCGAACCCTTCTTGCAAGCCGTGATTTCCTTCTCCGGTCAGAAAGATATCTGCGTCGACTCTTCGAGAACCCAACTTGGTCGCTGCGAGGCCCTTGACGTAGGCTCTTACACCGGCATCGGCTCAAGTTCTATCATCACCAAACCTCTAACGCCTACTAATCTCAGCGTAACTGCCGAGCCATATGCATCCCTACCAGATCTTGGAATCATATCCTCTTTTAACGATGGTTTTTATGGTTCAAACGACGCCAAGCATACTGCCTCGTTTGCATGTCCTACTGCAAACTGTACGTGGCCTGTTTTTACCTCGCTAGCAATTTGCAGCGCATGCAACGACATGACAGGTCGTCTACAACGTCACAAGACATACGGTGCTAACTTAGGGACACTATCTACGCACACTGCGCATATAGAGAGCAACTACACAACCATTGCTTTACCCAGTGTCAATATTACAAACCTAGACAGCAAAGTCGAGAATCCGATGAAGGGTCAAGCCCTTTTCTCGATAAGTGCGTACCTGACTGCTACACGGCTCACTGATTCTCAGTCTACTCTTTCGTTCCAGCACCTAGACACTATGATCACCGCGGTGGACATCCTGAAAGCTGCTGGTGGCTACGAAACAAGACAGCTAAGATGGGATGAAACGCCAGTTTCTGCTACAGAATGCGCTCTTTATTTCTGCGTCAATGCATACGAATCCGTCGTCGAGAACGGAATTCTCACGGAACGTATTTTGGCTTCCTGGGCTGAACGGGACTTTGTCTCTTATCGTGATCCCGACGGTGGGAATGGGTTTGAAATCTACGAGAGCTGGAATCATAACTCATTATATTCTCCCGACATTGACTTCCGGCGGAGCGACCTTGAACTATCCATACCCGAGGAAAGCATCGAGAGTTACAACCTTCCTGAAAACGTGACTCGGCGGTTTCGACTGACAGAAAACACGGTTGGCAGCACAGTCCGCTTTGTCAATGAACAACTTCTAAGCGAATATATGACCTGGCCCTTCGGAAGCGAGATGACAGCAATGTCACCAATATCTCAGGCTCTATACCAAAGCGAAAATGTCTCGGCCACCTTTGACAAAGTCGCTTGGACCGTCTCGAATTGGATGCGCGGCGTTTCTAATGTGACAAATCCTGGCGCCGGACAAGAGTGGATAATCCACATCCACGTTCAATGGCCCTATATGATTCTTCCCTTATTAACCGCATTCCTTGGGTTGCTTTTCAGCATGTGGTCCATCATAGAGACGCGTCGACTTTATTTGGACCCATGGAAGACAGATATGATCGCTACACTCACTCTTTCGGTCGACGCCGAGACTCGGGCACAACTCAGGCATGCTGATAGGAATGGATATCTAGAGAAAGCTGTCAAAGCCATGACCGTTACGTTTGAGGACAGTGGATGCGGGCTGGAGTTGCGTACCAAGCAGGGCTAAATATCAATCATACGGTTTTGATTCCAACTGAAGTTGTTACGTTAGGTATCAGCATGTAGGTACCTGCCTATACATAATTAAAGTTATCACTTGGTTAATTTACATATCATGCTCATTTCATCTGCTACGGTGAGCTCTAACTTACCTAACTGTTTGATTTGAATGTAAAAGGAGGCTTAATATGTGGCGCATATTCGCGTAATACATGTGGCTAGGTACGTGTAAATATCTACCTACCTTACAAGCTCATTTTCCTTTTTGTAAGTTAAGTTATGTTCCTTCTTTCTACTCCTTATGTCATTGAATGCTCCAAGTTTCCCAAGGTTCACGGAGGTCTGGCTAATAATCTGTAGCCCTGTAACATTGTGGCCTTAGCTATTTTTAGGTATTATATGAAAGACCATTGCGTATAAACAACAGTTCTTCTTCAACTAAATGGCGTGAGTGAGGAAAACGTCTATATATTATTAATAACGGTCTTTTAATTTCTCCCCACGGTACTTATATGTAGGTACCTAATTAACCTTATATGATTATGTACCAGATCTCCGGGCTCCTTGAACAGGCCTGTGACTCACCCCGCTACCCCGCCTTCTATTCATTCATAGCGTCGACGCCGTCAACAATCCCGCAACGTAACTCAATCTAGTGCGCATTACCTAGAGTCATGGCTCCTCCCATGACTACTTTGAAAGGCGAGAAGTTCGACCGGCCGCTCTTCGAATCAGTCCTCAAACGGCGTTTCTTCTTCACAGAATCATTCGAAATCTATCGACTCTCCGCAAACTTCAAGGGCGACAACCGAGGCCTTTTCGACTATGGCCCGCCAGGATGCGCCCTACAAGCCAATCTGGTAGATGCATGGAGGAAGCATTTCGTTCTTGAAGAGAATATGCTAGAACTGGATTGTCCCGTCATCACACCGGAACTCGTACTTCAAACAAGCGGTCATGTTGACAAATTCGCCGATTGGATGTGCAAGGACCCCGTCAAAGGCGAATATTTGCGGGCTGATCATTTAGTTGAGAATGTCCTTGAATCACGTCTTTCACGTGGAGTGAATGGCCCGTCAAAGGACTCGCCAAAAGTAGATGAGTCAACAATTGCCGAATATAACGATATCCTCGCTAAGGTAACTTTGTCCTGCTCTCCCCTTGCTCGAAGTGGTAGTTGACATATTTTCGTTTCACAGATCGATAATTACGATGGGCCGGAGCTTGGCGACTTAATTAAGCGGCTTGACATTCGAAACCCAGACGGCAATGGAGAAGTTCTACCACCGATACCTTTTAACCTGATGTTCAAGTCCACCATAGGTCCGAGTGCGGCTGCGCCGGTTTATCTCCGCCCAGAAACTGCCCAGGGGCAGTTCTTGAATTTTAAGAAGCTGCTTGATTATAACCAAGGGGCAATGCCATTCGCCTCGGCCAGCATCGGCAAATCTTACAGGAATGAGATCTCACCCCGGTCTGGACTCCTACGAGTAAGAGAATTTCTGATGGCCGAAATCGAACATTATGTCGACCCTCAGCAAAAGAAACATTCAGGATTCGGTGAAATAAGCGAAGTCACGCTGCCTTTGCTTGATCGGGAGACACAGCTCGCTGGCAAAACAACGCCCCAAACCATGACGGTGGGGCAAGCTGTCACGTCTAAGATCATCGATAACGAAACACTTGGCTACTTTCTAGCAAGAGTCCTTCTGTTTCTTCTCAAGATCGGAGCTAATCCTTCAAAAATCAGATTCAGGCAGCATCTTGCGAATGAAATGGCCCATTATGCATGTGACTGCTGGGATGCCGAATTGCTCACAAGCTATGGCTGGATTGAATGCGTAGGCTGTGCCGACCGGAGTGCATACGATTTGACAGTGCATTCAAAATACACTGGCGCCCCCCTGGTGGTCAAGGAGGCACTTCCCGAGCCGGTAAAGGTGGAAGAATGGCAGGCAACTCTTGACAAAAAGCTTATCGGGCCACGCTTTAAGCGAGATGCAAAGGCAATCCAGACAACTGTTGATGCTCTAGACCAGGCTTCTCTCAAAGCTTTAGCTGCTGAACTTGTTAAGAACGGAGCAGTGACTATCAACACCCCGGCTTTGTCTGATGGTAAAACTACGGTTGAGCTTTCAAAGGAGCTTTTAACAATCTCACAGGTGACGCGCTCCCTGACCACCCGCGAATACACTCCGAATGTCATCGAGCCCTCCTTCGGTATAGGTCGCATCATGTACAGCGTTCTAGAGCAAGTTTATTGGCATCGATCCAATGATGTCGCAAGGGCCGTAAATTCGACTAATTCATATTTAGAGACCATTAGCTAATAGTTATTAAGGTGTTGTCATTGCCAATCGCGGTAGCACCAACAAAGGTCCTTATTGTTCCGCTCTCTAACCAGTCTCAATTCACACCCCTGGTTCGCAAGCTTTCCACTAGGCTTCGCTCTCTAGGAGTCTCCAACAACATAGACGCATCTAACGCATCCATCGGCAAGAGATATGCACGAAATGATGAGCGCAAGTAACATTCGATTTACACGCCTCCTTTCTAGTGTAATGTAGTAATAACTGACTTGGATACTATATAGTTGGCACACCGCTTGGTATTACCATCGACTTCGATACGGTAGCCAACGGTTCAGTTACTCTTAGAGACCGCGATAGTATGGTGCAAGTTCGAGGACCAGAAGACGACGTTGTCCAAGCAGTCAAGAATTTGGTAGATGGCGTAGAGTCATGGGAACAAGTTTCCCAGCGATTACCGCCGTTCTTAGGACAGGGTCATGATGGATAGATGCAGAAGGTTATTGTGAAACCAGGATCATATGAAGTCAAAAAAATGGATATCAGCATTTTTCTATAGAAAAAATAAACAAAGAGAATATTGATAGATAAGGCACTAGTATTCATAAATCTAACCACCCTTAGAATGAAGACCATTAAGTAATTACATACCCTTATTTAGCGAACCTACTTAACAATCACGGCGTTATATACATTAAGTACTTAAGTGCTAACTTATGAAGATGAAGAAAAAGGAATTCTACGTGTCCATACCATTCCGACATCTAACTTACCCAGTAACTTAATATTTACCTTGTGGTTAGAGAAATACCTACTTCCAGTAGGGAGACGACTGCATTTTAGACAACCTAAGTACCTAATTACCCTCTACGAGATCCGGGGTGCCGGGGTGGCTGTCACACATTTTAACGCCGATCAGGCGCACTGCCACCAACATTTCCACTGTACCGGGATGGTCCGCATCATAGATGAGTGGGAAAAGTGCTCCTGCTTTAGTAGCGCAAACGCCGACGAGTAGAATAACAGAATTGTTCAATATCCTTAATGGGTGATACACATGCACGAGCGCCAGGGATCCCGATCCCATGGATAACCGAATGAACGTAGTTGCTCCAGGAACCTAATCTAATTGCTTATGGCGACGATATGCATATAGGAGACTGCCCTCTGTCTTGGCTGTCTCAGGTCTCATTCCTTTTTCCTTTGTCACGCGATACGTTAGCTCTGCCCCCAGGGTACTCTAACCGTCCCATGGGCCATGGTTACCCGTCGACGTATCTAGAGGTAATAGATACGTCCTCCGGACGTAAACGATTCCATCATCAGGTCTCATTCCACCAACAAGTCTAGACCTCTTCGGATCAAGCCATCGACAAATCCCTGATAGGAGCGCTTCCTGACGTTAATCACTCCAACATTCCAGCTTAACGCACGTTCACACATACTTATGTTGTAAAATGGAATAGAGCATCTTATACCTTGGCTGAAAATCCTGATAAGAGGTCTCTTTCCATTCATAAACCCACGAGTTACATATCTAGAGACATATCAAGATTCTGGTCATCCTAATGTCAAACTAGAGTAGTTCCTCACCACCATGATTACATTCGAGAGTACATACAATAAACAATAAACATATATGTCTGAAATGGAAACTAGTTAAACAATGACGTACATATTCGACCGTAAGGCGACACGGTGTAGAGCTTCTGTCAAGGACGTGAAGGCGTACATGGTGATATAGACTCCTCGCACGAGTACTCGCTAGCCTCTTGATCCCAGTTGATCGTAATCGACCGAAACGCGCTCCAGTCGTAAAATCCGGAGCCTTGGTCCGAATCGCTATTATTTCTTCCGCGAGATTTTCGTCTCTCCACGTATTCCTCCATAATACGCTGATGTATAAGTGAATCTAGAGAACTATCAGATTCATCAGGACCCCCAGAACTATCGGTTTCCATGGAGTCGAGACTAGAAAATACAGTAGAACTAGAACTAACAGGGGTCGAGGAACTTATAAAACTCGGAGGGCTATTTCTACGCGCGGTATCTATAAAATGTGTAGATTCCACCTTGCAGTCAGCAGCATCCTTCCCAAAGGGCCAAATATTCCCGTTGAAGGCGTTATCCCCGGGCGATACCAATGGTCCTCGCCCATTCGCCTGACGATACTGCGCCGCCGATCGTATTCGAGCTTGCGCTAGAGCTTCTTGTCGACCTGGCTCTCGAGCCCGTTGTCTAGCCTGCTCTAACGCTTGTTGCCGTGCCGGCGCCGTTAATCCGCGGCGAACTGACCGACGATATTGCTGTGTGCCGTTTAACTCACCATTGGTTTTGCGAGCACGCTTTTCCGACGTAGATCGAGTACTAGACCCAGAGGACTGTCCTTTATTTCTACCCTGGCGACGACGTTTACCCAGCATTCTATATTCAGTCTTAGTAGTATATTTCGTTATATTGGTTACATATGAGGTAGGTAGGTACGTACCTGTATATTGGGTATGGCTGTCTATCAATTTGTGATATGATTGGTGGATTTGCTACATTATGTGGGGCGGTGGCAAAAAAATTATATATATTTTTACAGCATAATATTGTTATTATATGACTAAGCCGTATAAAAACAATAAGGTCTCTTCCAGAGTACCTGAATTCATGGTAACTCTTGAAAGGCATCACTAAGTTTTCGAGAACAAAGATCTTGTTTATTTCATTCTTCGATTTGCACGCATGCTTAGCAAGGTTGGGCAAAGACAAAGAACCCGGTGTATTCCACTAATTCTTAGTTCTTTGAAGGCATAATCCTCAACTTCGACTCATTTTATGGGTACCCGATGATTGAATTCCTTCGTGGGGGCCATTACGGCTTACTTCGCCGGCTGCGATGTCTCCTCGCCGTATAGGCTCGCCGGCGGTCGTATCATGTCATCTATCCCGGCCGCCCTACTCTTCATCCACTCATGCAAGTTGTCCCAGTCAACACATGCAGCCTGTTGGGTAATCTGGACCGCAGGTTTAATTCGACTTTGTGGTGTCCAAATAAATGTGTAAACGCTAGAGTCAGCTTTGCATAGTAATTCTGTGCGAAGAGACTCCAAGCAGTGGTCAATATGTATACCCAGCTCATCCCAATGTTGTTCTTTCTTGTAATAGTATTCTGGGTGGAGGTATTGTTTTATCCGCTTCTGCCTGACATTAGACTTGTTCAGAGCTTTAACAGTATGGATAAGCAAAAAGGGCAAGTGAATAGAGGGGCAGAGAGCGTAGAAATAGGGAAGACTAAAGACGAAGAACTCAAGAGAAGGGAACAATTCATACTATACAATGCAGTGAGTGTGAGATGCCTAGGCCGCCAACATAGCCACCTTCCTTGTGGCGAACGGCGCTTGTGGCATTCGTTAATCTCAGTTCCTCCTCGGAGATACGAATGCCAGTGACTGAGAGCAAATCATGCCATGCTTGATCTAACTCTGGCCTCGGGTCACCGGTGAATTTTGGACTGTCAAAATCACTTGTGAGGTTCCTGTTCACATATTTGACTGGCGCGGGAGCTTTGCGAAGGACTAGGTTAGCACATATCACCAATACCATCATAGTTACAGCTTTACTTACTATATGGCATCCTGATATTTCCCGGTACTACTGGGCAGCTCCCAGTCCTAGATACATATACGAAACTTCCGATCATCAATAATATGGCCCCTATGAAGACTATCAGGAGAATATAGAATCTCCGCCGCCAGATACGCGCAGCACGTAAATCTGGTGAGCGACACAGATCCCCTTCTTCCGAAGGAATGAGGTCATACTGTGGTTTCAGCCCTTCTAGACTGGCCATGTCTAATGATATCAATGGTTAGCGGTGAAAGGATTCTGGCGCTCCTTAGGAGGGATCACGATTTAAGATGAATGCACCAAGGTGTAATGGTTAACTTAATAGTCCATATATGACTCGTATAAGGCCGCCGAGGCAACAACAGAGGTACCTAGCCAGACGACCCCTCCGTTGTAGAAAAGCGAATCTGATCACTAAGAGGATACAGAAGGTATGTTACGATGCAGTCATCGTCCGACGTCGCCCGTTGATACGTCTATGCAGATTTTAATGGATCGGAGACATACCTAGTCCGCACAGTGAATTATTTACGTTGCAGATCACTACTAAGGTGTGTTAATAACGTATCTTTAGGTAGCACCACTTGACCGATCGACCATCCTCACCCAAACTTATTCCCAGGCTTCAGTCTGGGCAAGTATCGGACGCTCCACCCAGTGGTGACGAGGGCCGGTGATAGATTAAAACGACTGAAAGGCTCATAAGGGTATTCGAGATAAATTCAAGGTAATCCCCGCTCAAAATTCTCGAGTAGGGCCGGCTCCTCATCCTCCTATACAACACTACTATACTACCTAAAGTTAACAATCTGCAAACAACGCAATGAAGGCCATAGCACTCATTAGTGTAGTCCTTTCGATGGTCGTGGCAACGGCTGCCATGCCAGTTACGAGTTAAATTTTCCTTGTTCTTAAAGAGTCCAAAACTTTCCTGGCTGACATTGATTCAGATTATCAAGCCCAGGTGCAGGGAAGAGATGGTTCGACAGATCCAGACAGCGATTATGCACTTCTCAAGAAGACTACTGAGTCTATTGTTTAGTTTGAATGCGTATTGTTCAACGGCAAAGGCCTACCACTATGGATATGGCGGTTAGAGTTAGCGAATGGCTATCATCGTTGTTAGTACGGGGAGGGTACAACTAGCTGTCAACCTAGATATTTCCAACCGGTTAGTCGTTTGCGGTGTGTGGGCTCGATACGCAAAAGAGGTTCTAGTCAATATTAGCTACACTAAATCTCGATGTCCTGAGTCACAAGTACCTTATCAAAGCTCAACGAACCTCGCCTGTAATCTTGCTTTTTGTCACATAAATGCAGCTTATGTGTAGTAGAACTTTGCGTAACAGGTCTCAGATTCCCACCCGGCATTGGCTGGAAACGATCAAAGGAATATCTAATTTCTACATGCGATGCAACTCGAACCATGCATCCGGTGACTATATCCATACCTCTCTCAAATAGAAGGCCCTTAATAAGCCCGATATTCCCAGTAGAATATTTCATGTGAACATAATGCAATGCGTTGTAAGAGACCGAATTATATCAGGGTAGATGCGCATAGCCTGCCATCAGATGCATGTTCGCGGCGGCGATGGAGCCATTCTCGTGAAACTGCACACGGAAAATCTAAGCCGAGCGGAGAGTCGATCCGACGCCTTCTTATCCGTGCACATCCTATCGACCTTTCCACCTATTCCCTGTTAAGCAGGCAATGAGACAGTCTTAGAGTCATCGTGTATAATAACCTCGCGACATGCCGGGACGAATCGGGTTACAATTGCAGACGCAGTGTAATGAAACCTCGTACAAAGGTGACGCCGAGACGTGGCCTACAAGGGGGGGAAAGGGGGTGGGGGTTCCCCCCTCCACTTCCCCGGACACCATGCAAGATGGTGGGGGGCGTAGCAATTCCTAAAGCAACCGTCTGAATTGCCATTCATCAAAGTGTCCAACGAGGTATATGAGAAACTGAACAAGTTAGAAAGGTGATACGAAGAGTAACCCTAGGTTAGGTAATCAGGTAATCAAACGTAACCATAATAATTCCGACAATGTGACATCTAGCTTTATAGTTTAATTCCGACGTCAGGAAGCAATTTTCGCTATGAGATTGATTTTTTCTCTTTGGATCTACCTAGGGAGCCATAGCATATGCCGGCACATGGGCTGACGCATGCAATCTATAGCAGCGTATTGGGAACCCATCAACACCGATGAACCAAGCAAATCTTATGTGCGCCACTTATTTAGACACAATATCCCGCTTCATGACCCAGGCATGCATGGGGCAACCAAACTTCTCTCTCGACGCATTGAACTCCTCATTCGGAGCATCCGTGTGTGCATCTAGATTAAGCTCGTCAATGACCTTGAAACCTGCTTTTTCATACGCTTTGCGGCCTATGTCGGTAGACTCGACAAATGCTTCTAGGCCAAGTTCATCTGCTTTATCTGTTCCCCACTTCAACATCAAACTTGCAACACCTCGATTTCTGTGCGCAGAGTGCACAAAGCAATATGATATCACTGTTGGCATTTCCTGGGTTAAGAACATGGAAAGATAAAACGTAGATAGTATGAGACTTACAGAGATGTGGCTTGCTCATGTAGCGCGGGCGACGTGTTGTCAGACCAAGCAATAATTGGTCCCCTACCTGTCTCATAGGACCTAGTAGATATTCTCTTTTTAGTATCCGCACCCTGACTCGCACGTTTCCGAAAACTGACCTTCAGGAAACCAATAGGCTGTGAGCGCTGGCTGTTCTTTCGCATATGGATTTGTCTCATACAAATTCCACTGAATCCCACCAACCACATCGCCTGTCTCTTCATCTGTGACGTAGAGCCAGTGGCTAGAGGGGTCGTGTCTATGCCATGATAGCTGACGAGTACAGAACTCCTCCTGGGAGAAGCCCTTTAACATTTCCCAGAAGCCATTGAATGGCTTGTCGTAGGCCTCATGCTCTACAGCGACCATAGCCTTGAACTCATCGTCGGTCGTAAGTTCATGGAGTTTTAGCGGCATCGCGGAATCTAATCCGAAAAGTGCAATTATATCGACCAAGTATGATTGAATAGCAAGCCTCAAGGAAAGCTGTTCCTTCAGACTCCTCTTCTTATCTTATTCTTACAGGTACAAGTCTGCGCCAGCCTATGTGCAACAAAGCAAACCCAATGCAACCAGCCGACTGTCTTAGACAACACGCATGAGGAGTTTCAAAATAGGAGGGGCAATGTCCTCCAAATGCAAGGGAGAAATATCCAAAAGGTCTACACTGTGCTGTGTTGGGATCGAGCCAACGAATCCTATGTATCCGACGTAATAAGTAGGTGCTTTTGGCATCCAATCGTATCAGGCATCCAGTCTAGTCATTATGTCCGAGAGTGACATTTACACATCCTAACTTGTGTAACATAATGATATGACCGGCAAGGTTACCAGGCAATGACAGGGAAATTGGCATATCGATATCTCCAGCAATAAATATTACCGGGATGTATGGGGTACCTTCTATCCCTACCAACCCTAATCGGCGTATTCAAATTCACGCTCGCGCCACCTACATACATGCGCAATCACCACCTACCTTACATTATGGGTAATAGGTAGGCCCTATATAATTGTAGCTGCATGGATGATCCGAGTTTGCCGACCGCGAGCCACCCAATCGATGACCGATACCAATGCGTGCAACTTCTCTTCAAACCCTTGGCACAGCCCTACTACGAGTATTCTACCTATCTACGAATGCCTATGTACTTCTGGGGATCGTACTCTTCAAAAGTCGGGTGAGGAACGATATACATGTACGCAATGGGGCGTTCACGTTGCATTTGTAGTACCCCGCCGCCTTCTCGCATTGGTTCGGCGTGTCATCCAATTCGCGTTTTATTCCTTTGAAAACCTCAACTACCCAGGTATCTTATCCGCGGGTTGATTGTCATGATTTGGTGGTACTATTATCCCCCATGACATCCGTGGTGCCTGGGTGTCAGGGGACCTGGGACATCTCAAACATGAGTGCAGATGAAGATTCTGACAATGTGGAGAGGTCGAACAGCCCTTTATATACCTAAGTACACGATTAGTTGGCCGTTGGCCTCCGTCCGCAGACACTAGGCGCGAAATAGGTTAAGGGCTGTCAAGCGAAGCTCAATGAATTCTTCCGGCTCGCAGGTTTCTCTGCAAGACAGCCCCGACAATCATGGGACCATAGTGAATGTCGTTTCTTGGTTTCTACTTATTGTCAGCTCTCTTGTTATCCTCACCCGACTGGTGACGAAATGGGCCGTGTCAAAGCAGTATCACGCAGACGATGGAATGGCCGTGATATCCCAAGTAAGTCATGGAGTTTTCGGGTCGTTTGGCATACTGATCTTGCCAGGTATTTGGGATTTCACAGGTAGTTGCTATATCTCTCGGCGTTGCAAACGGCATCGGAAGACACTTTGATACTCTTACGAACGACAATATCATAGCTTTCGAAAAGGTGCTTGGCTCGGCTCCGGTGGTTTCAAATGCTGACTCGTGAGTAGTGTTTCTATGCGGCCAGTGTACTTTCTGTAGCAGGCCAAGCTTCATCGAAACTATCTGTCGTATTCTTTATTAGAATACTCTCTCCAGTCAATATTCACAGGATATTGACTTGGGTACTCACTGGGGCTACGATTCTTTGGGCGTTAACTTCAATCATGACACTGCTATTTCAGTGTAGTGCCCCGGGCTTTTGGGTCTTTCTGAAGAATGAATGCATTAATCAACAGGCACTATGGTACTACATCAACGGGGTGAACGTCCTACTCGATGCTTGTCTAACCTTACTCCCCTGTACGGTGGTATGGAAACTACAGGCTCAGCTACAGCGCAAGTTCGCAATTATATTCTGTTTCGCCACCCGGGTCTTGTAAGTCTCCCATGTATGACGCATATCCTGTACTAAGACGACCTAGAACCATCGCCGCAGTTATTTGGCAAATGGAAGAGTCCCAAAATCTTTCCAACCACGAAGACCCAACATTTGCTTACTGGCCCTTTGTCCTCTCAATGGCACTAGCACAGAACCTAGGGGTCATTACAGCTTGTATTCCATACTTAAAGCCGTTCCTCGACAGCCTGGAGTCGGGCTTGATCCGAAGCGATGATATTCGACGGCGTGCGAATGGTACGAAGTCATCAACATTTAGATCCAGTCGAAAACGAGCGGACGACTCTCTCGTTTCGAGTCAACCTAGATCTGGCCATGCGGCTGCAACGCATGAATTACGCGATCTCGGGTATGAAGACTCTAGAGTTACTGCCTCAATCACAATTGGAAGATCAGAGAGTGCGGGCGATTGGGAAAATGCAAGCCACTCTAGCCAGGCAAAGCTCATCAAACAAGTCAAAACGTGGGGGGTGACAAGTTCTCCAGCACCAGGGGACAATGATTAATAGAGAGCCAATTTGGAATGCTTTTACTCGGCAATTATACCTAGTAATACTTACTTACGTTCGCCCACTTCCTATCTATTCGTAAAACTCGCCTTCGAGTATCAACATATAGAAATGCCTGTAGGCAAAGACGCCGCCGAACAAAATAGACTCTGGAGATCATCAGCACGGGATTTAGACGGATCGGCCCTACCCTAGTTAGTTATCAAGGTTACTTACGAACCCGCGCTTCATACGATCCGCAACATTGATTCGACCGGTACTTGGATTCGAATCCTTTGTGATTGATGCGGTTGGGGTACATGCCGTGTAACCTAGCTGTAGCCACGCTTCCCTCGATAGGGAAGATAGACGTAACAAAGTAACACTCATTAAAATCCCTCGCATACATCTATGAATAATAAAGCTACCCATTTAGTTATACATTCGGCGAACGAAGGCTTCCCACTTGGTATTGGTCGATTTAAGCTTTGCGGCGAAGTCTTGGTATTCAGGATTGCGGACGGATTATGCGTATTACTGTGTTGTATCCATCCCTATCTACATGTAGGTAGGTACCTTAGGTACCTATGGATACAACCGAATAATAACTCTTGTTCTGTTGCATCAAATATCTGCAGGCTGTGATGAGTCCGATTGGCTGACCGGGTTACTATGTGACATTCTGGAAGGAGTCCGTACCAACAATCCATTATCTCGTACCTCCGTCTTTATCGCTTTCACTCCCGGGGGGTTTATTCGCACTGTATTTCTTTCTGCTGTTGGTACCTCGTAGCGTCCAAGGAGGTAAGACATGCCCCCTGCTAAGAGTCGCAGAATTGCTGCTTCTTTCTTCTAGATTGTTGACGGCACGCTGGAATATGATCATCAGAACTTTCGCGCGGCCTAGGTAGAGCCAAGAGAGCTACGACGAAATGGTGGACGCCTACGAGATGGAGGCTTCTAAGGCCGACAGCAATGAAGCAACGTCCACTGAAATCAACATCGAGCGGCCTCCGTCCACGACAGCTGTGCGACGGACGAAGTTGGTCATCGAACGCGATAATCAGGTCCTCACGCGCCTTGGAAAAGTACCTGTGCTCAAGGTAAGGACACCTGCACTCTATCGTAAACCTACGACTCGATATTGATATTCTATATCCATAGCGCAACTTCGCTTTCATGTCGATGCTTGGCTTTAGTTGTACTGTAATGAATACATGGGAAGGCGAGTTGATGTATGTTCGCATTTCGATTATGTATATTGGTTATTCACAGGCCCTCATAACATCCGCAGGTTATTTCTCCAGTCTTTCGAGAACGGTGGCTTCGCTGGTTCGATATACGGCTACATCATTGTGTGGATTGGCACCTTATGTGTGTTCGCAACTATGGGAGAGCTCGCATCGATGTAAGCCACCCCCCTCGGCTACTGAAATCATGAAAAAGCAAAATAGTAACAAGCCGCACAGGGCACCGACATCGGGCGGCCAGTACCACTGGGTGTATATGCTAGCACCTGCAAACTCTCGAAAGTTTTTGAGTTATCTTATTGGTGAGTCTCCTCGAAGACTGCCTTGATTACCTGCGCTAAGTTATATAAGGTTGGTTGACGGTCATCGGTTGGCAGGCTGCGGTCGCTAGTTTGGGGTTCCTCGCCGCCGGCCTCATCCAGGGCGTCGCTGTGATGGGTAATCCGAACCACGTGCCAGAGCCATGGCAAACGACGCTATTGTTATGGGCCGCTGTGGCCTTTGCGGTGTTCTTCAACACCGTTATAAGCAATGCTCTGCCCAAGGTGGAAGGCGTTATTCTTGTAATTCACGTCCTTGGATTCTTCGCCATTCTGGTGCCGCTGGTGTATCTGAGCCCTCACGGAAGTGCCGAGCAAGTCTTCACTACATTCTTAAATGAAGGTGGATGGCAGACCCAAGGGCTTTCTTTCATGCTCGGGATGATAGCCTCGGTGTTCAATTTCCTCGGTATGTTGGCCTTTCCATGGCCGCCTCATTAAAATAATACCTTTCTAACAAGAGAATTAGGGGCGGATAGCGCTGTCCACGTCAGTACAACCAATACGCTTGTTTCTAACGTCTACCGTTGCTGATTTTCTCTATAGATGTCTGAGGAGATCCAGAATGCAGCCGTGATTGTTCCACGGGCGATGGTTTTCACTGTCATACTGAATGGGATTTTAGGGTTCGGCATTCTAGTCGCTGTCCTATTCTGTATTGGTGACGTAGACGCCGCCCTTGCGTCTCCTACTGGATTTCCATTCATGGAGATATTTGAACAGGGTGTTGGATCAGAACGCGGGGCGCAGACTATGGCATCGATCCTCGTGATTCTGATGCTCTGTGCAACTGTCTCCGTGCTTGCTACAGCCTCCCGGATGACTTGGTCCTTTGCGCGCGACAGGGGCCTACCAGGCTGGTTTTATCTCAGCAAGGTGAGTAATGAATCAACTTGAAAGTGACTTCTCCGCTCACGTATAGCTCTAGGTCGACCCTAAGACATCAATTCCAATACTATCGATCGTTCTGACAACCGTTATCTCCTACCTCCTTGCTCTGATTAACATAGGATCTTCCGTGGCATTCAACGACATCGTGTCGTTGACGATCAATGGCTTGTACGGCGCATACTTCATCGGAAATAGCCTTCTGCTTTGGCGCCGAGTCACCGGAGGCATCCGCCCATACAATCGGGATAATACGGAGCTAATCAACGTTTCCAACGACACTCTCTCGTGGGGGCCTACGCGGATTCCAGAGCCGCTTGGAATTATCGTTAACGCGTTTGGTTGCGCATTCCTACTTGTCATGTTGTTCTTCAGCTTTTGGCCTACCTCAATCAACCCCACGCCCGAGACCATGAATATGAGTTCCCTTATGGTCGGGGCTACAATCATATGGTCAATAGTCTACTATGGTCTCTGGGCGCGGAAGGTATACTCTGGTCCAGTCATTGAAATTAGTTAGACTTTTTATTGGAATATATCATGTAATTAGCATACGGGTTCCCCCTGTACATAGACCGGTGATAGCATGGGATGTACACTACGCATCTTAGAGGCTAGATCAGAATGAAAATTTTCAATAGCAGTTTGCGAAAGAAGTAGAGATTCGATCATCTCAAACAAAATGAAAACGTCAACTATGGTACCTCATTGCTCGCTCACTGAAGCCCCTTTTACCCCCTGAAAGCTTGGCTTCCCGATCAGGACTACGCAATATTCTTATCTCCGTAAGCCCCGATGCTTACCTTATGTGTACCTAAGGTACCCGTTAAGTACCTTGCAGTTAAGGTTATTAGGTAGGCCATATCCAGATTGCTCTAATGAGTATAAAATAGAAAATCTAGTATAAACAGCACTAATGATTTGATATTCTATCAATATTTCTCTATTATCTCTGAGGAAGACGTACCGAAGGGTTGAGTAAGGCGGGATGCATACATGTAAATAGCTGCCTTAGGCGAACCAGCAGGCTTACTAGAGGTCCCTAAGATACCTACCTACCTGTACAAATGAGATCCTGAGACAAAGGTCTGTCAAGTTATTCTATCAGCTTAGAAGAAAGACCCTAGTGTTTCCATCAATAGCCTCTTTCGATTCATACGTAAATGTCGACAGAATTCTCTGATGCAGGGGCTAATATTAGTCTCTGCCCACAGTGCAAAGTCCTTTTCTCAAGGGAGGGGTTTTCACAACTTCTGTCCACGAACAATTTTAGGCACTCAAAGCTGGGTACGTTCTCGGACCGGGCTGATTGCCGATTCTGCAGTTATCTCTGGAATGAGGACTTCATTGGAGATTCTAGTCAAGTATACACAGTGCGTCGTCTACGCGACCTAATTTATCCAGCCTCAGGTAGGATACAACCGAAGAAACAGCACGACCTCTCGCAATCTTGGGTGACCATTACACGTCCCATACGAGATCAACACTTCCTCGGTCTAGACGGAACGGCCATTAGCCTCGAACCTTTTACGATAGGACACGACTCAATTCAAGCTAAAGCTGTCGATAGGATATTCATCAATGTGGAAACGAACGAGGGTCGCACCAAGTGGCAATCGTTCCGGCCATTGAGACTCATCGCCCCAAGAGGTAACATCTCAACCCGTGCGCCAGAGACTTTGCGCTAGATGCGACGACTGACCAGAGGCTGTTAGATAGCCCAGTTGCATTGTTCACTAATTACCGGCCCGTAGAGTGGAATGGGTTGACGACAGAATGGGCAAACGACATAAAAGCTTTGCTCGAACACTGTCGGGCTTCACATCCTCAATGCCAGCCATCTGGCCCTACGCTACTTCCATCACGGGTTTTACGTATCAGTGAGGAGAGCGAAGTATTCCCCCGGGTTAAACTGCTTGTAGCCACCGAAGGTCAAATGGGAGAGTATGCTGCCCTAAGCTATTGCTGGGGAGGGCCACAGCCGTTGGAGTTGACGAACCAGAATTTCAGCACT
Source organism: Hypoxylon sp. E7406B (assembly GCA_000931505.1). Lineage (NCBI taxonomy): Eukaryota > Fungi > Ascomycota > Sordariomycetes > Xylariales > Hypoxylaceae > Hypoxylon > Hypoxylon sp. E7406B. Next base: position 98,582 of record JYCQ01000139.1, on the reverse strand, counting down.
CTCCAGGAAGGTATAGACAACGTGGTGCTCCCACGAGCAATCAAAGATGCGATTCAAGTGACGCATTCCTTGGGACTAAAGTACTTATGGGTGGACGCATTATGTATTATTCAGAACGACGCTGAGGACAAGAAGAGAGAAATCAGCCAGATGTGCGCCATTTACCAAAACTCTTTCGTTACCATCGCCGCAGCCACATCAAGCTCTGTTCATGAGAGCTTCCTCAGTAACGCGTCTACTTTCAATAGAAAGCACGCCACCTGTACGGTCCCGATGGCCCTTGACCGCGAAGACTCCCAGGATTCTAAAAGGCTCAACCTTGTTACCATTGCACCGGTGCACGCCTATAAAACCTCCATTTTCCCTCTCAATAAGCGAGGATGGACCTTCCAAGAGGCCCTTCTCCCTCGGCGATTACTTGTGTTTGGAGACCTCGAGCCTTTCGTCCGATGTCGAACCAAGAACGTGATGAAAAAGTCCTGGAGTTGCATCGAGTACCAGACGTCGGCGGTGCAACCTAGGCGAATCATAGATAGTGTGGCGAATAATCAGGCCTTGGAGAGAGGTTTGATCGTCGATACTAAAGGAAGCGATCTCGAGCATATTTGGCGGGAAATCGTGGAGCAGTATACTCTTCGCGAGCTCGGCTTTTACGAAGACAGACCTCTTGCCATTGGCGGCGTTATTGATTTCCTCTCAGATATATTTGGAGATAAGTGTCACTTTGGAGTTTGGGAATCATGCCCAGTGGTTTGTCTACTGTGGAAGACACTGCCCCTGGAAGCACGAATCAACATTCGAGGCTTACCAACCTGGTCCTGGATGTCCCTCACTGGGCCGGTCGATCTGGACAGTCTTGTTTACTTTGATAAGCCGGAAGGACTCGTTGAATGGGATGCTGAGGATTCATACGCCCGGCTGAGAATTTCATGCTGTATTCTGAAGGGAGAGGAGGTCTATAGTGGCACGGGAGAGACCGGCTCCGAGATATTGATCGAAGCATGGTCTGACTTTTCCGAAGGCGAGGCTGAATACATATCACTGCCATCGGAGGATTCCTATTTTCTTATCCTCGGCCGCCTAACGAATGGGCATTCATTGGCTCTGGTTGCTTCGTATGAAGAAGGCGATGTTTACCACCGATCCGGACTTGCGGAGCTGAATGTACCGGACGCTTGGCGCGGAAAACCGCGAGAGCAGATCATCCTTGTATAGTCGTCAGAAGAGTAAGGTGGTACCTTCAAAGAAATAAATCTATTGTTGAACCCCTATTCCGTGACCCTCCCGAGCGATCGGGATAGAGCCACAATTTTAGGATTTTAGGTTGGCACTGCCGAATCTCGGCTCGGTCCGGTTTGTGTTACGGAGCTCCTATTTTTCGGAACAATACGTCATTGTCAGACTAAGGCGGTTCGCAATCCCACTTTTCTTACATCAATTTGCCTACACGTGTAGGTACTCGTAAGCCTAGAGGTGACAACATTGAAGATACGCGAGAAATTACTTCGATATGATTTGGGGTCTGCCACAAGACAACTCAGATTGGGGTGAGCCAATTTGTCTCGCTTATGATTTTATATGTAGATGAATTATTAGCGTTATAGCTCGTTCTCTTAACAGCCGAGCCACCAGGATATTAAATGTAAGACTTAGTATGACGGAATCCCTACATCAGCAGCTTCAACTCACTACCTTATGCATCCAAGTAAAAATAAATTCATTTTGTTTTTCGTCTTGGTCGCAATACGCCTTTCTAGAATAGCTTATATTCAAACGTATTGATTCTTACTAATGAGCTCGATATTGAAGTATATAGTAGCTGATGATGTCTGTCTGCCCGGGATTGGCGCCGTCCAACCATATTTCACCCCTGCTTACGTCATCCTTCATGGGTGGCTGCATCCATTAATCCCGCTGTTACACACTGCACGACTCGCCCAGTCCATCATCCAAGCCAACTAATCCAGATCCACGAGAAAATCCAGCGAATGAGCTAGCGCCCAACGCGGATGTGAATGTCGGCCAGAAGCGGCTCGCCGACTTTAACCTGAAGGGCAAAGTCTTTGTCTTGACAGGAGCCGCAAGGGGTCTAGGTCTTGCCCTTGCCGAGAGCCTCGTCGAAGCTGGAGGAAAAGGTGAAATCTTCCCCTTGTGAAAAACGGATAATATCGGTAGTTCCTCCCTCCTACTAACCCAGCAGACAGTCTACTGCCTGGATCGCGAGGACCAACCAGATGAGCACTGCGCGGAAGCGAGACATCGGGTGGTCCCCGAATGGGGTGGATCGCTCCATTATTGGCAACAAGACGTCCTAGACACGAACCATCTGGATAAAACAATAACGGAAATCGCGGACGAGAATGCGCGTCTCGACGGCGTGATTGCTGCAGCTGGTATCCAGCAAATCATCCCAGCCGTCGAATATGAACCCAGTGACGCCACGAGAATGCTCGCTATCAACTTCACTGGAGCGTTTATGACAGCAACGTCCGCTGCGAGACAGATGATGAAATACAGGTGCCGCGGCAGCATATGTCTCATCGCTAGCATGAGCGGGACCGTAGCAAACAAGGGCTTGCTGTCCTCGGTCTATAATTCATCCAAAGCAGCGCTGATACAACTAGCGCGCAACCTGGCCATGGAATGGAGCCCAATCCAGAAGGACGGCACGGGTGGAATCCGTGCCAACTGCCTCTCTCCGTATCGTTCTCATTTCCTTGCGTCCTAAACCCCTTTCTTAGTTTTGAACGCTTTTAGTGGGAAATAATGCTTACTTTCGTTGTGGCAGTGGTCATATCCTGACACCGATGGTACGGAAGAACTTCGAAGAGGTACCAGGCCTAAGGGAGAAGTGGGAAAGCGAGAACATGATGGGCAGGCTGGCGGAGACGACCGAGTTCAAGGGCGCAGCATTGTTCCTTCTTAGCAATACAAGCAGCTTCATGACAGGAGCTAATGTTGTCATGGACGGCGGTCACACGTCATGGTAGTGGGTTCCGGACGACGTACTTGACTTCATCGCATCAAGGGGAAATGATGACGAGGTTCGGGTGTCGTCGTCATACTAGATGAGATTTTGGATGTTTAACCCGAAGGTGTTGAAAGATATCCGCATACGAGTTTCCGGTGCTTTCCCATCATTTCTGGTTTACCTATTGTTCGGTAATCAACTAGAACAGCTGCTTGTGGAGGGCTGTTCATCTTAAAACTCGCCTTGATAGGCTGCTTAACAGGATAGAGCAGCCAGATTCAAGCGCAGAGATATGTATATTACCTGTAAACTATTGTCTGATTCTTACTACCCTCAAGCCTTTCTTTTCTGCCCGGTCCTTGTTTTACTAGGTGTTTTGGCATGGGGTGGGTATATAGCAGTTAAAGGGGCAATGAAAGTGAATATAGGTTCGGTTCCTATCAGCGCTATCTGGTGATCTCTCTTTTGCCCCTTTCTATGGGTCCTCTGAAAATCTCTCCACCATGGAAATTAGTCGATTATTAGGTTATTTAGGTGAACTTACCCATCCACCTCTACGAGAACTCCACTTGTTTAGCAACGGTGCGGGCCGTGATATGGCATCTGTAGGTGGTCAAGAGACTCCCCTAGTGAAATAACAGACGGGCATCTGACCGGCCTCGATGGCGCTTGCGGGAAACTACCCTCATCTATTCTTAAATGACGACACCTTCTCGGCTTTTGACTTGCATCCTTTCGCATGTCTCCAGAATTTGATTATACCATGGCTGGGATGTTCAACACAATACGACCGCGAGAATCGCAAACTGATTCGGTTCTGTCTTCGATTGCCGCGCTGCAAGATATATATACCGACAGCAACACGGAGTGATCGGCCCTGCTGTATTCCGTCGGTAGATGTGAAAATAGGATGATTACTTCCGGCACTAGTGAGAAGCCACCGACGCGCGAGCTTTTACGTCAGTTCGAAGCTGGAAACTCGGGGTTCACAAAGACCAGGCAGCGAAGCTCAAGTCCTTGTTGCGGCTATGCGGCTATCGGGCGGTATCCGGGGCGGTATCCGGAATCCTTGACCAGGTGCCCGAAGACATACATTGGACGGTCTCGCAACCAGCTTGTCAACCCCGTGTGCTAAGACCATCTCGTCGCTGACGCCAAGTATCCACAGAACGCGCGAACTTGATTCGAAGCTAAAGTAGTATTCAATCACCATCCTAGACTAGCTAGGACCCGTTTGTGATTGAATTGACACCGTCGTCTCTTCCCTGCGACCCTCGAGGGTTTGGAAATGCTGACAGACTCGAGAGCTCTGTGTTCCCGAAAGCAGCAGCTCTTTCCCGTTGATTCTGCTTACTCGTATGCCGGAGCATCACGAGCCCAGCCAAATGGGTAGCATAGCAGCATATAGTAGTACAGTTATACAGCAGAGATCACTGCCTGTGGTCTTCTGGTGAGAGTAGACATCCCAATTAGCTGCCGATCTTCGCGGGCAGGGTTTCATCATGCCTTCAAGGCAATTGAATGCAAGGGCCTAGCCTAGTCGACTCGCGGACTCGGGTTTGAATGGGGTCCGCGAAGATGCCCATCGCCTGATGTCACCCATGTCAAATCTGTCCTTGCGTTCTTGGCTGCTGGTGCCAGCGTCATCTGTTGGCAGGTCAACTTTTCAGAGCCAGGCCAGCGCCTAAAAAAAGAAGACGTGGTATCATCGTGAAGCTAGCTTAAAGCTCGGACATCGGTACTAAACTTGAGAGCGAATTAGCAAATAGTAATGTCTTCTTCATGGAGCTCCATTCCACTGAGCTGGCGTTTTGAAGGAAAATGACGGTGGGGAACCGAGAACCGCTAGCCGTCAGCATACGGGGGGCAAGGGCCTTTATATATCTGTTCGTGAGCCCCATGTATGTCATGAAGCACGCAATACGTATTACGCACGCTATCTAGGAAACTATCTTCATTCGAGACTCAATTTAGCAGTGATGCCTCGCCAGATCGACCTTCTCCCGACGCCGGCTCACGTCAAGCCTAAGAAGCTGATAGTGCTGAGCGCACCTAGGTAAGCAGATATACTAGCATTGGAAATTTTAAGCAATAGCTTATAAAATACAGAACTGGCACCTATGGCCTTTATCTAGCTTTCCAGAGACTGGGCTTCAAGCCTTATCACATGAAGGAGGTCCTTGAGGCCGGGCCGACGGCGGTAAACATCTTGAATGATGGACTCAATGCCGATATGTTCCACAAGGGCAAGCCATGTAAGCGACCATTCAATATTAATCATAAGACCCATTAAAGCTCATTGATCGGATGATCAATATTAAGGCACATGCGCAAAGAATTAACAAGAACCTAAAGATACGCGTGCAGAATTTGATAAGTGGTTCGCCGACTACGATGTAGGAACACCTTTGCACGTCTACGTCTTACCAAACCAAGCTTACGCGGACACCGGAAACAGGTCATAATAGAGATGCCATTCTTCATGCTACACTCGATCCTGAAAGCCTACCCAGATGCCAAATTCTTCCTAACGGAGCGCGACCCGGACAAGTGGGCTAAGTCATTCGTCAACACCGTTGGCAAAATGACCGCACTATTCCAAACCTTCCCAATGTCGATATTCAGACACTTTGACGGCTTCGCATCTGGCATGTCATACATGGGGAGTAGTGTTTTCGGCTATTACTCCAATGGGTACGGTGCATCGCCAGAGGGGATGAAATATCTAGCCGAGAACTACAGGAATTAGTATGTTAGACGAAGAGTTGGCTTTGTGAGTGGCTTGCTAACATGCACAAAAAGTATCGCCGAGGTGAAGCGGTTGGTTCCGCCTGAGCAGCTTAAGGTGTGCAAACTTGAAGACGGGTTCGGCTGGGAAGAGTTATGCCCGTACATCGGAGTACCGATACCTGACCAAGAGTGGCCAGCTCTCAACACGCCGGAGGAATTCCACGCAGTGGCAGCTCCGAAGATGAAGAAAGCGGCCATGAAAGGCCTCGCCGGCACAATGTCCATTATTGTCCCCGCCCTCGCTGTGGGCTTGTGGTACCTGAGGAAAGAGAATATGTTCTGAAACTAATTATCATTCATAGACGGACTATAGCACGGGTCAAGTCACTTAAGACAGTGAGTATTAGGGACTAGAAGTCGAACTGTGTCTGGTCTCGGAGAGCATGTCGAGATCTCGCCCACTATTCGAGATAGACATGGAAATTCCATGAGGGCGATTTAAGCTGGAGGAAATATTGCGACGAGTATACCCGAAGAACGAAGGCATAGTTAAACCCGTTCAAAGGAGGTTACGTCGAACGCAATCTAGGGGTCACAACGTATGTGCCTATACTAGGGCCGGTTGTAGGCTGCTAGTCATGACCAAGATAGTGAAGTGATGGGTCAGAGGATCACAATATACAACTAAACCTGATCATCATCTAGGATTGCATGCATCCGAACTTCAATGCCTAAGTGACGTTAGTATCGGGTGAAAAATGAATCTCATAGGGAATAGTTACTTGAGAAGCAGTAGCTCGGATACTAGTGTTATAAACCACTAACGCGGCAATAAGTTCACGGAAGTCTTCGTCAACATCTGGCAGAAGAGCATCCCAAGTTCGCCCCTCGAATACTTGATACATATCGAATGGGGGTGTCTTGAAGTTCTCTGCCTCTGGCCATGACTCGCGGGTGGGGCTTCCAATGGTCTTAAAGATGCTTAGTATCAGGCCAAGCTGATTTCCATCTTCGTAGGTACCTCGGGACTCAAAGAGCGGCCGATGCGAATCCCGGCAGCATTCGGTAAGCATGACTCCAGCTCCCCACATATCGACTGATGTTCCATATGACTTATCACCAAATAACACCTCGGGTGAACGATATGGTCCTGTGCCGATATCTAGAATTTTGCCGTGAGCAGGTTCCGTAGACGCCGACAATTCCGGGTGCCAAGCCGTTCCGAAATCGGATAGGTAGGCAGGACCGTCGGCTGACTCAAGTAGAATTGCGGAGGGCTTGATGTCTCTGTGTATTATACCCTGTTGGTGGATAAAGTCTAGGGCACGAAAGACGTCCGCGAAGTGCTTCTGTATCCGACTTCTTGGCATAGGGCCTTGCTTGATAAGACGCTCCAAGCTCGTGGGCATAAATGGGAACACTAAAGTAAATCGCTGGTCCTGATCTCTGAAAGTCTCGATAAGGGGAATGCATGGTTTCTTTAGAAGCTTTAAGATTTTGGCTTCTCTGAAAGGATTATGGGGTTCGATATTGTGAGTTTCGACAATAACTTTTAGGGCAACTGTTTTGGACCTGTAAACCCAGGAAGTAACCCCATTGTCCACGTAATGACAGTCGTAATAAGATCCTATGACAGTGCCAGGTGATTCCGGGATTGTCTGTTGTGCAGAAGCTGGGGATACCTGGGATGTTGCTGATATTCCTTGAGTAAGTGCTCTTCGGCATGCTTCATCATATTCCGCCTGCAGAAGAACATCATGTGAGTTAGAGTGAAACAGAAGAAACGACGAAATTCAAGACAAGACTCATATTATTGCCAGCATTTCAAGGAGAGGAATAAACAAGCGGGCTGTAAGGGATTGCTAATGTGGGTGTACGTACACGTGATGTGGAAGACTTGTAAGCCTCATTTTCAATAGCGAATGCACTTGATTGAGTCGAGGCTGGATCGTTCGTTTCGTCCAGTGCGGCTTTTCTGTGGATTGGAATGAGCATGATGGGGCTGGGCAGCACTATGAACGCCGACGTTAGACGAACTTACATGGCCTGGATATTGTCATAGCGCTCAGACGAGGGTAGTGAGGCTCTCCAATCGGAGTTGGAACCCATCTTGGCGGGTCTCAAAGGCTCTTCGTCCGGGKGATGGAGAGGTCGGTTGTTTGAACGAAATAGTAAGTTTTGAATGGTGTAGATGCAGAGAAGTCTTGATCAAGAACAATCTAAACTTGTATGTGTATCTAATGGCAATCGGGAACTGATCGCTTTGACGTACGCGGCGGCGATTGTGTGGTGATTTATTTTAACAAGCGCCAAAGAGGTAAGTAACAATTGGCAGATCGGGAAAGGAAACGCGAACTTTCAAGGCGGCGTCCCCTTAATTGAACAGCTCGAGCCACTAAAACGGGTTAACGGCTTAACGCGATTTCCGTTTATTTAGCTAAGATTAATTAAGAGAGATCTATTCCTTTTACATCCGAATTATTCCCGTGCAACAGCAATATTTATGCAATATTGATATCAGTGCAGCCCAAGTCCGTTAATTTGGTACATTCCGGCGTGGCGCCTCCCCCGGAAAGGCTGGAGAAATACATGCTGGGAAGCTCTGACAGCATTGGATCCCTGTTCTACCTAGCGTTCTGGTACAATTGCTGGTACAATTGCAGCAGCCGTGGGCCTTGGGATGCCGGGCTACGACATGGTCAACCAAAAAAATAGCACATAGCACGCTTCTTCCACAGCTACCCACCTTACCTAACCCGACTATTAATACAAATATCATCACCAACACCATCATCGTTGTCGTTTTCAATTGTATTTCGTATACCGGCTGTTCTCCCAATGTGCTCGTAATCTTTCCTTTCGCTCCTCTCCTTCACCCCGTATTTATATGTCTCCTTATCGCCCCTCTTACGTATTTGCTCATACACGCCTATATGATCGCGCCCATCCCTAATCGCAATGGAAGATCTCCAAAGAGCCGAGTACCCGGCTATGCTGGTAAGCTTGCACCTTTGATATCCGGGAACTCTGGTGCATTGATACGACATGCGCATGAAGAGAGCTAACAACAGTAAACCTCCATAGGCCAACCTTCACCCGAACCAAGCTGTCCATGCCCTTAACGACCGAGTCAAGCGCATATCTAAAGTCAACACCGAGATCGCCGATTGGTTGCAGGTAATATTCGCAATCCAGCCTAACCGTCGTCAGGTAGCTAAATCGCGGTACAGGAGCGTCGGAAAGTCGAGGAACAATATGTCCAGGGATTAAAGAGGCTGACCCAGTTCCGGGTCCCTAATGCGCAGTCCGAACTTGGGTATGTTATTCAATGGCCTGAGACAGCCATCGCGACCCCTTTCTGTTACTCCGAGGCTGATGATGGCATCGTAAAGCACCTTCCAGGCACAATGGGATAAGATCCTCCAGTCCGCTGACGCGGTTGCCATGTCGCACCATATCTTCGCTACCAAGATCGAGAAAGATGTCGAGGCACCCTTACGAAACTTCCACCAGAAGAAGGAGATGGTTAACATTCAGACCATTCAAGGGAATCTCCAGAACATGGCTAAGGAGCTAGAAGATGCCCAAGAGCGGTCCGACAAACTCAGCAGGAAAGGTGGCAAAGCCAGCGCCCAGAAGGTAGAGCAAGCAGCTAGCAAACTAGATTCTGCCACTCAACAATGGGAATCACAAGCGCCATTTATTTTCGAATCTCTGCAGGCCTTAGATGAAAGTCGAATGAACCAGTTGCGCGACTGTCTTACCCAATATGGCACTTACGAAGGAGAGCAAGCGCAAAGTCACCAAGCCGAAGCTGAGACGGTGTTGAATAGCCTGCTGGACTATAACACCGCGAGCGAGATCCAACACTTTGTGGCGAAAACGACAGCCGGCCGACCAAAGATCGAGAAGCGAACACCTACGACGAGGCAATCGTCCAGCTTCAATTCCTCGCTGGGGCCTCCTCCCAGTCTCCATGCTCCGGCGCCGGACGATCGTAGTGATCATTCTGGCTCTAAGGAAGGACAATCGGAAAACAAGCTACGGAGTCGCATCGGCACCATGCTCGGCCGGAGACGGCAGAGTATACATGGTGGCTTTGGGCAGCTATCTCCCGCGAAGGGTCCCTTCGGGAGGAACATCAAGAGTAGCCATGGTATATCGCCCAGGGCGTCATCGAGCAACCTCGGTGACTCGACAAATCGATTAGGATCGCTTGTGGAAGATCCAGATACGACCGAAGCACCCTCGCGAGCGTCCGAGACAAAGGAGAAGACAAGCCACGATGGCACGAATGGTGTGGGACGTGACGGCTCTACCGATGTCGCACCTCCGGGAACGGCGGCCTCGGCCTCGTCGCACGTGAATGGCACATCGATTCCACCTGAAATTGCAGACGTCCCCCCTCCACCGGGCCCTCCACCATCCCAGAGGGAACCAGAGAAAGATGCAGAGGGTTTCAGTGTGCCAGCTCCTGCAAACGACCCGATCTCCCAAGCACAGAGGGAGGCTGCTGCACAAGAAGCCGAGCAGCTGTTCAAGCTCAATATCCAAAAGGAGCCCGTGGCCGAGGAAGATCCGGAAGAAAAGAAAGCCGCGCTTTCGAACGTCGCGAACAGCCTCTCAGCCATGGGAATGCCAGCTCGTAGAGCGGGCACGATCAGAGGCCGGAGAGATGTGCGGAACACTATTTATGTACCCGCTCCGGTCTCCGAAGGCTCTCCGGCTGAGAACTCGGTTCCTTTCCCCCCTTCTCTACATGCTCTATCCTCCAAGCCTGCTGGAGTTGCTACACTTGCTTCCGAAGCCAGCATCGCAGGCACATCGGACACACAGTCGATCCGATCCGGCAACTCGCTCAGCAGCATTGTTCACGTGAAGCACCCCGACATGCACGAACCGGGCCTCAACTCTTCCATCATGGAAACGGTTTCCGCAACCTTTGAGAACGGTCAAGTCGAGGCTGTGAAGGTAAACGGCGAGATCGCCTTCTCATATAATGCATCAGATTCTTCTAATTCGCTCAGTAAGTTCCATGGCCCCTTACGAAAGGAATACTATATCTTACTCTCAACAGCTCACATCCCTATTCGCATCAACAATTTCCCAGCTCTTGAAGTCATTGGCCCCAACCGCATTTTCGTTACACACGACACTCCCGATCACCCTGAGCAATTCAACCTGGACCTCTCTCATCTCCATAAGACATCAATTGGCTTTTCTTATAGACTTCACGTAGAGCCAGACGCTACTGCCGCAGAGCACGTGCCGGTTCTTCTAAGTCCGGTATGGAAGCCACAAGGAGACAAGCTGGGCTTACTACTCCAGTACAAGCTCAACCCAGCTTTCAAATTGGCGGCTGAGGGCTCTAGCGTGCAGGTGCACAACCTAGTGCTCTTTGCTACCTACGAGGGCAAGGCCTCGGGCGCCCAGACCAAGCCGTCCGGGACGCACCTCAAGGACAAGCACCTAGTGTACTGGCGCCTCGGCGACGTCACCTTGTCTCCGGACGCGGACTGGCAGAAGATTGTGTGCCGCATAATAGGCGACCAAGGCGTTGAGCCCAAGCCCGGCGCTATCGAAGCGCGGTGGGAGGTCATTCCACCTCCGGGTGCCGCCGAGAGTGTTAATACCATCTCGGTGTCCCGGTTTGAGGAGAGCAAGGGCAAGGAGATCGAGCTCAACGAGGACGACCCATTCGCGGACGAAACTGCTACTGCCGAAGAAGGGAAGTGGGTCGACGTGCCCGCGGTGCGGAAACTTGTAAGTGGGAAGTACGAGGCCAGATAGGCTTTTATATATACGAGAGAGAGAGGCGGAAGAGGAGAGGAGGACGAAGGAGAGTTCCGAAGGAGAACAATAGGGAGAATTTTTGTCTGGACGACGATGATGCTCTTTTGTAAATCAGATTAGCGGGTTGTCTAAAATTGAAGGTCCCATTTGTGCATAAGTGTAGATTCAGGTTTCTTCCATATTTGAATTCAGATTCGATCATTTTTCGTTAGTAAACAATCAGAAGCATTTAAGGCCCTACCTTCTACTCATTATACCTTACATACGGTAGTTTATAACCGATATTGGATACTTATGATATTCGTGCTACAGTTTCTAGGTAGGCAATGAAATGTGATGATGGGTCAAATGTGTATTACGTTCTCTCTATTTCGATGCAGCAAGGGGCCAAATATAGCCAGTGAACTAATTATCTGGATATGCGCAATCCATCATACCGAACGCCAGCATACGCCTCAATAGGTAGATATCACATGCTATGCCACGCCACGCCAGACCAGACCGTGCCGTGCCATGATAATGGACAAGAGCCACCTTCAAAAAATGGGCAATCATTCTTCAATCATCAATGCGTCTATCCACCTCCTCCGCAAGTAGCACAACCTCGCAACCAAATTAGCGACTAGCCCTAGTCTGCTCCTCGTAGAACTCGAGCGTAAGTGCGGCCAGGAACCCGGGTATGCAACCCTTATCGCGCACCCAGAACTGGATCTGGTCCTGTATGCGTCTGGCGAACGGGCTCTGCGGGCCGCCCGCCACCTTCATGGTGCCGCGCTCGCCGTCGAACACAATGCTGTTCTCCTGCTCGTCCGTCACGCTAGGACAGTACAAGCTCTCAACACGCATCTTGCCGTTGGGGATGAAGGTCACCGTCCAGCCGAGCGTGCTGAAGATGGCCTCCTTGAACTCCTGCGACTTAGACGCCCAGACTTCCTTCAGACGTCTTATCGTCTTCTGTGCGGAAGCCGTCTCCCGCTGCGCCTCCTCGATCTCGCGGCGCGCGGCTGCTAGCTGCGAGGCTGGAATCAGAGGGATGTTCGGATTCGGGTTGCGGCGGGCCTCTTTTTGGAGTTGTGCTAGCAGCTCCTTGTTCTCCTGCTTAAGGGCCTGGAGCGTAGCTACCTTGATGGCCTCGTAGTCAGAAGTCGGGTTCGAGCGCAAGGATAAGATGCGCGTTTTGTTAGCGGCTTCAGCGGCTGCTAGGCGTGACTGGAGAACCTCGTGTTCTGTCTGCAAGACCTGGTACTGCGTCTGCAGTTTGGATAGGTCGTCGGCTAGTTTCCGGCGTTTTCGGTTGAGTTCGCCAAGTTGTTCACTCTCCGATTCGTCGGAGTGGGTGCGCTTAGAACCAGGGGCTGGCTGTGCGGTACCAGCAGACGACTCCAGGTTGGAGAGTTCGTTATGCAGAGTCTGGACTTCCTCCTTGTACTTGTCGACGAGTTGCTCAAGCTCCGAGACTCGGTCAACTTTGTTCTGATCAAAATTCACAGAGTTGAAAGTTTCGTCTTCTGCATCAAAGGCCTTGAGCTGAGCGCGGAGGTACTCGACCTCTTTGATAGCAAGGGCACGCTGGCGCTCGATTCTAGCCTGTGCCTTTGTTGCCGACGCGGGAGCAGCAGTCGTCTTCAGCTTTTCAATTTGCGCATTCAAGGCCTTCTTCTCGCTTTCTAGGGCCTTGATGATTTCATCACGCTCTGCGATCTGGGGTTGCACCTCACCAAGTTTTTCGACAAGAGAAGCAGAGTTGTACCTCTCCTCGACGAGCGCACGCGCAACCGCTTCGGGCGAGTCAAACTCCATAACTCCATCTGCACTAGCATTCTGAAGATAAGCAGTCCAGGCCAGCTTCTCATCCTCTAGTCGTTGTCTTTGCAGTCGAGCCTCATGGAGTTCGGATTCGAGAGTTTCGGCAGCTTCTAGTCGTCGTTGAAGGGATCGCTTCTCCTCTTCAACGACTTCCACAGCTTTATGTATTTGACGGAGATGGGATAGCTCAGCATGCTGCTTCGCGTTCTTCGATTCAAGCGACCGTATGTGCTGGACCTGTTCGGTGAGCTCGCGGCGGATAATAGCTATAGTCTCGGCGTCGCCGGTTTGCGCCTTTAGTCGTAGTATATCAGCCTCCAAATTGCCAATAAATTTGTCTTTGTCTGCGAGTTGCTGTTGAATAGATTGCATCGAAGACTCTCGTGCCTGATTATCTTGCTCCAGTCCTTGGATTGTCGCTCGGAGGTTGGACAGTTGCGTTTCCATATCGCAAACTCTCTTTTGCGCCATCCGCGCGTCCTCGTCCTTGGCGGCGGATAAATCTTCTAGTTGCTCTCTAAGAAGACGGGCCTCGTCATCAGCATCTCTTGCCCTTTTTTCCAACTCCAGTTTTTCTCGTGCCGAGCTTTCTTTTAATTCTTGTAATTCTTGTTGCACGGCTTCATATTGACGCTGCGACTTGATTTTGTCTCCTTCCGCGACCTGCTTTTGCTTGAAATCGTCCTCAGCTTTCCTTCGGACGTCGCGCAGCTCGTTATCATGCTGAAGAGCAATCATTTCCTTCTCCTGCTCATAATTCTCGACCTTAAATCGCATCGTGGCTAGCTCAGCTTTGAGTTCCTCAATCTTCCTCCGTTGGGTCTCGTATTCTTCCGCATCGGGGGGCGCGAGGTTCTCCTTAGAGCTTTCGCGTGACGACGCCCGCAGGGACTCGGCGCCCAGATGGCTTTGTCGCGAAGAAGGTCGGGCATGGTGAGGCACTGCTACGTCCTCAGAACCGGTAAAAATATTGTAGGATGGTTGGGTGGCTTTTTGGAGTGAGGCGCGAAACGAAGTCACCTATGTATCGACTTAGCTTTGAGTTTGCACAGCAATTGAGTAGTTCATCGAAGCATTTATTTACTTACCCTCGAGCGCGGTGGATTTGAAGTGCTCCCGGCACTCTGTCGAAATTGGCCGGCCATGGAGCTGCGCAGATTGCCAGAGCCTGCGTCGCCTCTTGTGTTTGTTCCCATCAAAAGTGGCAGATGGATGCTGTGACCCTCGGAATGCGGTGATCGCGACAAGACAACGCTAAGTTGTTTTTGTTGTTTGCGGTAGGCCTGGCAATGTGCTGCAAACACCGGGTTGCTTCTCCGATTAGCTAGCTTGGATCGTCACGTGCAGCTCGAGCGTTATTCTGTGGAGAACCGTTACATGTTCGGCATTCTAAGATGATGTTCCTTTCTTAAACCGGACGAGAAGAGTTGAAGGTGGACAAAGCCTTCGACGTTTGGACTCTATACAAGTTTTAAGCAGGGCGTAACTTCCAAATGTCGGATAACTCTGATATATAAGGTAAGAGCCCGAGGTTAGCCAGAGAATGTAAAGAATTTGAAGCTACATGTAAAGTAGGAGGTACCTTCCAAACCATAGGTTACTTACCTATTAAAGAGAGGAGCTACCTCAACCAAGCTCCATAGTAGGTACATGTACTTTTCCCATCTCAGGTAGCCCCTGTCGCCCTGGTGGGACCCGCACGTCAGTTCCTGGCCTTGGCTGACAGGCCTGGTGCATTTTTTCCCGGGGCATCTCGTGCTGCTTCGACGTGGTCCACCGTCCATTACCGAATTCCAGAGCTCCCGCAACGTTGGTGGGCTTATTAACGTAATCTATCTCTTACTTCACTAGGCACAACTCCAAGATCCCAAGGAATAGTCCATCCTGTCTTCCTCTCAGCTGCTTCCAATTCTAGACCCTAACACCTCAGCTCGTGAGGCTTCTACACACATGGATTTTCTCTCTCGGTAATAGTATCGCGGCTTTTGCTGCTATAACTTCTGCTGCGACTAGTAATTTGCGCAATTTACAAGTCTATTACCCGTAACTATCTTCCCCTCGTCTTTTCCGTGACCTTATTCCGACGGCGGCACCATGGTTGTACGCCCAATACCTCCTACCTCCGCAGGGCTACCGGCTGCCTGGACACATACTATAATCCTACGACACCCAATGGCTCCGCCAATACGAGCTTCAAGACTATATTCCGTCCATACCGGCCGAATCCAGTACCGACCACGCTACAATACCCATAGATACCCTCAAATCCCGCCCAAGCCCAGATCACACTTACGAACATTCGCGTCCGATGTATCTAAATCCTCAGGTTCAGCGGGGGCTAAAGCGGCGCATAAGATAGAATCCGAGACCGACTCCGCCGCGAATGCCGCCAAATCGCCAGACGAACCCCATTCGCAGAAGTCCCAAGTCACCAATGTCACGTCCACCACATCGACCGACTCCGACTTAGATTGGGAGGAGAAGCCCAACTTTCATATAGAAAAGTTCACGGAGCTTCCGTACCAAAATTTTGGTGTGAACCAGCATATGATTATAGATCGAGAGTTCAAGGAGGTTCTGCGTCAACTACTCTGGAGGTTCCGAGCTCCAATCCGATATGCTTTTGCATATGGCTCTGGTGTCTTCCCACAAACAAAAGGCGGTACGGCAACCGAGGCTGAGATCAAGGCCGTCCACCCGAGAGCGCCACTCGCCGTTCAGAAGGCACAGGATGGCTCTCCGAAGATGATCGACTTCATTTTTGGAGTCTCGTATACGCAGCATTGGCATTCGTTGAACCTAATGCAGCATCGAGATCATTATTCTATGCTTGGGTCATTAGGGTCAGCTGCTGTGTCTTATGTACAAGACAAATGGGGCGCCGGTGTCTATTTCAACCCTTATGTTACCGTTGATGGGATATTAATCAAGTACGGCGTTGTCAATATCGACACGTTGTGCAGAGACCTGAGCGAGTGGGACACACTATMCCTCGCTGGCCGTCTACACAAGCCGGTAAAGATCCTTCGAGATGACCCTAGGGTACGCCTTGCGAACCAAATCAACCTTCTATCGGCACTGAGGACAGCCCTCCTACTTCTCCCTCCTACTTTCACCGAACAGGAATTATACGCGACCATTGCCAGTATAAGTTATTTGGGAGACCCGCGCATGGCTTTTCCTACGGAAAACCCAAAGAAGGTCGCAAACATCGTTAATCACAATATGCTAAACTTCCGGCGACTCTATGCTCCCCTAATTGAATCCCTTCCGAATGTCCTATATGACGACCCAGCTGCTAGCAAACCCGATTGGATCACCAACACGGATTCTGTGTTGAAGATTCAACAAGACATGGATCCTGTCAAACGGGGTAATATGGTGCGCCGACTGCCAAAAGCCTTCCGCTCAAAACTATACTTTGAGTACCAGAAGAAGTTCCAAATACCTCAACTTGAGTTCGACAAGATGATGGAAGCGAACAAGGATGAAGATGCCGTCTCTTTCAAGCGGCAACAAGGTGGAGGTTTTGAGCAGCGTATCGCACAAGATGACCCTGAAGCTCTTCGAAATACCGTCCGCGATGTTATCAAAAAGACGATCAACTGGCCCAGCACCACACAAAGTCTCAAGGGCATCCTTACGTCTGGGTTTCGCCGAAGTTTCCGTTACATGGGCGAGAAGATAGCCAAGTACCGCGAGGCAAGCAAACCTGAGAAAGAGGATGAGAAGAAGTCTTCATAATTCCACCTCCTTATGAAAACACCACTGTTGTATTCTTGCATCTGAAGTTCCGCTCCATATGGACCGATTCAATCTGTTAAAAGTGAATATTGGATTTCACAGACAGGTTTTCGAGTTTCACGTGTCGAGTCACAAATACAGGGCAGCCATGGAAGGTATTGCCACAATCTGCAGGTTTCTTCTGTTCGGTATCAAAGGGCACATTGCATGGATTCGGTGTAGCTTGGGCTTAGAATTAACTAAAAACTCGTCTCTTATAAGGGATGCAGGTGGGCGATGGCACCTTTACGATTAGAAAAATTCACGACATGCATAGTGTATCTCGTGGTCTAGAGGCGTTGGGGCACGCCATGGTCGGGTTAGAGAGTGAGATAAACATGGCGAGTTCGCTCAAAACTTGCGGAAAGATGAATACTAAGTGGAAAGGACGCTGTTTATTAGGCTGACTCCGAGGTCAAGATGCTTCAGAGACCATCATCTATGTATATACCTGTACATAATGTACCTAGTCAGCAGAAAGAGACAAAACAAAGTTACTCTTAACTGAATGGGATTCTGGCTTCATATCTTCTCTCAGCTCCCAGCACTTAGGACTAGCACATCTAGAAGGGAAGAAAGGGGCCACATAATGATCACGGGAATTACTAAAATTGGAGGGTCAATTGAAGGGCTAAGAGGTAAGCATAATCTATCCTATAACGGCTCAAAGACCATCGTGGCCATCTACTTCAAAGATGGCTGGCTCTAGGTCATTAAGCTGCAACATGTATCGTCTACGAGTGCTCGCTAGCCGACTAGTGCTCGTAAGTCGGATTTGATTCCTTATCAATAACAACTGGCATTACCAAGTCATGTTACTTCCTGGTGGTCAGGAGCATTAACGGATGGTCAGCGATGAAGCAAAACGAAGACGCTCAGTCACAGCAAGCGAGAGGGCATTGTCATCGTAAACATCGTTATTCATTGACAGGAATGCATAGCTGTGTAGCTCAACGTTTTATAGTATCGTACATAGTCCCCCGTAAGCATCGTATCTAGCGGTATCCTGAGCTTGTACACTCAATTGCCTCCCTTACATTGCTAAAGTTAGATTTATTCCGTAGATCAACTCCAACTTAACCATTTACGATGGTGCCGCCATTGCAGTGAATTGTTTGGCCGCTGATAGCCGAGCTATCCGCTGATGCGAGGAACACCACACAGGTTGCGATCTCGCTCGGCTGCGCGGGTCGCCCCATGGGGCTCGTGAACGACTTCTGCGCCTCGTCGTCCATGGTTGCGGGGATGAGAGGGGTCCACACGGGGCCGGGGGCGACGGCATTGACTCGGATGCCCTTGCCCACGAACTGGTTGCTGAGACCTCGGGTGAATGAGACGATGGCGCCTTTGGTGGACGTGTAGTCCAGCAGATCGGGGCGTCCGATATAAGCATTGATGCTGGCGTTGTTGATGATGGTAGACCCGCGCTTCATGTGAGGCAGCACGTACTTGGCTAGATAGAAGTAGGGGTGTATATTGGTGTTGAACGTGTGAACCCATTGATCCCTTCGTGATTATACGTTAGATAAAGTCCATCAGACTTGAATGAGGAGTCAACTTACTCGCTCAATTCAAAGATATCACTCTTCACCATCTGGAAGGCGGCGTTGTTGAAGAGGATGTCAATGCCACCCAATTGTTTAAGTGCCTCATCGACAACTTTCTTGCAGTTCTCTCTGTT
The DNA here is from genome assembly GCA_000931505.1 of Hypoxylon sp. E7406B. Taxonomy (NCBI): domain Eukaryota; kingdom Fungi; phylum Ascomycota; class Sordariomycetes; order Xylariales; family Hypoxylaceae; genus Hypoxylon; species Hypoxylon sp. E7406B. Next base: position 79,818 of record JYCQ01000139.1, on the reverse strand, counting down.
TGTTAGGTCTGTTGACATGAGATAGCACTTCCGGCCATGCGACTCCACCATGCGCTTCGTCTCCTGAGCATCCTTCTCCTCGTCTGGGAGGTAGACGATGAAGGAGTCGGCACCTTCCAAGGCAAACAGGATGGCGGTGGCTCGGCCAATTCCAGAGTCGCCACCTGTGATGAGAGCCTTCTTTCCCTGGAGCTTTCCGGCTGCCTTGTATTTCTGATACCCGCCCTCATCAGTGGGCAGGGTGTCATACTGAGCCTGCAGGGGCAACTTGTGCTCCTTTCCAGGGAACTCCTGGTGTGTCACAGGGACGGAGTGTCCTTTATTATATGTTAATAACATGTCATCAATAAAGAGTTGATATGGAGTAGCGCCATCGTTGGAATATTCACTTACCCGGTTGGAACTGTGAATCGGACATGATGAAGTAGAACTAGCTGACTTGAATTATTTTCACAATATTTACTCAAGGAAAACAACTATTCTCCGATGGTTTCGAATACAATTGAATGAGCTGAAGATAGTAGATCGATGAAGAGTTGATATATAGCTAGGCCTGTGTTAAATGTTGTAACCTGGAAACGCTGCAAGTCATGACATCACTCGTAGTCAATTACATCGATGTTATTTAGAGCCGCTTTTCTGCTACTTGGCTCACGATGACGATAGTATGGAGTCAGTCTTCCAAAATGCATGTTTGCTCTACTACTAGACTGAATATATGTTACGTTTTGATGGAAAATATTTTAATCAACCCAAGATTACGAGAGAAGGTGCTTTCAAGATGTGTCTGTTAATCATGCGTTCACGGATTTTCTACCGGTTCATCATGCCCGCATCTAACCCCCCCACCCCCTGGTAAGTTTGGTAGGCGATATCGATATCTCCAATACGTAGAGGGGGCCGAGTTAGCGTCAGCGTTTTGGCGAATCAGAAGAGCCAATTACTTCCCATAGCCCCCAGTGAATTCCATCCCAGCGTAACGTATCGTAAACCGAGTAACCACAATGTCTCTGAGCTTAAACTCTGATTCTACCCCAGCCCTTTCCAGGCGCTATTGAGAGAGTTCTCTCTGTATTAGTCATTATGTATATCGTTGTCCAATATTGAAGGTAGAACCGCCACCTCGCTGGCATACAGCGAATGAAACGTTCTGTACTATTGATAACTATTCGAAGCGCTACTTGGAAAGCTCATTGGAGTTGCGTATTTTGTGAACTCCTAGCTCATGCAGCAAGATATTCATGGCTTGCAGATTGAGATGAAATTAGCAGACTATTATGTCCGAGACCCCTTGAATTGGCCCGGTGGCGACGGCGAGAGGCAGAATACAAGTGGAGGTAGAAATACATGCCCTTTATAAGGTACGTAACCACAACTAAAATAACCTCGTATCATTTACTAAGGCGCCTCCATTGAGTACATGTACGTATCAAGCTAGGCAGCGAGATTGGCCATCCCGAAACCTCAGCCGTCTAGGCATTGCAGCTCTTAAAGGCCCGTAAACGTCCTGCGTAAGTACCCGGCTTTCATATAATCAACCCAGATACCCCTATATTTGCGCACTTTGCCAAAACTTATATGATTGCTACATTGTGGTGCGTAAATAGGTAGACCAAAGGGCCACTTAGATCTAAAACCACTTTCTGCAGTTGGCGGAACTACCCACGCTACCACGTCCAGAAATATCACTGAGACCCTCGGGGAAAGGGCAAAGTATCACGTTGACTAAATTCAGTAACCTCCGACTCTTAGTCTCAAGTATGTCAACCTTGACCATATTTACCCCCACGTTCTTCTCCGATCTAGGCAGCCCGAAGACCCTGTGTAGTCGGTGCAATAGTTGCCATCCCCAAGCCAAATAAGAAATTTCGATGCCTTGAAATACGTATCTTCTTCAACGGGACTTACGTTCCTAGTCTTCCCGAGCACGTGTTTCATCTTACAATGCTTGAAATCTTGTCGATAATTTGGGACACGCCATCTGTGTGCCACCCCCTACATCTGCATTGCTTTGCTTGCGGAGAAGCCACATTTTCAACCCTTGCAGTTATAATTGTGTAACACCAGTATGCTTGGGATGGCTCCGATAAATCTTTGCTTTTTAATTTTAGAGACCTTGATTCTGAACACAGAAGACTTTCAAGAACATGACATGTCAATTTCTTAGACTAGCCAATGAACTAGACGTCCTTTAGCACACCATAGACCGCGTCAATAGTTAGGTCTAAAAGATCTCGACTCTCATCCAACTGCACATTCACGGTGAAGCGATACTGCAGATTTATCTGGATGGCTCAGGGACCATTGGTCCAGACCATGGCGTCTTCAAGATCAAGGCGCCGTTGCAGTACTGCCACAGGGACTCGCTGCGCCAGTGGCTTGCTCAGAGCGCTGGAGGCGCATTTACTGCCACACCAATTGAGCCAATGAATACCTCCATGCATGCTAAGCAACTATGTAGCCGGCGCCGAGTCCAATTCTCGCTCCCCCGTGCCTAGAAGGGTCAATGGCTTATTCGCCACAGCGACTAGATCGGTTCTCCCCACAATCGCAATGCGAGACGTTTTGTATGCCTAGCTGCTGTCAGTTTCGCGATGTTTCCCTAGACGATGATAACTATGAGATGGAGACGATCTAATAGACCGTTTCTTGCTAAGATATATAGCACTTGTATATACCTAAGGTTCTTCCAATACATAGTGAGACGGGGTACTGGAAAAGGGATGAGTGGGAGATGATGACATCATTCGGCTCGGCCCGTTCTTAGCGGCCATCGACTGGCTTGGATGTGGGTCCAGGKACTTGGAGCATCATACATGGATATCCGTGCTATCTTGTCCATCTTGACGTTTTGACTGACCTTCATCCTCTCTTGATATTCGAATAATTTCCACTACGTGTCAAGGAGATATCGAAAAAGCAAGTGACTGGATACTCGAATCCAAAGACACCATCTCTCAGTTAGCTTACGCACTCACCTCTGCCTACCTTGGCATACATCATCATCGGTTTGCCTTCTCGCATCATAGCATACGCCTTCATGCATGAAGGCCACGACAGACGAATCTCGAGCGCCACTGCGGTATCACCTTAGAAATCTCGCCGAAGGGAACGTGGTAAAGTGCGGGTTTGATTCGTTCAAACCGATGAGTGGCGTTTCCACGGCCCTTGGCATCTTCTCCAAGACGAGTGGCCCCCCATCCTCTATGGCAATCAACTCTTTCTTGCATTTGTCGAAACCCCAAATCCAAATACTTATTTCCGGAGAAGCTAGGCTGCAAACTTGGTCAGCATTATGGAATCCGGATTTTACTCATCTATCGCGGATGTAGTCGTGGTTGAATTTCTAATCATGACACAAGGAAAGTTACGACACAGCTCACCTTCCCCAATTTCTCGCTTGCGCCTGATGAAGACTTCGTGGGGGTGGCTTTCCCTGTTTTTCGATACCTAGCCTTCGGCTACACATTATCCGTTAAGAACTGGGGGTATTGGCGCCGCTAGGAGTTGCGTTAGGGTCCATCACATTCAGCCTATATTGAAGCAATTCCTCGACACTCGTGCTATATCTAGATCTATTCGTAGACCCCTCTGGACTTAAAGGAAATTATCTTATCAGATCGTAACACATTCMCCCGACGTCCCTTTAAAGCCAGTCATGTTACATTAGCAGGCGAGCCTCAATCTGTCTTAGACAAACCACGGCAGAGGCGTTTGCTTACTTCTGATACCAGCTACTACGGTGACATTGGCCGGTTGTGAGCGCTTTGCGAGTGACACATAATGAAGCAACCTAGCAACAATGCCGGGAAAGCTATTAACATGTCATGTCCCGAACTCTTGGCTGATAGATTTATCCACAAGTCGTTGTAACAGTTTGCAATGATAAAAGGGGGGGTAGGGTGCGGTCTAGAAGAAGACTTGCCACCGTCGCTTTAAGACAATCGAGTTGTTCATTTGGCTCTCCTGGCACATTCTGCGTGTTCAACCGGAGAAGTATGTAATTTCATCTCGGGGAAAGACTAGCGAAGAATGACCCGAAAGAAGCAGAGTATCTACGTCATATTCACAATATAGGACTCCCTCTCTTAATGAGAATCCATTCACGATTCACCTTTAAACTATAGTATTTTAGACTAAGCAACACTAGTCTAACAAGTGTACCCGATTGTATAGTACAACACACATGCGTAACAAAAACCGCAAGACAATGCTTGACAAACTGATAATTAGTTGACCGATTTCCCGTCATAGAGGGCCACAGCGGCCCAGCCATTCATCCCCAACTCGGCCTCCGCGCTTATTCATACATGCACCGCCTCCCCCTCAATGACATCTAGCCACTAGCGCCGGCAGACAACCAGAGACGAGTGGGCGATGATTCTCGAAAGCTGCAAATGCCGCAGCCAGACATCTTCTAAGCGAGCTAGAGAACCACGATCTGTAACGCCCGCACCTTATTACTGTATAATGCATAATTCGAGCCGATGTTTACGATAGTGCAATAGCGCCGCGTCGGTTTTCACGCAGGTGTAACAAGCCCTGGAAACCGCAGAATACTAGGAACGCCTATACACAAGCAATCGTGAGTTTGATATTCGTTCGTAATGCGAAAATATTACTCGACTATAGGGACTTACCGCGTATACAATTACGGCGGTAAAGACGGTGCCCGCAACCGCCTGGCCGTCTTTGGGGTCGTCGGTGCCGCCTACGAATTCGTGGTGGTTGCTTCGGAAGAGGCCGCCGAGGATGGAGAGGATGATGATGGCGAAGACGGAGATGACGACGCTGTAATTCGTAAAGTACTTGGTTAGAAAATTTGTATTGCTTCTTTATATAGATAGTCCGTAGTATGAAACAGCAGGAAAGCTCCTCACCAAGACCAAGCTTGCATAGCACCAACGACCGGCTTCATGATGGGCGGTTGTAGTGCCGATTAATCGCTTAAGTACGTATCTGTGTGGACTTTATAATTGAGGCGTAGCTTGTCTTGGAGTGGTACGGACGGGTATCGATTTAGCTACAGTAAACGGAAGATTGGCTGTTAAAAGGTGATGTCGTCGACGGCGTTAATGCGACTCGGAAGGTTCGCGAGATTGGGACGGCATGTCATTGGAGAACGAGGCTTGGCGGGACTGAGGCTGAGGAGCCGAGGCTGAAGCTGAGGCGTCGGACCGGATGATTTTGATCCGATGCAATCCTATTGAGGTACCTAGGTACTTAACCCCCTTAACAGGACACCTACATACATGTATACAAGGAAATCCCGGTATCGTCTTGGGCTTCAGCTGCATTAGATAATCCTGTTAAGAACCCAACACCAACTCAACTCTGATTGATGTCTACCTAAAGTATAACTATGCGCGATTTGATGTTCAAGACGCGTCACCAACAGATGATAGGTTGTACCCTTGGCCGTCAATCCTGCATTATCTGGCCTGTAAATCTCAAGTCTACAATCATTGGCTCCGAGTTCCACTCTTTGTTTCGCGATATCAGTTGGTATAAGACTCGATTGAATGTGGCAGGCTGGCTGAACAACTCGCGAGTTTTTTTAATCAGCTACGCGCCCAAGAATATTCACAGCCTCGACCTCGACCTCGGCTAATATGATACAGTCGCCAAAGCCTATTATAGAGGCCGGGCGTCTAGTGGTTCTTCATTAATGATCTATCATACTATTATTTCCATTATTTCCAAGAGTCAACTGACAGGTCGGTTCTTTCTTCAGTATTGTAGGAATTCGCACAAGAACAAGACGCAAGATGGCGTGTCGTCGGGGCTTTGGGCATCGGGCTTGAGTTTTATATCATATTGTTTTCAGCTGGTCGCTGTCAAGCTCTGCCGAAGTTGGTGAGGTCATCCCAAGCACCTCGGACGTCGATCACGGTGACGCGACTTACTTAAATCCGAGAAATGATGCATTGGACCTCACATTAGTCAGGTTGGAGTAAGGTTGGGATGGAGATCCTGTGTGAATTAATAAGTCGTGCAAGGCCGGTCATTGTCCACACCAGTCAACCTGTCTACTTTAAGCCACATTAACCAGCAAATTACTGTGACAGCATAGTAGCTGCACCATCGACCGCTGAAATTGCAAGAGTCGTGTAACACACCTCGTCGATTGCTCGAGACTAAGTGGTAGGGGTGGCTTCCTACGCGAAGGAGTAGCATACATAATTCCATCTCTGCCTACATGTAATTCATTTAGGTATCAGGACATCTTATTTCGTTGTTCATGATGCCCTCGGGGTCGATTGGAGTGCAGATCAACGTCATGAGACAAGTTAGGTACCCCGTATTACAGCTCCGTAATAGCCGGTTGATCAGAGGTTGAGTGGTGAGTTAGTCAGTGCTACCGCTTACGTACCTGCAGATGGAGGCTCGAAGGCCTGCAGCTCTCATCCAAGTTGGGCTGGCTTCCAGCCCCTCCAGCACCACTTTAGCGCTAGCGTTGGGGTTGCAGTGCCCAGGTGGGAGCCTACCATCGTTTTCACTGGATGGGCCGGACCATGCATTGTCACGGAGAATCCTAGAGCCGCCAAACACCAATTCCACGAGCCGAAGTCGAAACAAAACTATCCAATCGTACCCTGTATCCCACCGTCGATCTCCGGCTAGGCCCCAACAAGGGCGCCCCCTCGTGTGAAAATATGTGCAGTAACCTTGGTGTCTACAAAACCCCGTAGGCTAGCAGCCTTGCCAAGTGTGCCCTCGTGGTTTGCAGGCTATAGTCGCTTCGAGCGTGGCTTAGCAGCTCTGGCTCGTTGTGTACAGTTATTATTAGAAGACAATTCTGCGGGTGACACAAGTCAATCAAGATGGGTACCAAATCATGGAGAGGCTAGGCGTTGTACAGTATGCAATTGCAAACGCCATACAAAGCTGTCAGCCAGCCATACAGGATTACCTATGGTAGCTACAACTTACAAAGACCGAAAATGCTGACGTGAGAGATGATCGGTGAATAAGGTACCTTGCCTTTACAATGCCTCCCACGCCTCGGGGTTCAACGGTTTATCCGGCTATTTATGACGACTACCTAGGCACTCTTCTCTTTGTTGCTCCTTCAAGGGATATTTTAAAATTAGCGAGAGTAAAACGTCGTTGGCATAGGAGTCGTGGCAAGATTCTAAGCCTGTGCTAGAATGACGGATTGGGGAGCCGAGATCAGAGATGTGGACGTCCGATGTCTTGCTCCCGCCCCTCCGGGTAAACAGCTTGGCGTTTCTTGGCCCCAAGGTGTGAGCCTGGTCGTATACAGGGTTGGCCCGGACCCATGCTGTGATTCGCTGGTACTTGATCTCTCGTCTGTTAATCCCTGCTAAATCTACATTGATTTGTTGTGCTACGCTTCCATTTTGTTTTAATTCTAGATGAGGAATGATGCAAGGTCCCATCCTTGGACATCACTCTCATCAAATGTCTACCACAAAGTTGTTGCCGGCTCACCGGCTTCGCCCTCTCCGCGCACACAAAGGCGGGKGAAATCGATCTTATTATGGGTGATGATGCTATGACACAGTTCTCATTGGGTCGCATGGCGCAGTGCTGTACAAAGTAACAAAAGTGACACCATCCGCTGTCACTAGAGGCAACACATGAATGAATATAAAGACCTACAACCCCAGTCTCATTACTGTGCGCTAGTCTTTTGTTTTCTTTATACTTAATCCTGTTCGTAGTCTCCAATCTCTAAGAGCAACATATCCTACACAATACTACAAGAACAATCCCACCGTTCATCCTAGTTTGGAGACCCAAGCCGCATTGTCATCATTCGCGGATCGCGCGCCGTTCAGCCACATATAAGAAGCTTAACTTTGCACATTCTCGATCGACACAGACTTCTCTCAGTCAACCTATAGTCGCGTCTCTATAATTCAGCAAAATGCGTGTATCTAGCATCATCTCCATCTCCGCCATCGGCTCTTCTGCTGTCTTAGCCCAGACCGGCTACGGCCCCAACGTAAGCTCTCAGTGCTCGATCCTAGTGTGATCAACTCTAGCATTACTAACATAAGTTATCATATTAGTATGATGCTCCTATCACCACCGGTAACCCCGCTGGAGTAAGCGCCAAAGCTGTCCTGCCGCCTCAAGCATTCTGGACAGGAGGAAGTCTCAACGGCAATGTAGAGGGCTACGTTCTCGCCAGGTCCGCAGCTAACGGCTCGGGCCTCGACTACGAAGTCTCCTTCTCGAACTTGCCCACAGAGGGTGGCCCCTTCAGTATGTCCACTCTACATAGTAATGATCCTTCTACTCAGCATCAACTAATCCTAATCCAGTCTACCACGTCCACGTTGCTCCTGTCCCGGCCGATGGCAACTGCACAAGTACTCTTACACATCTTGACCAGATGGGCCGCGGCGAAAACCCTTCCTGCGACTGGACACAACCAGCGTCTTGTCAACAGGGTGATCTGAGTGGCAAATGGGGAAATATCACGACTGTCACCTCGTCGTACAAGTTCCACGATGCGTACACGTCGCTAAGAGAGGGCGATGGCGCATACATTGGCAACCGAAGCATAGTCTTCCACTTCTTCAACAAGACACGCATATCGTGCGCCAACTTCACCGTGACCAAGCCCAACACGACCACCCCGCACCCAAGCGCCTCCACCAGCGGTGTTAGGTCTTCGCCCAGCGCCACCGCTGTCCCACTTCCCGGCGCAGCCAGCGTGCTGAATGTTGCTAAGAACCTGGCTATCGCCCCTGTGGTGGTTGCGTTCCTTGCCCTGCTATAAGGACCTCGTGCATTTTTTTTTGGAGCTCGCCTACCATTTCTTGCAGTCAAAAGTTAAAAGTTAATCTTCTTAATCCAGTGTTTGGGGACCGGCGTTTTGGACGTGATATTGAGCTTGATCCTTTGGGATTGATACCTGACAATCTTCGTTAACACGTCTGTGGATATTAATGAGAGCTGATGACACGAGGACAGATATTCACGTATATCATTCTGGAGCTGCGAGGAAGTTCATAGTAAATACGAATACAGCCTATTTATTTCTTGTATATACCTTCACGTTAACTTAATGGAGCTTCTATTCATCTCTGAGATACGCTAACTATAGGTAATGTCGGTGCATGTACCTATACTAAAGACATAGTTGATCTAGACGATACCCGTTGGAAGGCTAAGTCTTACTACTCCAAGGTGTCTTACACCGTATTGACCCCTCAACCACGACTCAAAGAACCAACTTCGACGGCAGATAGAAAGGTGAGACACGGGGTCTGGAGACATGCATAAGACAATCTAACGTCTAGACCAAATTATCTAGGCATTAAGGATCATCAACAATTCGGTGAGTACCCTGGGATGCTTAGAAGCGTCATTACTATCCTTAATGTCAAACATTCCAAGGAGTATTCCATGCATCTGCATGACGAACTGCTGGTTTCAGGAGTAGTGCTCATTAGAAAAGCAAATTACGATCAGGTGCCTCGGACGTTGAAATCGGACTAATTCTCCCTTGCCGCTATCAGAAGAAGCAGGTTTTTCAGGATATCCGGGGATAAGTTATGACGTTTGGATGAGAACGTCCTCCCTAGCATGGAGTCTCAGGGATAGAGTCCCTCTCCTATTATTATGCCACTACCCCAAGACCTAACGACAACTATTCGTTCTCGAACCATATGGACATCTGCCGGTCTCATAATACCTACTTGAGGGTCGAATAGGGTAAATCGAAATGATCTACTCAACGCTATAGATGTCTCTCGTCTAAGACAAATGTGACTTAAGCTCACGGGAACAAGTGATGATCCCGTCCCATGCAGAAAACGGCAAGATATCACCTGAACTTCCCCAGAAAAGCTATATATGGAACATTCAAACCGAGATAGACCCACGGTGTTCCCCATAACTCAGGCCGTAGCTAGTTCATGTTGTCTGGTTCAATGTCTTGCCGCCACAGTGAAGGTGAATTCAATCAGCGTGCTTCAAATCTGATCTAAGTATGGGTGCGTGCTGCATGTGAGTCGCAATGTACTAACAAGAGGCTTTGATCTAGAGCCTCCACCAACCCGTAACCCTACCCATTTGGCAATGAGCCCCCCCGGTCCCCGTTTTTTAAAACATCAATACCGATATGCATGTTTCAGCCCGCTACTGAGAATCAGGAATGTCAAGCTTCTCTATTTGATTTGGACCATGGAAGCCAAACGTGATGAAGAAGCAATAGTCACATAATGGATTGAAGGTTACTGGTAGCCGACTGTGGGATTCGACCCCCTGACTAGCCTCTCGACGCATTCTACCATTGTTGGCTCTGGTTAGGTCTTAGCGAGCTATAGGACGGCTTCGTTATAGCCCTTAGGTTGTATTATTGCTGTGATATTGTTATCGATATGCCTATTTTCACCACACTTTCTACGATAGTTCCCAGGACAAGTGTTGCTCAGATAGCTGTGTCAGATTAACCCTAGGTTCTTTAACAAGTTAACGACGAATCACATATGAGTTGGGGGGTTATGTAGAAAACAATGATATATTCCTTCCTAGAAGCAGGATGTTTATTATCGGCTGAGAAAATGGTGGTCTATGGCTTTCGCCTTGAGTGGCGCTGTGGTTGGTATAGCAATGCTATAAATCTTAGATATCATACCTAGTAGGTACCTAATGTACCAAGGTATCTGCAAGGCTGAGTGGATTCTCGCCTGAAAAGCTTATACCAATGAGTGTGTTCTTACATCGCATCATCATGAGGCTGGAATACAGCTACGTCGAAGAGGCTGTACGGTTCCATCAGTCCCATGCAAGAAAGATGGGCCACAGTCTATCGTAAGTGCAGAAGCGGCTCCTCAACTCCTCATAGGCCTCCAAACATAGCTGCTTATTCCAAAAATGGATATGACTTATCGGATCGGTCTGTGATAGGTATCGTTCGTCCGGAAATGGTAGATCGTCGTGTTCACACATGACGTTGTGTCCGCCAAGACTCGCTGCGCTTTCAGGGACACAGACCTAGCGCGGATGCAGCCCGGGTCCTCGGGGCCTGGCCTTCCTACCTCCATATGGGCCAATGTTCCAGTCTTTCCAACCCGTCGAGAATGCAGGAGATCTGACCCTAATGCAATGCGCGGTGGGAGCCGGGGTAAGCTGAACAGGAGGGTAGGTTGCATCTGTCAGGGCGCGGGTGAGGTCTCCAATGGGGCGTACCATCATCACGTAGATCTTTGATACCGATCAGATCTATGTTATGAGAGTCGCAGGTGTTCCGCCGATGAAATCCGCTCGGCGACGCTTGCGGGTGCTGGTTGGTCACTCACTGTCTAATACTTGCTCCGAACGAGCAATCCGGACCTTGGTCCTGGACAAAAGATAGGTAGTCTAGTGATAGACCAAGGCCTATAGTCTCTTCAGCTAGCATGGTCCTTTCTCAATAAGAAGTCCTAGTTGGGATTCAATGGCTGGGAGATGATGTCAGCAAGTTGTAGCGAAAAATCTCAAGTCGGGTTACAACTCTCAGTCTGTGATACGTCCGGAAACATAGCGACAAGGCTCGAGGGACCCCAGTTACATTCGTCCACATTCAAATTGTTTTTTTCCCACCCGCGCTTCCGAAGAGGGCGTTACTACGGGATTGGACGCGCAATACGATGTACTTTGCTTAGAGCTGAATACGGACTTGAGTTGCGCGCGCGCTTTGCAAGAAAGCAAATGCGAGATGTTGTCCATGACTAACAGAGGTCTTGTTCCATTGCAGCTGGATCCAATGCAACACACCCGCAGCGTTAAATCGAGGCTAAGCTTCTGAGCAACGAACCTAACTCAGCCACAGGTAGTTCGCTTTCGCCCGAAATGTTCAAGACTCACCCGCCTATCACGACACTAGCACATCTAAGGCGGCCAAGGCAAGCCGTATTGGAGATGGAGAGGTGCGTGACCCGACGGCATTTTGCTGAAAATATGCGACTCCCCGGGCCCTAAAGCGGACATTATCTTTAGTCTCAGATTGCGATAGGCGCCAATGGCTCCCGTGGTCATAGCTGGTTCAGCGCGGATCTTGTCAGCTGTTGCTATTGGCTCAGAGCTAGGTGTGAATCGAGCCTCGTGGGCAAATATTGTCAAGGGCTTTGTATTATAGAGCTGTCAAAATTGGCGATCCCAGGGGGGGTTGCATGACCTGGGAAAGGGAAAAGGAGTCTCTGAATAAACACACACGCCAACAATTTGGCGCAACATACGGCTGCGTTCCTGGAACCCTCTTGAAAATCCGCTGTCCCGCAATGCGTGTTGGCTGCTGTCAGCAATGATGGGCAGGCTCAGAAGGGAAGGCAATTAATCGCACTATCCTTTAACCAGATCCATGGCCTTGGCGGGCTTAGCACTGGGGCCGTCCCTGAAGCCGCCTCACTTTTTATTTTTTTTGTGCTCTGCTTTGGCAACCATTTCCTGCACCCTCCGTGATGAACCGTCATCCGCAGTTGGTCTCTGGTCGGTTAGGGCTCATTGCGCTCTCCATAAGACTCTTACTATTCAAGATGGAATGCAGCAGTGCAGACGTGAGATGTCCAGGGTCTCTAAAGTCTAGACGCGAAGACTTGCAGAAGTTGTGCCCATATGACGCACACCCTCCAGTTCTGAGGTCGGCGACCACTTTCTCGCAAGCAGCAGGGATCGACTCTCTGGACACTACGTACCTCGAATACTCCCTCACGGCATACTGGGGTAGTGATCGATACAGAGCAGAGTCTATGACAGCTGCAGCCAACCCGTCTCGAGTACAACTACTCGCAGCTCTTGGCCGTAACTTTCGCGGCAAGCATCCCACCCCTCCGTGGTGATTGGGTTGAAAGAGTCCGCTCAGATACCGAGGCCGTTGCACTCATCACTCTCCCCGCAACGCTTTGCCTGAAAGAGGCGCTCGACCTATCCAAGCTCGCAGAAGAGGGCAGAACGGTGGAACTACCGCCAAATAGGATGGCTTCCTATCTGAACCCATGTCTTAGATGACCCTTGTAAGTGGTAATAGTGTGTGCATACTTACATGACTTTGCCGCGATCGGTTGGCATGCTTATTCCGCCAGAGCCTCCTCGGTAAGTTTCTTGAGGCCATTTTGGAACATCGTCCGAATCCTCAAAGTCTCTTCCCATTGCAGTTGAACAGCAATTCGACAGCAGCCTTATCAAGTACGCCATGGGTCCACAATGCGCAGTGAACTGCATAGCTCTGGAAAGCCGTTCCAATCATACCGCGTCCGTTAGCCCCCCTTGCATCTGACATCCGCGCTTCTTATTTTTGTCCAGGTACGTAGGGTCCACTAACGTACATCGACCGTCCTCTCTGAACCTCGTGAAGAAGAGGGCCTCGAGCTATAGGTTTTTCTCACTTACGTCTCCCACCGGGATAATTCCAGAAGTACACTTGTTACCTGTTGACATCTAGAGGAGCTAATTTTGGATAGGCAATCGGGTACGTATTGGCGTCGTCGCTCCTAAAAGGGAAAGGGTCAGGTGTGTCAGACCAACTCGAGGGTCCAATAGACTCTGCTAGGTTCTCATCATCAGATGTGCGGCAAATATCCCTGAGGGAACCGTCTCCAGGTACGATGTGTCACTAGATCGCAGTCTTTAGCGTACGATGTGCTGCGCCTACTGTCCCCTTATCGACTCGCCAAGATGTCTGCCCGGTCATCCGCTCGTGCCAGGTTCTGGAGTTCACCATGGGCAAGACAGCCAATGGTCGACACAGAATCACTCTGGCAAGCCGCGCCACCACCTCGTTGCTGACCTTGTCGACTAGATGATGTAGGGCGGATATCACCCCACGTCCCTTCCCCATGCTTTCCGCTATGGGGCCCATTAGTGGCGGGAAAGGAGAGGGAGGTTGAGTATAAGATGGTCCGTCTGGAACCGTGCCGCAGGATGTTGGTCCCTCGACGAGCGCGACACAAGAACTGGCACAGCCATCCTTCATTGCTATCTAAAACCTCGTTTATTCAGAACCTAAAGCGTGTCTTTACCCTCCTCCAATATCACTTCAAGCCAACTGTCTCGAAACGTCGAGTAACCTTGAACACTCAACCATCTACATCACTCATGCCTCTCCTCACCATGTCGAAAGGGTATAATAGTGACGTGGAGGCTCTACGCCAAAAAGAATATCCACATATGAATGATGGTACGTTTCTTGTTCACTCCGGTCGTACTCCAACTAAACCATGATTAGGAGTCTACCTAGACCACAGCGGAGCGACCATATACGCGAAATCTACCATCGATTCGTTTTGCGCGAAAATGGTTGCCAACTTATATGGAAATCCGCACTCGGAGAACTTTCCTGCCAAGCTTTCTGGCGATGTCGTAGATCAGGTTCGAGAGAAGACGCTCAAGTTCCTCGGCGCGGATCCCGAGCACTTCGACCTGATTTTCGTAGCGAATGCCACTGCGGCCATCAAGCTCGTGGCGGACTCGTTCAGAGATCTCGCTGAGAAGACTAGCGACCAGAGATTCTGGTATGGCTACCACAAAGATGCACACACCAGCATTGTGGGGGTAAGGGAGTTGACATACGGCCAATCGTACTGCTTCCGGAACGACCAGGAAGTGGAACGATGGCTCCGTACCCCTGGATCAGCTTTCGTCAACCGCTACCGCTCGGGTGGCCTGGGACTGTTCGCTTACCCCGGCCAATCCAACATGTCTGGMAGAAGACTGCCGCTATCATGGCCAGGTCTTCTGCGCCAATCGGAGTATTTACAGAACACTTATACTCTTTTTGATGCTGCCGCGCTAGCTATGACATACCCCATGGAAAACGTCTTCAGAGACGTGGACCTTGCACCAGACTTCACCTGCTTGTCCTTGTACAAAATCTTTGGCTTTCCAGACATTGGAGCGTTGATTGTACGAAAAGAATCAGGGCACATTCTAACTCTCAGGAAGTACTTTGGTGGAGGGACCGTGTCAATGGTCGCGACGTTCGGCGAAAACTGGCACCGTTCAAAGGGCCTCCAAGCCCCCACCTACAAGCTTCACGAGGGCCTCGAAGACGGGACCCTTCCTTTTCACAGCATCCTCGCTCTAGGAGAAGCGATCGATGTTCACAAGAAGCTATACGGTTCAATGAGCAAGATCTCCGATCATGTTTCCTACCTCACCTCCAGACTATTTCGAGGCCTAGCTACTCTACGCCACTCTAACGGGCGGCCGCTTTGCCGCATCTACACTGAAAATAGCGACTTTGAGGATTCAACGAAGCAAGGCTCCGCCATCGCATTCAACATTTTACGAGCTAATGGGCATTATGTGCCCTACTCCGATGTCGAACGTTCAGCGAATTCTGCAGGGATCTATATCAGATCCGGAGGTGAGTTGATTCATCCCCCAAACCCAAACGCACTAACTGATTTCGCTAGGTGTGTGTAATCCCGGCGGTATCTTCACGGCGCTCGGATATGAGCCCTGGATGACTGAGCGCGCTCTGTCTGCCGGGCATCATTGTGGCTCACATGGCATAAGCATCATCCATAGACTTCCCACAGGGTGCGTCACGACTAATTTCCGTCTTACCCTACTTCAAACCACCCCTTGTTTGGTTTATACTAATATCAGGATCGCGCAGGATCGTTCGAGCCAGTCTGGGGGCCATGTCGACCAAACAAGATGTCGACACCTTCTTGGACTTCCTCCGCACCACATTTCTGGAGGATGGCAATCAAGATTGGCCGGCTTCAGCCCGGGCAGCAGTTCGCTCCCCTCGCAGCGAAGCTTTTACCTTGGATCTCCCGGTTGAATACACGACAAGCAATTTCCCAGACGTGCGAGAGGTTCCGCGCCCACGACCTATGCTGCATCACTTCACTACTGCCCCTGAGTCTGAATCTACTCCAAGGGTCACCCCCCTCGCAATGCATGACTTGGTCAGTGGTCTTGCTACTGTGAAGTAATTTACAAGATGCTTTGGTTGGCGTGACTGGTTTTTCATGCTCCAACCTCTGCCGAAGGAATATGACAGGTCCCCTCTTGCAGGTGTCATCTTTGCCCGGTTTCCATGTCTTTGGTTGGAGTACTTGTGTCGTATTTGCTTATCAATGATCAAGTTAATGGGTTGCATGGTGGTACACGCGCTCAGTAATAGAGCGAGAATGTATTTGCACGTGTATGAAGAGGCAGATTTTAATCTTTCCTTTCCTTCTCTTCCAACTGGAGTTGGCTTTGTTGGTTTTTCCTCATTACAACTACACAGGGTGTACACACCAATTTGGCGGAACGTCGGGCAGGCACAGGAAAGAGTCTCATCTAAGACGTTAGTATTACAGGCACATTATTAATAGGATTCTCAGCTTTTCTCTACCAACACTTGGGGTACCTTAGGTACTAACTGTCGTGCTCCCAATTTACTGATATCACAATCGGCGATATCATGTTTCTGATTTTTAAATACATGAAACTGATAAAAAGTTACAGCCCTACTTGTGCTACGGAGCCTACAAAAGGGCGATCCGATGACTAAAGTACCTCTCACCGATATATCAACCCTAGCTATAAAATAGAGACAGGTAAAATAGCCGAAGTGATGTTCATAGCGTCGTGGCGCATATTATGTCAGATCTTAAGCCATCCGTCCCGAACTCCCAATAGCAGTGTAGCAATGTTACTCGTTTCCGACCTGGCGGTGCGGCGCATGCAATCAATCTGCGCACCCCGCGAAAAAGGGCCTTGCTATGTATAATATATACGAGGCCCACTTCCCGTGCAAGTAATTGCATCCTTTTCCGCCCGTAGAGGATGCTAGTGGGTGACATGACGCGTGGAGCGATCATGGTGAGGAGGCAAAGGGCGCGGGAAAGGTAAGCCGACACTGTTGTTATGATACGTTTTCGGAGCTAAGTTAAACTCTTGGCCCCTTTTTGTCATACCCGTGCCAGCTACGGTGCCTAATCTGGTGCAGATGGTAACTCGTTTAACGAGGATCGACGGGAAATAGGGTAGTATCGGAAAGGTACCTACACATATGTAAATGCGGCTGGCAGGCAACACAACCCATGAGGCGCAAAGTAAGAAAGCTGTACGTTTTCTATTTAAGTGTTTATCAACTGTTACAGATTTACCGGCCAGTCAATCCTCAACATTCTGTCTCCTATATTCCCGACTTTTCGTCCAGCGACTCTTCTGCCTATAGGGCTGGGCGGCAGCGTCCCGCGTCTTACCCCAACACGCCGCCGCGGCATAATTCGTGATTAGTACCGCATTGAGCCAACACACTGTTCCTGGTGGATTCTCCCGGCAGTCAGATGGATCCGTTACGAGCGTGCAATTCCTAAATAGTGTCAGCCTTGTAGTGCCACTTTGGTGCAGTCGGAACCGGGTCACCGGAGGTTTCCCCTTAATGATGAGATGCCACGACAGTCGAAAGTACAGTAATCAGATGACGACACCCCTCAATTTTTATTCGAATCTGGCTTGGCCTAGGACGCAAGATATGTCGCAATATTGGACGGGACCGAGTACTATTGAGTTATGGTCGTACCATACTGACGAGAATGCTGGTAAAAGCGGCAGTTGCCATGCACGTTGTCGAGCATCTATTCAGGATATAATCCTCTATACGATTTCCACTGTGCACGGAACTATGTCCTTCAATCCTCTGGTCTTCATTTTACCCTGCGAACCGCGGCTAATATTTCTTCTTCAGGGGCTCGGTGTGAATAAGTTGAGGATCGCGAACATAGCCGCATTGTGCACTATGAGTGGCTGCCTCATCACAGACTCCAAGCAAATAGTCTGAGATTTTCGATCACCTCGCATGATGTTGCAGCCACGTAGCACGAACGGGAGAGCATTCCTTCGTCGTGATCCTCAATTCTAACCTTCGGAAGATAAACCTGGAAAAACCGACGTCGGTCATTTAGGATCAGTGTAAACATCCCGCGGCATTCAAAACAAGACAACCTCAATCGTGGCGAACTTCAGGAGGAAGTGTACCCTAAGTTTGTTGGCATTTTCCCCTTGGTTGGGGTCATATAGTACGAAGGATACTGGGTAGCCTTGTCCTCCGACTGTATGCAGCTTCTCTCGCGATTCTAATATCGACATTGTCTAATAAAGTACAAGTACGCAAGGTATATCCAGGGGCATAGTTAGGTACCAACTGGAGAACTGCCTAACTTTTTCCTAGACATAGGCTTAAGTCTTCATAGCCACCTCTTCTAGAAATCTGTCACTGGCTCCTTGTATTTAGCAAAGTACTTAGGTACATAGAGCCTTGCTTCATAGATCATCATATAATATATCGGTTATCCATACTTAGGTGCTATTTTAGCCTCGTGTTGATTATCAGGAGATGATGAGCAACTTAATTATAATGCTAACGAGAGTTATCGGAGCCTCATCGAAGAATGATTATTAATAGTTGCGGCGGTATCCAAAATAGGGGGTGACAGCAAGGACAGGGACCACATGTGACCTAAAGGACAACGTCTCCGAATTTCTAAGGTAATGATCCTAGATTACCTAGTCGATACCTAACTTGGATAATACATATATCTCTTCTGGTAATCAGTTATTGCCAGCCCTATTGCATTATCATTGAAGTAGGCTATCTACATGTTTGAGGTGAGGAGTGCATGCGATCTAGGTCGACCAGGCGGTAGCTAGTCTAGGGGTTCTAATTACGTATTGTAAAAGAGCCGATTTCATTGTAATCAGCTCCGAATAGCAGTTTAGTCTCTAGGTAGGTAGATACTACTACTGACGAGTTTCTATCTCTCMCCTCTCCGTACAGCAGTCAAACTCGAACACAGAGGKACTTACGACTCCTGACGAGCCCCATCATTTTTTCTCGTGAGATTTAATCCACGCCTGAGCACTATGACTTACAGAAGAGGCATCTAGGCGCTAGTTCCTTCTACGTGCATTACAACTGGCTTCTCACGATGTATGTCTCGTAATGCTTGGCCCCAGCGCAGGTAAGTCGCAGGGGKCACTACTCTACAATATCTGGGTTTGAGAGAGTGACGTTCCGGAGTATGGATTCACATTAGGCTCGTCTTCAAAATTCACTTACAGCATAAATGCTTAGAGTTGGCATAAGATGTAGATTATTTGCTGGGTCTGAACTTACTAGGCAAAGAGGGTACATGCTATATCTTCTCGAGTTCTATTAAACACCTCAGCCTAAGTGACAGCAAAGGAACACTACGTATCTAATTTTATCACTTTGGAGTACTCCGAACGTGCTCTAGTGAGACACTTACTGAATCTGTCACTTCTAAATGAATCTTCCTATGCTTTTATATCTTGGCCATAACTTACTTCCCCGAAGAGGCCATACTCCGAGCGCGCGGTGCCGAAGATGTGCCCAAGAAAAGGGGGCAACTGCAACAAGTCACCTCTTGTGTGGAGTTGAACCCAGGGCCGGCTCCTACGTACACCAAGGGAAATAGATCTATACACTTTGAGGTACTACGTATTAATTCGCCTTAATCACCTCTCGACAAGCATGCTCTAAGTCCACACCTAGTAGCCCGTATCCAGATATTGGTATATTTTACGGGAATCGGGTTACATTCCCAATACGCCATCTTCCGACTTAGGGATCGAGGATCGAGGATTCACTTTCCTCTAGAATATAATTGTTTATGAGATGGCCCGAGACATGGGCTTACGCAATACCTCATAGTACATATCGTCCGCGTCCAAAGTAGAATGATGTGGTTTCAAACTTGGGCTTCGGGGCGCCACATTTGGGTGCCGTATGCAGCCTTCCACTCCAAAAATTGGCACCGCCCTCGAAGACTGGGCTATAAATATCTACCGTAGAAGATCCGTAAGTGTACGAAGTCTTATCTCTTCAAAACGGGATAATATCGACGTGATTGGGTTACTTTATTCGCCGGCTAATTTTTGACGCAGCATGATGTGTATAGCAGTGCTGGTGTTAAGTCAAGCGCAGAGGTTCGATACCGTAGGTAGGATCTAACTAGAATCGTTTCATTTTAACATGTAAACCTTAAGAGATAGGTATTTTCATAGTCAGATAATAATACCTAAGAGTAATGATTAGTTCTGCATGTTGAAGGACCCCACCCCTTCCCCGAGAATCAGGCTTTTTATCTTAGCAAAGTGTCTCAGCCTTCTGCCATACATACCTTCGAGTGGAGTTGCCGCACCCGAAATGGCTCCAGCGATAGTTAGACAGGCAGGGATAGACCATGCGCTAAGCACAAGGTCGATAGTTGGTGCAAGGGGAAGAGAGGAGTCTACAAAAGCGTGTAGTCTCTATGCTGGTAATTTTAGGAGGCGAGATGAAAATGAGACTTCGGGCGCCATGGCTGAGGTGACACGGAGTTGGGACGACCTCGTCCAGAGCTGCGGGATACTTCAGCGGTAACAGGGGGCAAAAAAGCATGAAGAACGCCACCCGTTCTCTCCACGTCCATCAGTGGGGGTACAGTTCGGGCTCGTCCATGTACAACGAGTCGAACAAGGGATTTTGACATTAGACTGTATCGGTAATAACACTGTGCGAGGAGGACTCCTTACCTACTTCTCTTGTGGGAAAATGTTCTTGAGCATGCAAGACACTACAACTTCACACGTGGTAGTCGTAACCGCAAATTCCAGCCATACTCTGGAGACGTGCCATGCGCGAGAGGCCGTCTGTCTCTGGGCATCGCCACATGGCTTGTCGCACACGCTGAACTAAGTTCGACTTAATGCAATGACATATATTTCACTTGGGGGCCAGGCGATTCCGACAATAGTTTCGACTGTCCGCGATACTCACTATCGTGGCATAGTGAAGAGAAATCTTACCTAGAGACCTGGCTGAGTCCCTTTGCTCATTACATTGCGGCTCGTTCAATTCTGGCTTCCCGGTTCCACAGAGCCGTTACCCCGGTGCAGCTAAGCTGAATGTCTTCTGAGACAGTCTTCAGTTCCATTATGAAACTGAAGACTTGTGTAGCACACTACAGATAGTGTGGTGGAGAGGCGCTTTCTCCTCCCAGTCTGACGGTACTATCGATTGTCGATTGGCTCTGCTCGGCGGTGATTGTTCTGAATTAGAATCCTGGTTGCTTCAGTTCTCGTGTAACGCAGAAGCAAGCCACTCATGTTACCTGGGACGTGTTAACGCAATCTGGCCAAGCTAGGTAGCTTTTTATTGAGGTTCGTGAAAAGCGAGTCATCCGTATTCATAGGGTAGGTACTGCAAGAAAACCACATCAGCAGAACGGAGGCTAAGGTGTAGAAACTACCAGGTAGGTATGCGACAAGTTGGTCGAGAAAGTTCCTTTGATAACGCCTTGCGAAGGAGCATCAGATCTACACCATCAATCTCCTATTGGTCTAACCAACCTCGTTTTCTGCTGGAGGATTTTGAGTTGGAAAATTTCTCCTTTCTCCTCGGACCCAGTGAAGACCGTAGGCGCTAAGTCTGCGCATAAACCATAGTCCACTAGGCGCTGTCCTAGGTCATTTCTCATGTTGAAGCCATCTACTTTGACTGGCCGAGGAAGCGAGACAATGATATTGATGTGCATTCTTCCTGTGTAATGAACGCATAAGTAAGGCTAATGCCGGGCCGCTCACCGATTTTCCGAGCGTTAGAAGTAGCAAGTAGATGAGTCCAAGAAGTACTGAGCTCTACTATTCTGGCTAAAAGGAGATCAAACAATAAAGCGGTTATCGATGAGTTGGGCTCACCGGCCGATGAAGAGATGTGAATTATCTCAAGTTTCGAGATTGTGATGTCACTATTCTAGAGAGGTGAGTTAGATGCCCCCTCTACATCCTCCCATGCATTATTTTTGAGGMACTCTGGAGGATTGCTCCATAATGCGCGTGGGCACGGTCCCGACTCCTTGGCCATGTGATCGGTTGGGAAATCCATGAGGAGGCTTTCAGTCCCAGAGAAGTGACGGCTTGAGGCTAAACAATGCATTGCGTCTTGGGGCACTATTGAGCATGGCGGTGGAGCATGATAATAAGTTGTGGTTGGCGTGCCTGGTGATGAAACATGAGGAATCACAGCAGATTGTTAATAAGTGAAGAGAAGACTAAAACCCTCATACATTTAATAACTGGAGAAAATTACAACGTGCCCGGTGGATGGCGTAAGAACAACCCCTGTAGCTCATTGCTAGTGGACAGTCGACCCTGGCGCATTGCATTAGAAAAGCGCCGGGGACTTGAACTTCGTCTCTTGCATGAATTACTCAGTTTTCCTATTGTGGTTCCATGCACATCTGAGATACATACTGCAGTCTGAGGTCAGCTGCAACCATCTTTCTAGCCTATCAAGAACGGGGTTAGCCGACGGTGAAATCGAGGATTTTCTAGACTCTAAACCTCAGATCGCGGCCCGCCCCTTGACTAGATCCTACCCAGGTTAGTGACCGATTATTGCATGCCGGCTTGGTATGCGTAGTAACGCCATTCTGGCCACCAACCCGCATATGTAATGTAATCCTACCTTTACGATTCGAACCCTCCTCACTGGTTATACCTTAAAAGTCTCGAGGTAGCAATCGATTAAGTCCCCCATGACGAAAGAAAGCGAAGACATAGCGAAGACGCACATGCTGGAAAGCGCTTTTTTTTTCCCCCTCTCCTTCGCTGCAGATCCACCGACACCCCTGAGAAGACCTTGGCGAAAATCCGAAGCCCCCGGCGTCAAGGTAAGACCGGACGATTGCCCACCAGCTCGCTCAGCTTCAGGTCAAGTTTGATCTCCTCGAGCTATCGACTATCGGTGAGCTCGAGCAATGATCTTCGGTCAATCAACAATTCTAGTTGCCCCGTCGCCGCATTTTGTGGAGGTTATCGCCTAATCATGAGCGCGTTGGCGTGAGTATCACGATCCTGGTCGCATATCATTTTTGATCGACCGATACCGTGAAGGTGCACTGTCAGTCGGGGGCGCGAATGAAGCCGACTTCCCATGAAGAAGATCAAGTTCGTCCTATCATGTTCGGCTGAAAGGATTATGCCTACTAGGTTTCTGGAGATATTGCTGATTGCTTCGGCAAATAATTTTCTACGAACCTAGCCGAATGGATTTCCACCAGTATGAAAGAGCTAGGGGGTTAAGCTGCGGTTCTTGAAAATACACCTAGGATACACTCTTCTCTCAGAATTAGCGTTGCTAGCCAGGTGAAAGTTAAAAATCAAATAAGAAAAAACGGAGTGTTATGCACGCTCCTAGAAGGCTTTACAGCGAGGTTTAAAAGAGGACGTTGGGGGGGAAAGCTTAAGCCCTGGGCTGCGTTGTATTAATGTACCATGCTGTTGTACTTCGTAGCGTTGCATGATGCGAAAGACTAAGATCAGGATCTCCCCTTGCTTCCCCATCTTCATCAGACATTTTACCGGGCTGCTGGAACTGTTCAGGGCTGGTGTTAACCCGACTCGCAAATAAATGCCTTCGAAAAATAAAAAAGCGATAATATTACAGGTCATAACTACATGTAAATGCAGGTCAAAGGGTTACTTATAGAGGAAAGACATCAGAATCGAGAGTGTTTCGTCGAGCCCGTCACAAATTGTGTACTAACTAACATCGATATGACTTTTCCAGTAACGTCACCGAGAGCTTAGTTGTGGAGGGGTCGTTTCGTCGTAAAATCTGGGTATCTCGGCTGTCCAGGTAGATAATGGTACAGGCAAAAAAAGAAAAAGGTAAGAGAAAGAGCAAGAAAAGTTATGGGAGCCCCTACGGTACTGCTCAAAAGCGCAACTACAGTGAAGACGGTGGACCTGGACGCCGCAGTCTTAGTGCTCGCCATAGAAGAGTCAGCCCTAACGGTTGGGATTATTCTATTTCGTAATCTAGATCGGCCCTACCCAACTACATTGTGCTTCCACTCTCCTTGCATATTCCAAGACTGTTGGTCCCCATTTCGCCCTAGCGAATGAGGTGGAGTTGGTGACTATCGTATGGTGGGAGCGAGTGTTATTGTGGCAGGGGKGCGTCACTGCTTTTCAGGCTATCGTCCCATGTTCGTGCTTTGATATCTTTCTGGCGCCGGGATCAACAAGGATACAAGGATAAGTTATAGACTAAAGTACGGAGCGCCACCGATGTCTTCGATCGAAATAACTCTAGCCTCAAAGAAAATATTGTAGATGCTATTTGGAAAAAAAGACGAGCAGTTAGGAAGCCGGAAAGCGATGGCCACTCCCGTCAATCCCTGTCATCCCACTCATGTCACAGATTTACCGTTTGCATAGTCCCAGAAAACTGGTTGAACCGTTCCATGATGGTGTGTTACTAGGTTAACAGCTCGATGCTCTTCACTTAGCGATTCGCGCTTCTCTCAGTCAATAGATTGAGTAAGAGATTCTAGTGTAAGACTTGTCTACGCTTCGGGCCAACTGTATTCCTCGGGGCACTGCGTATCCGTTCCTAGACGCTTTAGCGCATTTTACACGTGCATTATACATTCCCCCTTAACTTTAGAGCTACAGCCTGTGTAGCAACTGGCTATTATGGGAATAATGGTACAATAAATGTAGTAGATGCGTGATGAGGATAATCTCTGGCTCTTCGGAGGCACTTCTGGTGCATAACAAGGCGGTTAATCGCCCCAGGTACAGGGTTGTCTAACCAAATGGTGAAGGTTGACGTGAAGGAAGTTCTCATAGATGATATCCGCCTCATATTCGACATCGAGGCGAAAGGGTAATAGGGATTTGCAACTCCAAGTTCCAGATGGTATCGCCTTTTGCCAGTATCTCATAACTAAATTTCCTTGTCCATTTTCCTATTGCGCCTCGGTCGAGACGGACGTATTATATTATCCCCTTTTCTTTTCCTGCTCTCGTCATCAGTCTTAGTCCGGCAGCTCTTCACGCCATTGCTTCGTTACGGAAAAAAAAAGTAGCGAGGTCGCCTGCACGTTGTAAACCCCGGGGAACTCTCCTCTACTCCATGCAGATCGTTCTGATCCTACGCCACTCACCGGTGGCTCATAGTTTCTGATATATACTCAGGGTCTTCCCCAGACGGATCTTCTTCCATAGTTGCTTCCCGCACCCATCTTAAGGGGATTTTCTCATCTGTGGGTATCCGTTTCCGTGTACACCCGGAGACCAGAGTAATGCAGAGCCGCCCCTCGATTTTTAACTTGGAAAATCTAGGCCGTCACCGCTGTGGGAACTTCCCGGTTCCGTGGGCCGTGCCCACGTTCGATCATAGCTTCTAGCTTCAAGGGTGGCGTCCAGCTATAACCGTGTCTACATTCACAGATCCGCTGATCATTATCGACCCGGTCAGACCCTCAGCATTACCAAAATTCTCACCACAGGCTATAACGGGACGTGTTGATCAAAGGCGTTATAATTTTCAACTATAGCCGTACTAAACATCCCTTTTCAACCCAAGAAGGCGTTGCAACTAACTCGAGACACTGCCGAAGACATCCATTCGGCCGTCCCATACACAAGCCTCAGAACCTGACCCGGAACGGTGTGCACCAGGCTTCCCGATCTAGATATCTGTTAGATCCTTGTTCCCAACCTGAGAAGTTACCCCAGCTATAAAGGCGATTAGGTGTGGGCGTCTGTATGCGTTGTCCTACCACGCACTTCTGGTGCCTTGTTAAGCAACCATAGCCCCGGCGGTTCTTGAATGAGAACGAGGTTGCTTTTGTGGTCGGACTGCATATCTGGTTCCAGGGCCGAGAACTGTTTTTGCGGACTCGATTGGCCCATTCCCGGTTCCCTCTCCACCATATCCTGCTACCTACCTCTAGTCATTGTTACCATCTTTCGGTTTATACCGGCCATAAAGGAGCAAGTGTCAAGTTCGAACCAAAAACCTGCTGGACGCTGCCCTCTATCATCCACTATCAGGTGCCTCAGCCGGTGGGAAGCCACAACACAGAAGCTAAGCGCCCCCCAATTCAAAGGACAAGCTCCTTTTAGTAGCTTACTCCTTGGCCTCCATGTTATAGAGCCTTGTTGATGGCAATCACCACCCGACAACTTCTCGAAGATAGACAATTCTCAGGGGTACGTAGTTACTCGAACATATATCATCTCGAGCCGTCCGGATCCATGATAAGCACAATGTCTTATCAGTACCTGCCGCCACAAGAGGACCCCGAGTTAGGGGTGTCGCAAGTCGGCTACATAGGAGGTAGCCATCTCACAGCGACGGCTTCCACCCCAGAGGTAAGACTTACCAGCAACCAACCTAGCACAGCCTCCATCTCCACCACTCCCTCCATTTTGCCAACATTTAGCCCAGGACAGCCAGATCCCCCCCGCTCGGCGACGAGAGTCCCTGTCTCAAGAATTCAAGTTAAAAAGATCCGTCTCAACCCCTAACGTGAGACCGCAGGGCCCGAACGAAGCCGATCCCGGGCCATCTGGTCTTCCCAACGAGAAAAGAAGGAATAAATTAGGCTATCACCGAACACCTGTCGCATGTGGTAAGTAATCGCCGCGAGTTCGGAAAAGGGATCTGCATGAGTACTAAAGCGTGGCCTACCGTAGGACATTGTCGGAAAAGGAAAATTAGGTGCAAACGACCAGAAATACCGGATGTCCTAGGACGATGTGAGAGTTGCATCAACCTCAAGAGAGAATGTGTCTATTCCGCAGTAAACCAACCMCCGCCACTCACGACGGGGCAGAGACAAGGAACAAGAGCTTCCGTTGGAACTAGCCTTGCATCMCCCTCCACGTCGCCAGCGATGCCGACGGGACACATGGTGGAAACACAATCGAATCCACCCTACCATCAGCTAGCCACAATGCCATCGATGACAAGTATGAGTCAACAGTCGACAGACGCCAGGGAAGACGAAACTTACTCTAGCGAGACTAAAAGTAGGTGTATCCGAGTCACCTCTCCCAGTTCCCGTGATAATGAAGCATCTACTAAAAGGCCAAAAAGTTTCACCGAATACAACAAGCGGCCGGGCGTTTAGCTACGGGCACGGGACGAGCGACTGGATGTCGACGGAAGCGGCTGCTAGCGCCGCAAAGACGCCTAGTGACGCCAATGCTTCGTGGACGAGTTACTCCCATGGTATGCCGGAGACTCCGGATCTCTCTTCTTATGCCTCCAACGCTCCATCGGCGTCGCTGTCAACATGGCCGGCGACTTCGCTCGGACTAAGCAGAATAGATACCAATACTCGTCTCGACGATGCATGGAAATCGTACCCCCCTGGGACAAGATCAATGTCCTACAGCGACGACCCGTCTGGGCAATTTTCCTCTGCATCGACAAGACCCTATGAGAGGGTACAAGTAGCGGAAGCGCACCTAAGTGCTCAGGGGTCTCTCTCCGCCGGCGCCGTGCCGCATCCGACGTACAACGCATGGCAACAATCGTACCAATATGCCAAACCCAACGACGACTATGAAGGGTGGTACGAGGACCATGAACACCATGCGCCGACCGTACATCTCTCCACCGGGGAGGATCCCTCCCAAGCCGGAGGTATGTACTACGGCGGAAGATAACTTTGAAGTCGGCCACGGACATTGTGGGGAAGACAAAGAGACCACTCCGGCGGCCGTTCGCGTGGCTTCTGCCGCGCACGATTGTATTTATCTCCGGTTGGAGCGGGCCTAGTCTTCCCGGACCGAGAAGTACTTGCTTCTCTCCGCTTGTACGTTGGTGTATGAATCGAAGGTTCTGGGTTCAAGGCCAATAGGGTAGGAAAAGTAAGAAAGGGACTATAAAAATAAATCGTAAAGAAAAAGGGCATGAGCTGGGACAGGGCTGAGCGACTGATCTGCCTGAGCGCAAGGAGCGATCTGCGACACGTTCGTAAACTCGAAAACGCCTGGGGGATCGACAAGAACGACACCATGCGAGACCGTGACGCGTCGGTAGTTACCTTATAACTCGGATCTTTGGGGCGACATGTCCTAGCTGAGTTGACTTCCAATCGGCGTGCAGAGGAAGCGGCCGTGGGCATCCCTTAGCGAAGCGAGAGGAAAGAAATTGCGTAGCATTATCAGCCTCGAGGACCTCACCATCTTTTTTTCGCCAAACATGGAAACATTGCAGTCTCTACCGGACGTAACAAACTATTAACTTGGGCGCTCAACTCCCCACTAACTGTCAATTGATCCAAACGAAGAACAAACCATGGTGTCGGCATGTACGAAGACGAGACGGGAAGATTAGACCGGCTGACGTGTTTGCAGCCAAAGGAAGACGTTCAAAAATACCTTGGGTATGCATTTGGATAGACAAGGATGTGAAGAGGAGGCGGCTGCGATTCTGCTTCAACTATAGGCCAGCCCTTGCGCCCTCGATGGTGGATACTCGACGATCGATGCGGCCTCCCGACTAAGGCTTTTCGGCCCGGGACGTGTCTAAGATTGCCGGCGCTCCCGAAATGCAGGAGATGCGTTTGGGCCTTGGTTTTCGAGGATTTTACTTTTCATGGGACGCCATGGCGGATCTTGCCTCGTCCATGACTTTAAGTCCGAACGTTGGACCTGTCACTCAAATCTCTTCTGCTGTATATGGCTTTGGCACCTGTTAAATTCTCCGGGCGGTTCGCGGCTGCAAAGACAGCTAGGGATAGTCAAGCGTTTCTAGGGTCCGGGTGTTTTTATTTTACCTTGAGCTTCCATGAAGGAAGCGTAGTGTGTTTCCAACTCCTTACTTATGTTGTATCTAGACTTGGAGAGAGAGAGAGAGAGTAAACTCATTTTGTAGATAACCGCTGGGGGAGCTTCGCTGAGGCGGTCCCGGATACTTGTATGTATGTATATGCTAAACTGAGGGAGTGTCATCTAAAGACGTACATTGGGGTTAATCATAACCCCATTTTCATTTGCTTGTGCCGTGAAGAGCATGTATCTGGTTGTCCGACTGGACGTATATTTACTGACGAACGGCTCGCATTACCCCAGCACATGAACGCTGATATTGCCAATATAAGTTTGGGGGAGAGGGCGAAGGGAGGTAGTTACACAACGATACGAAATAAGTTCCTTCGGCTTCACTGTGCCGAGGATGTCTTGGATGTCAACGGCAGCTCATTTAAACATTCTATTAACCCGTATGCCGTGTGCTACCACGATGGTCAGTATCGTATAGATTAACGGCGGGTTGGCCTTCGTCTAACAATATTCCTGTATGGCACAATCCCACCAAGAACGTCCCGAGGCTAATAGTCACCCCACAGCTGGAGAGAACATAGATGTAGGGCGGAGACTGGGTTGAGATATGTAGAAATTTGATGGACTCCTCTTCGGCATTCCTCATGCTTTCAATTGCCAAGTTAGGACGATCAAACCAATATAAGCCCCAATACTTAAAGTCGTCAGGAAAAGGACGCTGTTCCCGCTGGTGCGGAACTTATTCCTCACTTCACCGTCACAATCCGTCGCTGTGAAAAACTGTCTGTTGCCCTGATAACGACGGTAGATGGCGCATAGCAACACTGCCGCACCATAAACTGCGAAGAGCGCACCTATGGCGTAGAACTCGGAGGTGAAGATTTTGAGTATGATCAGAGCAAAACTGAATTGTGAAAGGGCTGTTCGCATATATGCTCCTTCGAAAGTCCGTTGTGCAGCTCGGATCTCCACCAATCTTCGGGGAGTAAGGTATTTGGCGTCAGCAATGATATTCTGTAGCGTATGGAGCACCCGTGAAGCCTATCCTAACAGTCGTAATCTGCTGAGATCTGCAGTATGCGAGACTTGATCCCGAACTCAGGGGCCAGTGATAGACGGATAGGTAAATAGTTAGAATAGCAGGAATGTGACCTACTCTTGTGATGTAAGGACCACCGATCGAGCGCGGTGCATCCGTAGGTGGAGGCGGTCTTCGGGATGTGGCTAGAATGCGACAGGTCAACACTCATCGGTCACAGAAGAGACGATATCAACATGATAATTACGAGAAGTAATCTTCCTACGTTTACGTGGGGCAGCAGGGGGAAAGAACTAACCCGAAACATAATTTCAGAATGGTAATCTAGAGTTATTCTTATAATGTATCCAGATTCGTAAATACTTCAATTAAAACGGTGCTTTATGATGTAGGTACGTGACATCGGTACCTGCTATATAAAAACAACGAAGGATGATAGTGCCTGAATGCTGGTAAGCTGAATGATATAGCGGGGAATCACTGGGTATGGCCCCTCCTTACGGTAAACCCAGCTGGGAAGAATCCTAGACAGCTGGCTGACGGGTCTCCCTTTTCATGTATGTACTTCTAAACTGACCAGCCAAATTCAATTCGCTGGATGATTTACTATATTTGGTAGATGGGAACCATGTTTACAATTGTGGAATTAGCTTCTTGTAAGATGACACTTTAGTTGAACTTCTTTTGAACTTTTAGGTTATACGAGGAAAAGTGCATAGAACTGTGTGCTACGATGCGTCGAAGCGGGCTCGGTGGCTTCGAGAAGGAAATCGACATTTAATGTACTTACCCGAGGCAGATCCCGCCTTGTGAGGAGGCGCGAACGAAGAAAGTCCATAGAATTGATTAAAAGCAACATTGAAAGGAAGCACCCGAAGATGTAAGCTTAAATCACGTACAGGAACCTGACAATCGGGAGAAGCTGCAGCCTTTCTTACTGGCATACCCTAGGATCAGGGTTAGAAGTTACTACCTGGTAGCTTACCTACGTGAGGTATGTACCTCCTACCTGATGCATCCGTGGACGGACTTTAGAAATTGGATGGGGAAGCTTCAACCAGTCAATCCACATCATGGGTTGTCCCGTCCCGATGGGGCTCCGGAAAGCTGGAATCTATGGGACGGGACATGTGACTTTATGCTTGCTCTTTCCATTCATCGACTCCCAAAACATGGAACTCGTTGGATTCTAAACCAAAATCCTAACCGTCATGATACTCTACTGATGCAACATTCTGCGGCACAGCAAATATCGACGAATTAAGCGCACGTGATGAACGTCCTGATCTTGAAGATTGCCAGGGAATCGCGCATAATTGGCCTGGTTCTTTATTAGAGGCCATGTTGCATCGCGCCGCGCGGTTAAAATCAGTTTCGCGCTGTGCCGCTCTTCCACCGACCGAGTTCAGTGCTAGATCAGTGCCAGATGAGAACAGAGCTGCCCGTTTCTGGCGTCTCGCGGCTTGTTCCGTTATTTCCTTTCGTTTCATTACACGTTCGCGCGCTTGCTGGTTCCAAGTTGGATGCCAGTCTTGCTGAGACAGACCGTGGGCTTGGTCTCGGTCTCTGATATTCGATACAAGCCACGTCCCGGTCTCGGTCCCTACAAGGCTCGGGAACTCGGATTGCCTACCGCATGAGGTGCTTGATACCGCCTTTTTACAAAGTGCTGAATGATATCCCAATTGACTAGTTGTGGTCACATCTGCCTAACCTTGTTACACACTATAATGGCGCTTTTTGAGCTGCGCCGCCGCAGTCATGGCTGTGCCCGCTGAGGTTGCGCTTAATGGATCGCCACGGATTCCGCGCTACTGCATGTTATCAAGGCAGGAACCGATGCCTGCACCTTTGGCTTCCATATATGCGAACTAGTATTCACATTATGACATGACCTCTTCCCAAGGACATAGCGAGAATCGAGATGAGAGCAAACCTAAGCTACGTTACTGTTGATGGATTTCATGCTTCTGGGATATTCTGCTTCAGGGACCAGGACTTCCACCAGCTCGTGTTACAGTAGCATTTGCCCACTCTTGTGCCTCTCCTAATGGGAAGACCGAGACGGAAGTTAGAGAATATCCCATCTTTGCTTGTTCGAGTTTGTGGTGCGGCTGGAACAGAAGGGGGGGKATCATCATAATTTGTCTTCTGCATTCCGAACAATATGCATCCATGTTCAGAACTTCGAGACCAATAGCCGTCTTGGACTTCGGTGTACCCTGACTACTGCCACAGAGCACCGCCATATGCGAGGTCTGTGGCAGAACGGCTCCGGCAAATGCCATTTTTCTGACTTGGATCAAGCCTCAATTGTCTGTCATCCGAAGTGCCTTGCGATCTCACCTGGCCGAGTACCTAGTGGGCTCACAAGTGGGGTGCCCTGGACTCGGGGCTGAGGAGGAAGCGAAGAATGCCTTACTACCCTTGTCCTCCCACGAGCAGAACGCCTCGCTGGTCTGGCGATGACCAAATGATGGTCAGCGACCCAATCAAAAGCGCAAGGGTCTTTTCGAGGGGAGCCGCAGTAGTGCGCGAGCCCTATCATCAATGTATCGATTCTGCGAAATTTGCCTTGCCTGCCTCGACGCAGCCAGGTAGCGTACCGCCCATTTTGGGTCACTTCATCCACCACTCCCGCTTCTCTCTGCCCCCTCTCCCTATCCAATTCACGATCTTCCCCCCGTCCACAGAAATACACTACTAGCCCGTTGAGCCTTCAATCGTACTTTCGTCATTTTCCCTGCACCTTTGCACGGCCCCCTTGCTATGCACGGCACAGGTTTCGATCAGATTATCTCAGACAGAGGGGAAAGGCTGCGCTAACTTGGGAGTATTTCCATTTTCGCGCCGAGTTCCGTTCAACTCCACTTCACATTAAGCGCCGCCGCAGTCAAGGTACTTGCTTACCCCCCATAGTATTGTAGCATCAAGATTCTGGTAGATCCTCCTCTGATTTCTGAACCTCTTCTGATTATCAATCGAGAACTGGATTTGTCGTTCTCAATATCACATCAAACATTGTATATCGCCAGTCGTCGCCTGGCATATTCGAATACAGTTGACCCCGCGAAGACACTTGTCGCGTTCAGCTCGCGCGAGGCTCTCGCTTGACCTATCTCTCTAATTGTCGCGCTATTCAGTCGTATAGGAAGAACATGGTCTCGCTCTGACGATATTCACCGGGAGCCACGCCATTCGAGTGCTATACGTCAATTTAGTATATACTAGCCTCGAATCACCCTACCTGTGCCCTAGGTAGCTATGACTATGAGTGCGGGATACACAGTCTCGCCTGCGTCGCTCGACCTTCGCGATCATCTAAAGGATCGGACGCAACAACCTCATCACGACAACCACTACTACAACAACTATAGCCACAACCACAAGGGCCCCGTCACACCCGTCGAATCCCATCTGCTGTCGCCGTACTCCTCTCACCTTCGAAGCAACTCTGCATCGCCTACGGGCAACTTCAATMCCCCCGCAGAATCCGTCTCCACCATCGATATCTACCAGTCGAGTGACTTCAGTAGCGACTTTGGTGACCCGTTGTTTAGTGTCGACTTCAACAACGTCGATAGCGCAGTGCCTCAATTCCTCGGGGGATTTGACAACATACAGGACCCTACAAACCACCATATACAGAGCCAAGACAATGATGCCAAAGTTGCTAAGTATCCCTTGAGCCCTCATCAGACACCCTCTATCCCATCTACATCAGCATTCAGCAGTAGTGCAGACATTGGCGCCGATTTGAGGGCGTCCGCCGGAGCTTATCATATTGCAAACCAAGCTCGGCCTTCTACGAATTCAATTGATTCGAACCAGTCGGCGCCTCAGCTAACTCCCGATACCAACGGTGGTAGTTTTTCAAGTGAGGATAACACTGCACCGACCACGCTCGCCATGGCCACCCAGAGTCCACGTGTGACTGTTTCAATGTGGAATCGGGATGAGGAAGCCCCAATACAAGGCATTGAGAGGTCCTTTACTGCAGGGGCTGAGTCTCCTAGGACGACTGTGCATGCCTCTCACAGCTTAGCTGGCGATTTGGCTGGAGAACCCACTCATGAAAGCATCGCAGCCGTATTAAGAGATGCGCAGGGTAGATACCGAGGCCTTGCCCCTGGAAACCGACCTTCTCAAGAGGTCCCAAGCCCTAATCAGCAGGCGGCCCGCAGAGAGCGCGATGAGAAAAACAAAGAAGTCTTCGAATGGGTTTCTCGATCGACTGGCAACTCGAACGAATTCTCTGGTGGCTCGGACGGCTCTTCTAACATGATTGCCGGGGGACAGGATTCAGAAGACGACAATATMCCCCCCGGCGACATTCCTTTAGGAGATACAACCGAGAATCGGTACATCCCTGGTCAAACTTACCTCAACATTGATGGACCGGGTGGACCTATCACGCCGGTTGACCTTGATATAATGCGACAACTCCCTACTTGGGGAGATGCGCCGGCCATCCATGCTATCCAGTCTGGCAATCCGTACCAACCTCCAACATCACAAGCTGCCATTGAGAAATTCAATCGCCAATGCCAAGACAATGAGTCAATCGTCTCGAGGGCGGCCACTTGGGGGACTCGTCGGCGAAGCTTGCCTAGTCTTGTAGACATGGAAGGGATTGTTAGCGGCAGTTTTCTGAAAAAGCTGTCCATTAGTGGTCACTCCCGTCGATCGAGTTTCATGAAAAGGTTTCCTGGTCTCGTACGAAAACCCAGTGCCAGCCAAATTTTAAAACGCAAGGGTAGCAATGCTAGTGAAGTGCCTCCAGAGGATCTTGAAGACCAAGACCGCCGGGAGTCTAAAGATACCTTGGCGCCACCCCCGCGAACCTCTAGCTGGGGAATCGGAGGAATCGGTGGGATCACTAAGAAGCCCACGCCTTGCATAAATACGGCCTTGGTTGGAATTGCTACGGGCGCGGCTTCCATCGGGACCACCCACGCCCGAAGCGGTTCAATCAGCGCAACATCGATGACTTCTCCGAAGAGCCCATTCGGGTCTCTTAGCGTACCACCGGTCAAGAATGCCCTTACAAGACGACGGAGCAAAACGGAGCTTCCGAAGGGTTCTAACCCGGAACATCTAATCGGAATGTTGAAGAAGCAGGGTGGGCCACCTGTTGCTTCATTGGCAAGAACACAGCCAGCTGTGGAACAAGACGACGATGACGATGACGACGACGAAGGGTTCGACGACGCAGACATAAAAGCCGAGCCAAACAGACTCAACATCATAGAGCCTACTTTTAATGGTTTCCGGGATCACATCCTAAATCTGAATCCTGGGCTCCCGAGCGAGAACGGCTGGCTCGCAGATCGTATTGCGCATCAACTAGTTATGCGCTATAAGCAACTTCAGTGTTCAAAGGTTAAGCACTTGAACCAGGTCAATCAACGGAAATGCCCATGCGGATCTTTGTGCCTTGCGCTCGGCGGATCAGCCATTCCGCTCGATGGCAAAGGAGGCGAGCGAGGCCTTGACCCATTATCAGCTCGACCGGATTCTTCTGATGGCGACACTACACCGCTTGAGGGCGGTATAAACTCGGAAAGTTTCCCTCAAGGTATACCTATGCCTCCGACTATGTCCCTTCCCGCGGAATTTGAATGCCAGTTATGCTTCATGAGTAAGAAGTTCCAGAAGCCTTCTGACTGGACTAAACATGTCCATGAGGATGTCCAGCCGTTCACTTGCACATGGGAGAAGTGTCGCGACCCTAAAATGTTTAAGAGGAAAGCCGACTGGGTCCGACACGAGAACGAAGGCCACCGGCACCTTGAATGGTGGACGTGCGACGTAGATGACTGCCGGCACATTTGCTACCGACGCGACAACTTCCTGCAGCATCTCGTTCGCGAGCATAAGTTTACGGAACCCAAGATTAAGACAAAAGCCGCCATTAAGAAGGCGGGTGGCGTTGACCGCACGTGGATGAAGGTAGAACAGTGCCACGTCGAGACCCAAGCTAAGCCATCCGACGAACCTTGCCGATTCTGTCGCAAAACTTTCCCGACCTGGAAGAAACTTACAGTCCACTTAGCAAAACATATGGAACACATCAGCCTTCCCGTGCTGGAGGTAGTCAAGAGGAAAGAGCTGGACGCCGATACAATAATCAGTCCAGTGCAGGATCCCCCGCGCCCTAACTTTCCAGTAACTCCAGTGAAACAAGAACCTCCTGCATTTAGCCCGCGAGGCGTCAATCCAATCCCCAATCCCGTTCCAATGGAGTACACAACGAGCAACATCAACTATGGTATGACCCAAATGCCGCTACAGAACCCATACTACGGCCAGCCTCAGATGGCTCAGTCATATACCGACATGGCCCCGAATCAAGGGTCTAATATACTGATGCAACCAAATTATAACGCTCCTCAACCTCCGTACCAGACGCTACCCGTCACTACGGCGCCGTCTTACGATGCATCTGCTAGCACCTACATGAATTTACAACCCCATCAGGAAGGATTAGAGCCGTTCCCTCAGCTCGATCTCAATCCTCTGGGGATTCAGGACCCTGCCGGACCTTTATCCTACGACAATATCGGCACTGCTAGTATGCAACATATCGAGCAGTATGGTAGCCACCCGGGCTCAGTCTCGCCTTATAACCACTCGCCCCATCAAGGGCATGGTACCTTTTACAACCCGTGAATGATGAATCTCTTCTTTCTGTTTTACGGTTTACGTTTGCGATTCCTCGTTATAACAGATACCCCAAGCTGGAGTTTGCAGGATGGCCTAGGATAAGCAAGGCATTCTCCACAATGTTTCTGAATCATTTGCTTAGAACTTTTATTCGCAACTTACGATATCCCGGCGTTGTTTTGGGTAGCACTTATATATTCCATCCTGATTTATTCTAGTCCTCCGCATGGCCAATGAATCTTCTCAACCCCTTGTCTATCGGCCATTACATGTTATGATGTATTTCCTATGTCGGCAACAAACGCGTGGTTGGGTCAAGCTGTGCTTTTCTTCTGCTTTGGGGCTATTTGGTAGAAGATTTATGACGTCCTTCGGTATGAAACAACGGATGGGCAATTGACGAACTTGCGAAACGTACGGCGGCGGCGGAATGCACACAATCGTCCGTTCTGATGAGAAATTTCCTTTTTTAAGTCATCGGGACCCGGTGTAGGTTGGTGTGCTCTCTCTAGATCTCAATAGAACTCTCAATCATATTTCAGCAACATCAAATCGAGGCTTGGTTGTGATCTTGTGGACGGAGCCGAGACTTAAATATGTCTGCCTACATAAACCTCTGGCACTAGCTTTATGCGGGAGGCCTCCACGGTTTTATTTGTGACAGGCGGGTCTCACGTATCTAAGCCATCTTCGTCAACTGCCTAATCTACCTCTAGTGTACCCTTGCGTAATGCGTACCTCTTTATACATGATGAGCACTCGAACAAGCCGACTTCCCGAAGTATGGCGACCAACGAAACCAATGAAAAACTTATCGTACTACTCTACCATATGTCAACTTACGACACGCGTCGCATCGAATAAGCTTAAGCTTAACTATGACGATGATCAAACTCGAGCACCTGTCCCCTGGCCTGCGTAGGTGTTGTTGGTGTCTCATAAACGATTGTGTTCACCTTTCATTGAGGACATTTATACATTGTGGTGGCGCCAACCCGGTAGACTGGATGGGCTTATTTCGTCTAGTTAATTTGCTACCTTAGTAGTTCATTAAGTCCTTCGTTTCAGATGACGCCGCTTGAACTCTTTAAATAGCATATGTGCAGCTGAGGAATTGAGATTCATCAAGGCGCTGACCCGAACATGTGGAAACGTCGTCTAAAGAGCAAGCCATCAGTGTCCCGCGACATTACCGTTACGCATAAAATGTGCCATCCGAATGTTGATGGCGATCATATGCATAATAGCACTAAGATAGGTACACTACATTTGGAATCCATGTAACACGTACGGCTAGGACCGGGATGAACGGTTCGTCATCATATGAGATCACTAGGGTCAATAATGAGATGAACCCTTATCAAAGATCCCGCAGTCGATACCTACCTACCTACTTGTGCACAGAACTGGGAAAGGAAGGGAATATGATCAAAGCTCTCTCGTGTCTTGAACCTCACTTGTACTTGACGTATAAGAGAAACTGGGATTAAGGCAAAAACTTGATTAGACTTTTCTTTTTTTCCCCCCCTTTGCATTGTCTTCCAAGGCATCGTATTGAGCACTGGCCTGACTCCTGTTTTGAGTGTGGCTTGGAATTTTAGAAGCCGGAAGTTGATATGGCAGGGCCCCCYGGCTCTCGAAGCCCCTGGAGGCTCTCTAACGCACTATTCTGAAGATCCCTTAACAATTTCTGGCCAATCACCCAATTTCCTCCCTTTCCTTTTTAATTTCCGACCAACCACATTCCAGGTCCCAATCTCAGAACTAGATTTGGTTTGTTCTTGGTCGAATTATGAGCCCCATCCGATAATTATGCTTGTGTATCATCGCTTATTAAACTGCTCTTAGCTCTATTACCATGTTACGCCAGATGCTTTTCACGCCTGCACAAGTATACAGTAAAGTGACCGCCACGTACTCGATTACGGCAGTCGTTTGAGACGGCGCGATTCATCTGCCTTTCTCTCTCCACCGGCTAATTCCCGCCTTGTTTGAAGATTCCAAGATGGCTGCCCTGGCGATGCCGAAAAGGGCTGGGCCAGTCATGGAGGTTGCCGGATATCCAATGATCTGCGAAGGGGTCGGTTTCATATGGACTAGCTTAAACCCCAGTCGCCCTTTTTGGGACGGCTCCACGATGATGGCGCTCACAGGGGTAAGGAGACTGGGGTATTGGACCTCGAATGTTCAACCAGCAGGGGGCTCGCCCAGCCAGTCAACAACCGCCCTTTCACTTCAAGTAAAGAGATCTGGTCAGGGGCCTGCACAAGATGCATCTTCTGATCTTGGCTTCCTCACCAACCATCTTGCTTTGACCTTCACCTTTCCTTTGGCGCCTTTCCCTCTTTCTACTTGAAGTTGCATTTCGGTGATGTTCTCCCACACTCATTTACTAGCTCTGTAAGACTCGTTTCACATATGCGCCGACGTCGACCATCTCTCACACGCTATCATCAACCTTCTCGTCATTGTTGACAAACCGCCCCAAACTACCAACTACCAGTCTAACATAACTAAAACGGTCCCGGCGCTGCCAGCTTCTCCCTCATTCAGAGGGCAACTTGTTGCCATTTTCAATTCTCTCCATAGGTTGATCCTTGGCCTTCTTTTCTTTGCATGAGTTTTTCCTTAGACAACAAGACGCTCCCTTAACCATCGTGCTCCTTATCTCATACAGCTCCTATGTACTCATTTTGAGGTTTCGAGACGATTATCTAAGAATCCATCGGCCACCATATATCTGGGACGAACCATTTCTTCGAATAGGAACATCTTACAACCGATACAGTTTTTTTAATACCCTCGGCGCAGCATATCAGGTTGCATCTAGCGATTGATTTTCAAGCACAGTTAGGAGGCGCAAGCACTCAGGAGACGTACATATAGATAACGAAAAGAAAAGCCTGCTTTCCAGTGGTTTTACGAATTCCTTGGCTTTTTCATACGACATAGAGAAAATAAAACTCGATCAAGATGGCGCCGACGAATTCGAGGTGGAATATCCGGCGAGCAGCGGTATTGGCAACGGCATTTGCCAGCGGAGTTCTAAGCGACGATCTCCTGGTCACAACGGGGTTCACCAATTGCGAGAGCGAGAGCGGTATCAGGGTCCAGAAAGTGGACATATCTTACGACAACGCCAACAAGGTCGTGGTCTTCGATATAGTAGGCACGAGCGATAAGCAACAGAATGTAACGGCGTCGCTCTCCGTGACAGCGTACGGTCAAGATGTCTACAGCAACAGCTTTAATCCATGCGAAGCGAAGACGTTCGTCGACCAATTATGTCCTGGTATGCTGAAGTATACCCGATTACCTCATTATAGGCTCAGTTGCTGACAGTAGTGCAGTTAATGCTGGGACATTTACTGCCAAAGGGTCTCAGGCCATACCTCCGCAATATGCTAACTCCATCCCGGCCATTGCTTTCCAGATCCCCGATATTGCGGCACAGGCAACATTACAGCTCAAGTCCTTGGACGATGGGACGGAAGTGGGCTGTGTCCAATCACAAGTAACGAACGGAAAGACGGCCAACGTACCGGCGGTCTCATACATCGCCGCCGGCGTAGCTGGTGCAGCTTTATTAGTGGGTGGTGTGGGAGCCGCTGGAGCAGCATTTTCTGGAGGAGCGGGTGCTATGGGTAGTGGCGCAGGAGCCGGTGGAACTATCAGTCCAAGCTTCACCGACATCTTTGGCGTATTCCAAGGCTTTGCGGTGAACGGCATGATGTCGGTCCAATTGCCACAGGTCTACCGCAGTTTCACGAAGAATTTTGCCTTCTCAACGGGCCTGATCCCGTGGCAGCACATGCAGATCTCTATCGACAACTTCCGAGCGGTGACTGGTGGAAACCTGACTAATGACAGTGTTGAGTTCCTCCAGAAGGCTACCCTCGTCTTCCCTGACAACTCGACATCGAGCCCAAATGGCAAGTTCTTCAAGCGTGGCCTCGAAAGTGGTTATCTCGCCATCCGTGATGTCAACGCAACGGCAACAAATGGAACCGAGCCAACAAGCACTGAGGCGACGCTCCGTGCGGCTGCTTCAGGTATCCAGGCGTTCGCCCAGCAGTTATCGGTGCCGCAGGCCAACACTTTCATGACCGTGCTTTTGATCGTGGCCATCGTCATTGCCGTCATTGTTGTCGGTATCTTACTGATTAAGGTTATTCTCGAGGCATGGTCCCTATACGGCAGCTTCCCCGAGTCTCTGACCGGTTTCCGCAAGCATTATTGGGGCTCTATTGCTCGTACTATCACGTCTTTGATTCTGGTCCTCTACAGCATCTGGGTTCTATATTGCGTCTTCCAATTCACACATGGAGACTCCTGGGCCGCCCAGACACTCGCTGCCGTCACTCTTTTGATCTTTACAGGCATTCTGCTGTTTTTCTCGTGGAAGATCTGGAGTGTTGCACGCCAGCTCAAGAACTCGGAAGGAGACGCTTCGGGCCTGTATGAGGACAAGAAGTATTGGGTCAAATATTCCCTCTTCTACGAGTCGTATAGGAAGGACTATTGGTGGATCTTTGTGCCAGTCATCCTCTACATGTTCGCCAAGGGCTGTGTTCTTGCTGCCACCGATGGCCATGGCATGGCACAGAGTATTTGCCTGTTGCTCGTCGAAGGGGCAATGCTAGCTCTCCTGATCTGGAGCAAGCCGTTCGAGCGGAAGTCTGGAAACGTCATCAACATAGCGATTCAGGTTGTTCGTGTTCTCTCCGTTGTCTGCATCCTCCTGTTCGTCGAGGAATTCGGCATCTCCCAGACTACACAGACAGTTGCCGGTGTCGCTCTAATCGCTATACAATCGGCACTAGCCGGAACTCTTGCAATCCTCATCGCCTGGAACGCAATTGTGGCTTTCTGCAAGCAAAACCCCCACCGTAAGCGCAGAAAGGAGATGGGTAAGTTGCAACTCCTAACTTCCACATCATGTGGCTCCCGGAACAGTCTACTAACGAAGACATTACAGAGAAAATCCAGCGTGACTTGGACGACCTGACACCTCTGGATGCGCGCAACTCACTGCTGTTGGACCGCACCAAGTCCGGCGAGACTAGTATCACTATCACTTACGCCAATTCTGTCTCAGACTACAAGAAGCCACTTGACCGCCGCGACTCCTCGCCTGAGAAGTACATCGGCGTTGCCCTTGAGCCGACCACCACTTACTCGCCATTGAATGCCCCATACAATAGACCGCTGACACCCAACGCACCAAATGCAGGAAGTGGTTATGACAATCCTAGGTACTAAAATAGGGGACCAGCGGAAAGAATGAAAAAAAAAACCGCTAGGCGGAGGAGCGGGGGGTGGGAGGCGGGATACAGACAGATTTCACAGTAAACCCGCCATCATTGGTAGTCGAGACGGCATAAGGCTCGAAAACTGGTGTGTAACCTTGATACCTATAATGTGCCAACGACACGCTGTATAAAGACGACAAACCTATACCCACTTGCTCTAAGCTCGCTTCACGGGGGGTCCGGGGTTGGGGAGGGCGTGGGGAGCTTACATAGACACAGTTCCATACATATTCCATTTATTCATTCATGTAGACGGCCGTTCCCCTACCTTCTCTACGAGTACATATCTGATACCGTCATTGAGTTGTAGTGACGACGGCCAGTCTTGTTAGTTTATTTAAAACTTGTAAATATGTATTTTAATGTCTTTGAGTGAGCTGTTCATCCAAGGCTTTCCCATGTATCATGAAGTTCGATTCTCAAATGTATATATATACCTATAGATACCTCCTTTAATTTTTATGATTTATGATTTACTCTTGATCTCCTTTCCATATTTGAGTAGTGCCAGGTTCATGTAGATGTAGGTAGTTCCTTTTCTTGTCTTACATTTCAAGATTCCTGTCTCGATTAATGAATACATATGGCGTCCGGTATTGCATACATGACATAGGCTTACTCCACTAATGCATAGAAGAGTGGTGTACCTTGGTACCTGCAACAGGAGCTTTGACCACTGTAGCTCAGAGAAGCAACGACGCGTGAGACCAGCTGCCTTGAGCTTCGACCAAGCCTCGCCTTGTCCCTGCCCTGTCCTACGAACCAGACGTCAATCATTCAACCTTTGCGTTTCCATCCACTTGTAACATCACCACGTCGGCTGGCCTTTTTCTATAATTCCTCACGTTTGATTATAAGATAAACTGCCCACCTTTCTCAATCAATCCACATCCACCTCGCATAATTGAGCCATGGATACACTGGTAGCCAGGTACAGCCGCCCGGCTGCGTTCAAGAACGAGTCGTTCGCAGAGGACCAGCAAGAAGACATCCAGAATGATATGACGCCCGCCCTATCTCTCAAATTCGCCATGCCTCCGGTAGCCCAAGTAAGTGTCCTCCATAGACTGCATACTAAGCTTGAGTATAAGTCTATTGTAACCTGAAACTAACCGCACGACGAACAGCCCTCCGCCTGGCTCCGCGCAGCAACCGACGACCGCTCGAACCCCGACTGCCCCATCAAGATCGCGCACGGCACAACGACGCTCGCCTTCCGATTCCAAGGCGGCATCATCGTGGCGACGGACTCGCGAGCCACAGCCGGCAACTGGATCGCCTCGCAAACTGTCAAGAAGGTCATCGAGATCAACAACTGCCTGCTGGGCACGATGGCCGGCGGCGCCGCCGACTGCCAGTACTGGCTCGCCTGGCTGGGCATGCAGTGCCGGCTGCACGAGCTGCGCCACAAGCGCCGCATCAGCGTCGCCGCCGCCTCCAAGATCCTTGCCAACCTCGTCTACCAGTACAAGGGCATGGGCCTGTCCATGGGCACCATGTGCGCCGGCGTCACCAAGGAGGAGGGCCCGGCTCTGTACTATATCGACTCGGACGGCACCCGGCTTGCCGGTAACCTGTTCTGTGTGGGCTCCGGTCAGACGTTCGCCTACGGTGTGCTGGACGCCGAGTACCGGTACGACCTGAGCGAGGAGGATGCCCTAGAGCTGGGACGTCGGAGTATCCTGGCTGCTACGCACCGAGATGCCTACTCGGGTGGTTATATCAACTTGTACCACGTCAAGGAGGAAGGCTGGGTCAAGCACGGCTTCAACGACACAAACCCGATATTCTGGAAGACGAAGCTGGAGAAGGGCGAGTTCACCAACGTCACCAGCGAGCTGGATTAAGCGTAGACATAAGAAAGTATGATGGAGAGGGCGTGCTTTATACAAAGTACAAAGTGCTCTGGGAAATGCATTACGCATATAACGGGGTTGGGGGAAGAACGCAAAGTAAGGCTTGATGGACTATGGCAATAGCTATCTAGGCAAACCTTCACGGCCCTTCCGAATAAGCTATGTAAATGTACAACATCCAGCTAATGCATGGAGACCCTTGGCGGTTTCTTCCCTACAACAAAGTCTACAATGTTTTCCCATGATAATCTGACTCCGAATGATGCTATGCTATGCTATGCTGTCAAATGCCAAGTAATCATACAAATGTAGTCGTATAAGAATTTTCGCAGAGTAGTGAGTAACTATCTTAGTTTAGGGGGTATCATAACTTTTCAGATTCAGCCTTTTTCCAGCCCGGAACTCCCAAGATACCGCCATCCACATTCGGGTCCAGGGGCCACTTCCTAATAGCTAGGATATCCAACTCGCTCTGCCACCCGGCCTCATACATCTCCATACCAGTCCACGCAATCATTGCCGCGTTATCAGTGCAAAGCGGTAGCGGCGGGCATACGAGCTCGATGTGGCTATAACCACGAGCGTCTAATATGGCCCGCAGGATATGCATCAGGT
Organism: Hypoxylon sp. E7406B; assembly: GCA_000931505.1. Classification (NCBI taxonomy): domain Eukaryota; kingdom Fungi; phylum Ascomycota; class Sordariomycetes; order Xylariales; family Hypoxylaceae; genus Hypoxylon; species Hypoxylon sp. E7406B. The sequence continues at coordinate 35,773 of JYCQ01000139.1, read as the reverse complement.
ACCGGTTACTCGCAACACCGCCCGCGACAACAACGGTACGGATATTCCGCAACAGCTCAGCCTCCTCATCCCCGTCTGCGCTCTTCGACAGTGCGAAAAGGAGCCGGCTTGCCAAGTGCTCGAAAACCAAGCGCATGGTATTCTGCGCAAGGAGCCGCCGTTCTGCTACGTCCATGTGCGGACGTTCCAACAGAATCTTCTGCACGAGCCCGTTCAGCCCAGCAAATTCATACCTCATATCTCTCGTCCTGTGCAGAGGCGGAGTCAGCGCCCATCCCAGACCGGAGTCGTAGATTTTGATCTCGTCCGCGCGTGTGGGAGGCGGCGTGTAGTTGTAATCGGTGTCGGCGGGGAAGGCGAAGCGCTCCAGCAGCGGGCCGTACATGACGTTCTCGCCGGCCGCGATCTCGGACGGAGGCACGATCTCCCGCGCGCACTTATCCAGCATGTCCCCGATGGCGATGTCCGGCGCTGCGGCGAGGATGGCATGGTCGGTGAGCGAGCGGGAGAGCACGAGAAGCGAGTGTCCGCCTGAGACGAGGAGCGAGAGGAAGGGGAACGTCGGGGCGTGCTCGCGCCTTTGCGTTTCTTGTTGCGCCTCATTCCGCTTTCCCGCCTCGAGCGCGCTGACGAGTCGCGGCGTCAACGCGTGCGCTTGCATGTGGTTCACGCCTAGTAGTGGCACGTCCCAGGCGACTGCAAGCCCCTTCGCTGTGTTCAGGCCCGTACATAGGTTCGACAGCATGCCCGGCCCGCGCGTCACCGTGACGAAGTCCGGCTTCCGGCGCGCTTGGCCCTCTACTAAAATCACATTCTCCTCCCTGCTGCTCGTGTTGTTCCGGTCGCCATCCCTCGATTCGGCCGCCCGTATTTCTGATACTTCGGGGAGAGATCGCATAGATTCCCGCAMCATCGCCGCTAGATGTTGTGTGTGCGATGAGACCGCCACGACGGGATTTACGCCTCGGAACTGGCGGTTGTCGGAGGTGATTTTCTCGTTGAAGAGCAGACGCGCTGCTCCGCCTACACCCACATCCTTCTCCAGAATGGCGACGCACGTGTCATCGCAGGAGGTTTCGATGGCGAGGGTGAGGAGGCGCGGCCGGCTCCTGGGTTGTGACGAGGATAATAGACATCGTTGCGTCGGGAATATCGACAGGAAGAGGCGGAGTTGCGGGCGCAAGCTAGGATGCGCCCGCGTCAAAGAGTACGGCCGTGTCGGCTTCAGCCATGTCGCCCTCATGAAGACAACTGAAGGTGTCGGGAGTCGCAATTGACTTCAGCGATCATGTTTTTCAAATATGTGCTCGAACCTTGGGGAGTTTCAATGCTACAAATCTACCCCCACATATCTTAGATAAGCGTTTTTCTTATCTTATCACTCCAAGTTAGCGACACCCACATTCACATACCTTCTCAGTATTCTAACGTGACTGTCATTGGTGTTATTATTAAGTTCTCCTTTAAAGTCGTAGCGATATCATTAAAGCTCTACTCTMCCCGGAGCCGCCAATATCACCGAAGGGACTCAATATGCTTACACATTTACTTTCCAGCAAAAGAAAACGCACATCGCGTCAGAGTAATACTGCAAGTATTTATCTATTCAGGTGATGTGCATCCGTAATTTCACCTAGAAGTATCGTGCGAATCAATTTTTGGCACGAGGCGCTGGTCCGGGTAAGCCTAGAGAGCTGGGAGCTGGGTCGGCTTTTTACAGCGCCTCAGAGTCATATCTACCTACAGTTCATTCGATGCTTTTTGGTGGACTGTTCTGCAGGGAAAACGCCCAGTGGTGATACAGAAGCCAAACAAAGGTGGCTATGCAATGGCAGTCTTTTGAGCCTTCCTCGCCCAATGCTCTTATTTGCTCGATAATAGTAACTTGAAATTTTCCAACTCTTGGTTTCATACCTACGTCACATCACCATACTCGGCGAGACTTCAATGAAATATGAACGAAAGCCCACATGATAACGAGGGCACTTGCATGTGGCCGCAAGGCTTGGGGATTAAGCGCTCTTGGGACGCTGCGAACAAATGGGACCAATTTAGTGAGGACTCGACGCCCCTACCCGCGGAATTTACGAAGAAAGCGTGTACTTCTACGTCGACATATGTGCAAGAGTCAGTACCGCCCAACGCCGTCAACTTCGAGGAATTTGAAGTTGCAACATCTATAGAGCCAACTCCGACCACTGCCACAATACTCCCGAACGCATMCCTCCCACCACTAGTAAATGATGTCAGCTATTTATGGCAGCAGTCTTCTGGTGACTTGTGGCAACCGCAAGTCATGGCAAATCAGTATCCTACAAACGATACCCATGAGCCCGAACCACAATGGACCTCACAGAGCCGTGAGGAATGGCACTCCTTTGACTCTACAGGCGTTACAACAACAACCTGGCCCACTCCCAACTTCGCGCCCACCCATATAACCATGGGACATAGTCAATTGGGACCCTGGCAACCCTCGGGATGCGGACAACGGGAACACGCCTTTATTCCAGAGGCTACTACTTTGATCACAGATAATTGTGATATCATGAATGATGACGTGGATGGTGTAATAGCGGACTTCGATAATGTTGAAGATATACTAAATGAAAGGCATGTACAACCCCACAACCAAGTTCGGGGCTATGTATCTTCTCCGGAATCGCCTCCCATGTCTCCAACTATCACAGACAAAGATCTTAGCGCGAGCGATGAAATTTCCGAAGAACTGTCATATGACTCTTGTTTCGGTGTAGTGAGTATCTCATTTTACCCGAAAGCGACTTATTGACAGGAGTCGAATAGATCATCTTCGAAAAGCTCCAGCTGCGGGACAAGTTTTTCACGGGGAAGGCTACCAAACATGTTTCACTCGAAGTGAACGGGACTATAGTAATTGTTAAAGATGCGAACTCAAACAAGTACGGCGGTCTTCTCGATCAGAAGGCATCGCGGATTGTGGTCGATCTAACTAGGAATCATGACGTAGAGCTGTCGGCTTATGTCAGGGCTCCAGGCAGGATTGAGGTGCTTATCTACGGCCGACTTGAGCAAAGTGACGCCATTGGAGACATGCTCTTAGAGCAGGACTACTTCCTCCAGCGACCAGACTCGTACGACGCTTCGCGGCCGTACCATAATCCTCAGTGCTTTTCAGACCCCGATAATGAAGACACGCCCTCCTGGGGGTGTAATGAATCGTCAACGGCTCAAACCACAGTCTTGGGTGAGAAGGAGAAAAGCAAGGTCGTTGAGTTACTGGACTTGGCGACTGGACCTACTGACTTTAGAACTGTCCAGACTTCCGATATTCTTATCACAAGACTAAAGAAGTAAGTATTGGGGTCTGCCTGATATAATGACGAATATTAAGAAGCATATAGGCATCAAATCAAAGCTGTCTCAATGATGGTGGAGAAGGAATCGGGAAATATTCGCGATCCGGAGTTTCCTTCTATATGGGCTGAAAATCGAGACACAGATTCTTCGTACTTCAGGTTAGAGATCGAACACCGTTCTTCGAACATACCTCTCACCTCACATAGGTATTATAATACAGTGACTCGAAATAACGTTACCCGACTTCCGAGATTATGTCTCGGCGGTCTCCTTGCGGACGTGAGGGGGTCCCTTTCGGCTTTTTGAGCTTGTCTAATTGGATTTTTAGGAGATGGGTCTTGGAAAAACCTTGACAACCTTAGCTCTCATCGCGACGTCCTTATGCGAGAAAAAGGGGAGTTCTCGAGTACCTCGTGCGACTTTGATAGTTTGCCCTATGACAAGTCAGTAGCAGTTATACCCTCTCAACAATCCCTGTACTAATGTATTATTGATAGCTATCACTTGCTGGCAAGACCAGATAGAGAGGTGCGTGTTAACAGTGCGACAGCCGTTGAGCAAACCTAACTTCATTGAAGACACTTCAGGAAAGCATCTTTTACATATAAGATCTACCATAGATCGGCAAGGGACGAAGGTGCTGTAGCTCTAAGGAGCGTTGATGTAGTCCTGACAACATATGAGACTCTCAGAGCTGGAATGCCAGATGAAGGGACTATAGTGAGGGGCAAAGGGTCTAGACGAGCTGGGCTTCTTCATGACGTCGACTGGCATCGAGTTGTCCTCGATGAGGGTAGGTGACGACTGTTCTTGTACACTTTACAGTAGCTGAAAGATTCCCTAGCACATATCGTGAGAAATCGTTCTACACGACTATTTCAAGCGGTCAATACGCTCAGAGCTAGGCACCGCTGGTGTTTGACTGGGACACCTATCCAGAACTCTTTGGAGGATCTCGGATCTCTCGTTGAATTCCTCAAAGTCGACCCATTCGATAATCCCAGCGCGTTCAGGAACACATTCATAAACCCTATTAATAACGGAGGACCATCTGGATGGGAGCGGCTCAGGTCTTTGATTACATCGATTGCCCTCCGCCGAACGAAAGAGAATCTAAACGCTGATCTCAACCTGCCGCCTCGACGCGAGACCGTCCATTGGATTAATTTGAACGACGAAGAGAAGGCCCTTTACGACCTAATGAAGAAGCATTTTACGCTGGCTATTGACTCTGGGGGGTCGGTTATGAACACATTTCAATTCATTCTTCGACTTCGTCAGATTTGCAACCACGGCAGTGACCTACTACCTCAGAGCCTCAGAGCCTGGCTTAAGGAGGCAGCATCAGTTGGGGCTACAATCTCTCACCAATTACAAAACTGCGAGATATGCGAGAGCTCCCTTGATTCCGACGATGAATCGCCATATTATGTGTTTTCGTGCTTCCACCAGGTTTGTCAACTATGCCTTTCGGCTGATGACGTGCCTAACAGAGGCATTGGCTTCGCCTGTCCGATATGCCATATCGACATCCTCGAGAAAAGTGAGGATATCAAACCAGCGGCATCCCATAAAGCCGGGTTGATGCGTCACCACCCTTCATCAAAAGTTAAAGCTTTACTTCAAAACCTGCAGAATGACCGTCACGTTGCGCTCACGTCCGGCCAATTATCAGCAAAAAGGTGAGTCCACCTTTTTATATGCCTCGCCTAGGTAGGCAACTCTTAATATTAACCACACCACACATAGTGTTGTATTCTCAGCATGGACCGGCATGTTGGATCTCATCGGTGAAGCTCTGTCTATGGATGGCTTCATATGGCAAAGACTCGACGGTAGCAAAAGCCTAGCCCAGAGACGTTCCGCGCTTCAAGACTTTCGCACGAATTCGAACTGTACAGTGTTACTTGCATCACTTGGAAGTGCCGCGGTCGGGTAAGCAATAAGGACAATATGTTCCAGCAAGCCTAGGATAGGTCCTACAGCTAAAGTGACAATAGACTCGACCTAACTATGGCCACTCACGTACATCTGATGGAACCCGGATGGAACCCGTTACTAGAACACCAAGCTATCGATCGTGTACATCGCTTGGGGCAAGAGAGCGAGGTCTCAGCTACGCGCTATATTATTGCTGGCTCAGATTCAATCGAACAGGTCAGTTTACCCAAGGCAGAAAAGGCCTAGCTGACACAGACTGCAGTATGTCCGGCGGCGTCAAGAGTGGAAGATGCGCCTTATATCGTCGTCTCTCGACGAGCCTAAGACTCGTCACGGCGAGGCCGAAGCTATCCTAAAAGTCAGTAAGTGTAATATGATTTTCGTGTTTCGATACCAACACTTACCGCCAGGACCTAAGAGGTACGATTTGCAACTCCTAGCATGCACACCTATGCGGGTACCTAACCTACCCTGAGGTGCATTGCATTCGGCACCTGAAGTATAAAATATGAAATATAATATTCCTTCTCTTTTAACGTGTCATTTATAGAGGCGTAGATACAGCTCAAAGATCAGCAAGGAATTCTGTGCGCTTTATTGAAAAGAATACCTCAGTGTTTTTTTGTCTCTCTAAATGCTCATATCTTACTTCCTTTTACGAACCGGAGAGATAGGAAGGTCCTCACCAGCTTGGATTCTGTGAACTATCTCTCCCCATGTAAGACCAAAACACTTCTCGATTCTCTTCATCCCCGCCAGATCCGTTATGCCCGTAGCGGATCTGTGTTGTGGGTTGGCGCCATACTGTAAGAGCAGTTTCACCATTTCAGCACCCATTTGATTTCCCGTCCGTACGGCAAAGTATAATGCAGATCTCATTCTCCCTGACAGTATACCACGGTTAGTCTCTGCATTAGGGTCTCCTCCATTCTCAAGGCAGATCCTAACACCGACAACGCATTGACCGATTACAGCCCGCGCAACACCATCGGTGTACGCTTCAGGCCAAATGATATATTGTTTTATTCCATTAAAACGATTCCTCGCCTCATTCTCAGTGGCTTCATTGATTGCAGGGGCAGAGAATATGGACCCTGTATTATCTATTTTCGTAGGCATGTCAATGTGGCATTCATCAACCAAATAAGCCATCAAGCTCGGGCTCCAAAGGCTCAATGCACGGAGGTAGCCAGACATTGACACGATGTTTGTTCTCTGTGCAAGCAAGCGTACTGTTTCAAAAATGCTTACGAATGATGACATGTCCGCTTTGCGAGATAGTATCAATTTAATAATTGGTAGATTCTCTGTCTCCAATGCCACTGCTAAGGGCATACTCAGGGATCTAGGCCCATCGGTATACACATCAAGTAAGCAAGACACGATATCTTGGGATGCGTTCTGACAAGCAAGGCGAAAATGGGTTTCGCCGATATAGTGGGGCCCTTTGGCACCAAGTAGAAGTTCTTTGACAAACTCTGCTTGGTTGGATTTTATTGCGTCCTCCAGAATATCGGCCCACTCCAATGGTCGAATTGGTGATATGCTACTAAGATGTGATGTATCTTTTCTTGAGATCTGTGGGGGATGAGCCAGAGACATGTGTCTCTGGAGCTCTATTGTATTGTAGAACCCTATTTCTCCAAAGAGACAATTGGCAATAGAGCATTTGTGCGTTCGCTGATGGATCCCCAGGTGCTGGTTTCTGACCAATTTCGATTCGAACCCGTTTCGGTATGCGTAGCAGAAGTGTTGGTCGCAGTGGTATAGCCTCGTTCCATATAGACGAGTCAATTCTTTGCAGCGACAATCGAGTCCGTGTTCTGACTCCTGGTATACCATGTCCTCTAGGCGTAGTCGAAACTTACGCCGGGCCGAGAATAGCTTGAGCGGGTCGTGAATTGAGTTATCTATAACATCTAGGAAACATCGTTAGCTTGGTCGATGTAAACGGCATTGTATTCCCTTACCATCCTGTTCATGCAATCCTAGTTGAGCCTTAGCCTGAGAATATGCGACCATTGAGAGGTGATTTTTCACATTGGGCGTGCCGGCTAGACTCTTGAACATGTGAACAAACCGTCTCGGAACAAGTGAGATATCAGTGGAACCGTCGCTTCGGGTTTCTTGAAGTCGGGTCAAGGCCATGATGAGACGAGTATCCAGTCCCCCATTTCGGGTTTCCAAGAAAGTCTTGAGATGTTCTAGAAAGGTCGCAGATGCATATTCGAACATAACATAGTCGCCGCCCAGAATTCGCTGTTGTATGTCGTGTATCTCATCCCGTGACGAAAAGAACAGTGAGTTCAATGACGAGAATGATAGATAAGTGACACAAACTAGAGTGGCATCGAAGTGAGCTTCGGAGAGATCTAAAAAGTTGTTGCTCTGTTCATGGAGAAGGTACCTAGACGAAATTAGTCACCTCATAGTCAGACCTACCGACTAACTTACTCTTTGGCAGAGAAATGAACGAATCGAATGATGCCTTCATTGATCTCGACAATCGGGCCGCATACTTTGCAGATATCGCGGAACTCCTTACGTCCTTTCGCGAAGTCTTGCTGCCCGGGCTGGACTGCTAATATTTGGAGCATTTCTTCTTCCCTCAGGGGCCTTAGAGCACATGCCACCCACTGCAAGATGGCACGAACAACAATTTGGAGGGTTCGCGTAAGTTTGGTCTTAATCCTAACGAGGAGGCGGCCATATCTGTGGCGCTGTTAGTGACCTAATAGTAATTATAATAGCCCTTTTCGTCACTGGTACTTACACTTCGTCTAGACCATCTGGAAGATCCTCCATCTGCGCTTCAATGTCGTGAAGAGTTCCTTGGTCCTTCMCCATAAGGAGCACCAATCTAGCGTATATAAACATGCCTAAGGAGCACCTGTTAGCATTAGACGGCGTTTATCATTGGAGGAAAACCTCCCTGCTGCATTCTCGGCGATGGTATCTATCTTTTCCTTGACTTTGAGACATGTCTGCTCATCTGCTCCATAACTCTTCATCTCGAGAAGTATATCTTCACATTCGAGCTGAACGAAAGAGTCTATATCTTGAAAGTTCTTGTGATCTACTCGGAGAGTAGTAGCTTTACTACTTAACCGCAGCGATATGTCACGTTCCTCCCTACTACTGATGAGTAGCTTTGTCTCTGGACACCTCTCGTTTATTTTTAGTACGCTAGATAGAAGGTATTTCCAGGAGGTCTCGTCTAGCTCATCTAGACCATCCAAGACGATGAAGCTGGGACCCAGGCCAGTGAGGGCTTTGCATAGCAAGTCCAAGACGAAGTCAGAATCGTTTTTGAGTCTTCTGTAGTTGGACTGGGACGAATCATAGAGAATGGCTCGAAAGGTCGGATCGCCTTCCAGGAACTGAAAAAGGAGTGAATGAAAGACTCTGACGGCACTTCCGGCCGCCTGATTGCTGTGTGACAAGAATGCGAAAAGTACTTGTTGCCCAGAGACTTGCATCCGTTTGATAAGGTTGCCGACAAGGAAGGTCTTACCTATTCCGTCAATCCAACATAATGTTATCAGTAGATTCGGAGGGAGCACACATGTCTTAGTGTATCTTACTTACCAGAGCCAGGGATTCCATGTAGCCATATGCATCTCGCCGTCCTATCTAAGGCATCAAGCCATCTCACGAAGTCTGGTTCATCTTCCAACCATTCCCCTGAGTTCACAGAGCTTCGGCGTAATATGTCAGCTAGTTCTGCATCATAGTTGTGCGGGTCAATCTCATTGCGAATAGCACTGAAAGTCTGGATATCCCGAAAATCTTGGGCACGCTCATGTTCTTCGAGCGCGAGCTTTCGCGCTTGATGTGCTCGTAGGATATCTTCCATCGTAACGCTCGTCACCATCATGGCTTTATGATTCTCCATGTTTTCTTGGACCTTGGAAATGCTTGAGCGGATATTAGGCCAGAAAGACTCTAGGATTATGTTTCGTTCTAAAGAATGGTATAAGAGAGTAAGTATAAGGGGGAGCTCGGTAATGACAGATAGGTAGGTACGTACTTCGGCTGGKGAGGAAATTTAGCAGAATAGCATAGAAGTCCAGAATATCGGCATAGAATAGGCATAATGCTCGACGGATGTCAGGGTTGGATTGGAACAACTGTGCATAAGTCTTGAAGCTTGGGAGAGTCATCCCTAGGTCCATTATGACTTTGACCACCTTCTCGAAAGCCGAAATAACGGAACCAGATGCCTAGTGAAATGGAGTTAACCTCTCACTCGCTACCTAAGTGTGATTATCTAACTTACCTGTAGTATGAACTTGAGGGGACCCTGACGAGGAAGAGCGGGTTAGCCTCTCTCAAGTTAGGGATATAAGAGTGGATTTTGGGAAGATGTAGGTACCCAAATGAGACTCAAAACATCAGGCTTTGCCTGAAGAAACACCTCAATGACGCCAGAGTACTCCTTAAGGCCATCGATGAGCGGCCGAACCCTCTTTAGACCGCGAAGCGTCTTGGTCTTGTCTTGCTGCCTTTCTATCTTCTTCGCCTCGTCGAGTACATCGTCTATAGAGGTGATTTTCGAAAAATCGTACAAGGCTGGGTTCTTGAGGCTTCTCTTGAAGTCTTCTTTGGCAGACTTAAACGCTTCGTCTAACCACGATGGAGTGACCGTCGCCATTGCGATACACCTAACCCTACGCCGTGATTGAGAACTCCTTCGAAAATACTGTTGGCGCAAGTAGACTCAGAGTCGATGCGGGTGAATCATCTGACAACACGGAGACTGAGCAGCGCCCGTTGAGCCAGCGAATCTGCCCCATGATATGGTGGTGGCAGTGCTTGGGTAGCAAATGCCTTGACGTGGCCGCGGGCCGCCCAGAAGCAGGCTGTGGCTAGCGACCGCATATGTTGTGCCACATCAATAACGCTCCCAGCAATGCTACGTCTTCCATCTACTAATAGCCTGGCACCTCGAAAGTCGATGCTTCTACCCTTATTGAATGAGATATTCCATTTTTAGGGGACTTGCAGAATGCCTAATCACAGGAGCTTCCATTGTATTCAGTTACAAAACGCCAATTGAAGAAGTAAATTTTTGAATCAACTAAAGAGTAGTTCACCTAACTTATGCCATCTCACAGCACGAACAATGTCAACGCCCCCGCAAAGCCCGCCACCGCGGCCGCAGCCACAGCGCCTACTGATTGCGTGGCCCCGGCACTTAGATTAATCGAAGGCAGTGTCCCATTCAACGAATTGCTAGACCCAGCCGACGCTGTAGGACTTGTCAGCCCAGAGGTGAGCGACGCGAGCGAGCCTGTTGTCTCTTGCACGCTAGGGAGTTGCTGCAGTCCGCCCGACGTCTCAGATGGGAGCCCCTGGTCAGCAGTGGCGTCGGCAGTGGTAACGGCTGAGCTGCCATCGTTGTTGGAGGCGGCGGTACCGGTAGGTAGGGATTGCAGCGAACCGCTTGCCTCGCCTCCAGATCCAGATCCAGACCCAGACCCAGACCCAGACCCAGACCCAGACCCAGACCCAGACCCAGACCCAGTGCCAGTGCCAGCACCTGAATCGGAAGATGACCCGTCGCTCGAGCTACCGCCTGTAGGTAGCGCTTGTAGAGATCCTGAAGCCGAGGCCTCGCCAGACGCACCTGGGAGAGGCTCCAGAGTGCCTGTAGCCTCGGCGTTTCCAGCTCCTGGGAGCGATTGCAGAGGACCGGAGGTAGCATTGACACCGCCAGTGGGCAGGGCGACAAGACCGCCCGATGACCCGGTTCCAAATGCCACGCCGGCGCTAGTGAGTTCGGCACCAGCTGAAGCAGTGGCGTTAGGGAAACCCGTGAATCTTGATGTAGCCGCAGCGCCAGGGGTGAAGGCGGCAAGGGCCGAAGTAGAGACGTTCGCGAACCCCGTGGAAGCGGCAGCAACCGCACCAGCGCCGATGGTGGAGAAACCCTCAATTGAAGTGGCGCTGGTAGCTACCGCTATGCTACTCGCGTTTACTGGCACACCGATGTTGACGGCTACAGAAGAGGCGGCGCTCGTTGCAACGGGTGCGATCTGGAATGTATCAAATGTTTGAGCGGCAGCTGATGATGATGAAGCAATTATGACGGCCTGAGATATGTTAGGGCCATGATCCTATCTCAATTGAATGTGGATGAAGACCTACCGCCGATGTCTCAAGTGCTACCGCGCTTGATAGGGTTTCGGCTACGGCAGCCGCAGTTGTTCCAACCGCAGCAGCTGCACTAGAAGAGCTCTGGATTGCTATGGACTGAAGAGCCGCGCTGCTTGTACTAGCGACCTCACTGGCCACGGCATCGGCAGCGCTGCTCGTGGATTCCAGCCCTGGAAGTGCAACTAGCTGACCAGCGGTCACCTGTGCACCAGGAAGCTGTACAAGCCCTCCAGATTGCGAGGCTCCAGATTCAGAGTCAGAGCCAGAGTTACCTTGTTGTGCTTTAGCACCTGCCCCTGATCCCTTAGCTCCCCCGGCGTTTCCTCCAGCACCCGGGAGTTGCTGAAGTTGGCCTCTAGAGGAAGAGCCTGCTGCGCTTGTGCTGTTATTACTATTATTGTCGTCGTTGGAAGCGCGTAGACCTTGAAGTCCTTGTCCCTGACCTTGACCTCTCTGGGGCAGAGGGGCTGGAATAGCGTAAACTCCATTCATGGCCGTGCCGAACACAACGGCCAGAGCCGCGACTAGATGTGATTGCCTCATTTTCTTAACTCTATTTGCCGCTTACTACTAAGGACTTGTCGGTTATTGTTTGGGATAACTCGAGAAGGCTCGGCCTGGGATATCATATATACAAAGAACAAGAATTATAACTTATAAAGAACGTAAAAAACTGCTCAACAGTGTGCTGACCAGCAGACGAACGAAGGGAATGGGCATAGAAAGGAAAGGAGAAGAGAATAGACGAAACGAGAAAGGAGCTGCGAACAAGATCTTGGACAGAAGTGTGGGAGAGGCCGGGGGAGAGGGCGAGCCCAATGTGCTCTGCGATCAGGCTATATGTACATAACGCCATGATCCATCACGCAGTCCTCCGTGATCTCCGTCAAGGCGTCTGAGCCCGAGGCATCATGGCTCGACATCTCTTGGCCTTGTCACTTGGGACGACTAGTCTCGATGGGGACCATGTGGAAGCTAGGATACGAGAACTTTGATGATGCTAATAGGCCTAGTTCGAGGCGAGAACACCCTACCCATGTCTCAGGGTCGTGCTAAGATTAAGCTTAGGTAAAGACCCATGATGAGAGGCATGGGACGGAAAGCTTTCAAGGGCCATCGACATGGCATAAATGGAAGAGAAACTCGAGACGGACAAGCAGAGACCACCAACTGCTCTGTACGCAGCAAACCAGCAAAGTCGGCACGATGCTGCCGCGGAGCATGAAAAGGCATTGGGGGAAACACAAAAACGACCAATAGAAAATCGCAGTGGTAAATGTCGATTCGACGATGTGATACCAGGAACCGCGGCTCGAAAAGAGCCGTGCCCAATAGTATGGGCTGGCCCCCGGAACTGGGCAAGATCCGGCGTGCCTTGCCAAATACAGCCCGTATGCCAATGCTGGGGTTGGTCAACCCACTCCTATCATTAAGCTTTTTGATTTGGGGTCAAAACTACCTCGAAAAGGGTCTAGAAGGCTCTCTGTCAGGGTCTTAGCTCTGAGGCTCTGAGACGAAMCCCTGCCGGTTCTGAAACCTGCCTCACCAAGCAAAAGCGAGCCTAAAATCGACTTCACGTCTGATCCGACAACACCGAGACTCCTTGGCGCGCCAACATCAAGATTCAAGAATAAAGATGGTTGCTTGGAATCGATATCAGCTATAAGCATGGCATATGTCAACTGCGGCGGTTACTTAAAATCAGGTGGGTGTCTGGGTACCTAGTGAGCATATCTTACACCTTAAAACTCCAACATCTCCTACCAATTGCTTTACGTTACATGCGACAACGGATTTTGAAATCTAAATCCAGTTAATGGCGAACTAGAACCCATAGCCTAGAATGCCGCCTTATCCCTCCAGGCTCACTTTCTAATGCAAAGACGAGCTTGAGAGTGTAATGTAGACTTAATACATACATCCACGGTGAAATCTCCCTTTTGTTACTGGACTCAACTATGGCCCAATGATTCAGTCCTTGAAAGACCCTTAACGCCGTCCAAATACATTCATTGCCCGCGTTCTCCCTGAGGTTGGAGTTGATGACCTGTAGCCGTTGTATCCTCTTATCTCAACCTAGTTTACGCGTCTTTGGTGGGGCATTATCCTATTAAATCATTGAATGAGTACCTGTGTTCGCCAGCGTAAGCAGTATCCGAATTAAGGTAACATGTTCTACATGTTGCCCTCAGCTGGTGTGCCTCCTTGCTGCGTGTCAACGCCATGGAACGCATCGCCAAATGCTGAATCCTCCATATCTAGATCCAGGCCCTCCCCAAGGTCACCAGGCGTACCGCTGAAACCAGCCAGCGCATCTCCGGCCGTATTCAGATCGTCTAATGAACTAAAGTCATTCTGGTCACCATCAAAGCCAGCTGAAGGAGTTCCTGTAGCGGAGGCCTGTTTGCTCGTAGTACCTAAAGCCTTTGGCGGATTACTGGAAGATGGTGTGTTCGCTGCGCCGTCTGGGATGGCACCGGCTTTGGGAACGACCACCCAATCTCCACTCCCTGTCCCTTGATCAGGGGCGGTTCCAGATGACGATTCGACGCCACCTGTGCCATCCATCTTTATATCACCTGCCTCGTCCTTTTGTGCAGGCTGCCGCGGTGAAGGGACATTCAAGTTTGCAGGCGTACCAACGCCAGAATGAACAGCAGACATTTGCGCTTGGGGGGTTGGGAAGTTGTTCACAGGAGTAGAGGTGGATGAAGCACCTGTCCCAGTATGCATTTGATCTAGGAGACCAGCAGCAGTTCCACCCATGTCAATATCAGAATCCCCAATCATGAATCCACTGTGCTGGGATCCAGCGTGAGATGGCTGACGAGACATTGTGTCGCTTCCATTCGCACCGCCATTTTGAGGCCCGCCAATAGTAGGACCCGGCCCTGAGACCGACTGAAATGTTGGCTCCGGAGCTGGCTCTTGGTAACCACCGTCCTGTATCCTTCGTAGCTCGTAGATAACTTCTGCTCGACGACCTAGGTGTGCTTCGACCTGAGATACAATGTCATCGACCTTCTTATTATGCTTAGAAGGCCAGCGATTTGCGCCATTCGTGCCATCCTCGCTCTCCTCGACCCTTCCCTCAAGCTGTAGTGCATCGGAACCGGGCTCGTCTACGGCTGACCGCAATTCCCTTTCAGCAGTAGTCAGAAGAGAATTCTGCTTGAATTTGGCTACTTTCCTAGCGTGTTCCGCCTTCAACTTCTCTATCTCTGCCTGGGTTGAGCGAACTCGGTCATTAACTCGCTTGCGGAATTCGGAAGCCAGCTCAGGATCCAAATGAGTCGCAGTAGGTTTTGAAACCTTTTTTTCAGTAGCATTGAAGCTATGGGCTTCGAAAATCCCGTCTGTTAAACCCGAAAGCTCGCCCTTGAGACCTAGACCGAGATCCGAAAAGCCAATCTGACCCATTCTGTATGGCGAAGACAGTATCTCTTCCATCCACTCGTGATTCTGTTGATACCGAGCCAAGCTAACCTCTCGAGGGGTCAAATGATCGAACATGTCGCCGCGAGATGTATCTTCCTCGTCATCATACGCGCTATCCGGTGGAGGAATAGCAGCCATGGAGGGAGGCACTTGACCCTGGGCAGCTTGACCGGTCCGGGCACGTTTTGACGGTGGTCCACCAGCCGTAGGAGGATGAGGGGGGTATGCCATTGCCTGGGGAACTCCGCGGGGGCCGGCGAACATCGGCTGTCTTGACGGCTCTCTAGGCCAGGCGATCTGGGGCCAGTTCACCCGGTCACCAAGGATGAATTCTTTCCGCTGAATTTGTCCACATCGCTGAAGATAAGCACGAGTCTCCAGGATGGCCTGCGTTCGAGGGTCTCGTGGAATGACTTGAGAGGGTATGCGCTCGTTGTTCTCAACGGGACCGTAATGGACTATCCATAGACTAGGATCAACTTGAGGAGCGGTCGGGTTGTGTACGCTCGGAGGAATGAGGCGGAACCGGCGTCTAGAGTGCGTTGCGACTGGCTCGCCATAGGCAAATCCAGCCTTGTGATAATACATCTCGAGGATCTAGATATGTTAGTCGATTGCTCGCGAGTTGGAGGTTGCCAAACAAACATACCACACCATTTCCCACTTCTTGCTGTAAATACTGTTCCTGGGGAGGCCAAATATAGCCATCACTAGCAAAGTTCACGCCCATCTGTTGCAATGGCTGCCACGTCAAGAAGATGTTACCATTCTCGGGACGATCGAGGTAGGTCCAGAAAAAGGGCGCGGTGTCGCGAGCTATCTTGGGAGCTTGCATCAACCAGCTTGTTACTTCGGAGGGCTCAACTCGTGCCTTTAGAGTGTATCGATACGTCGAGATGAGATGCACATGGGGAAGCTAGGTGGATATCCATTAGCAAGCAAACGGGATGATGCGCAATGGCGGGKAAATCATACCAAGTCTCTATGGACCCCATGACTGGGGTCGCCCATTGCTGACATTGTGGTTTGAGGAAACAAATTCGGCCGTCGCGCTCAATTAATGGATATCAGGGAGACTTGAAGTAGACCCCGGCGATTTCCGGAATGAAATTGGCGTTGTGATGTGGACAACAAAACGCAAGGCGCAAAGACGATTCTTGGTGACGAGGCTGCGCGCGAAAGTTTCGATTCGATAGTCGCGAAGATGCGCGACGGCAGAGCTCAACTTTCCCTAGGGGGAATTTGTCGGAGGTCCAGCTGGGGCTTGATTGTGGGCCTACGTTACGTGGAGAAAAGGTGTGGCTGGKGCTGGTTCGTTTGACCAATCCCTTTGCGTGTCACGTGTACTGGCACCCGCGTCCGTGCATAATGTACCTATGTACCTAGACAATGTACATGTCGGGAAGAATGTTCGAATGGTTTGACATACATGTAGAAAAGAGCAGGTCTAACGATGTTGTATTAGGTAGGAAGCGATCAGAATATAGAGCCACTCGAAACGTATGGGGTGATATACTCCTCAGTGTGCCACACCTTCTATATGGCATACCTGCCATTATATGAGGGCATTCTCGGAACTTGCGTAGTGTGAATTTCTTTAATAATACGAAGATCAGTAAATGTAGAGGCTGACCTGCTAACGTAGTTCTACAAGACTTTACCAAGCATACTGAAGGTTATTTGGTTCTAACAGGGTCCATTGACATTAGCATTTCTCATTATTTAACATATTTATTTTTCTTCTAAACCACCTGGTGGCTATGGTCGCATCATAGCATGCTGGAGTCGAGGGAATCCTTTTCCATCTAATGATAACGGCCTTAACCGTATGCTAATTTCGCTATTGGCAAACGTGCTCATATTCCTCATACGAACACTCTCCTTTATGCCTGGTATGTGGAAGCGGACACGTTTCCTCCCCGACCAGTCCAGTTGACGTGGTTGTATTTGCCCTCGGGGTACTTTTCGTTGGCATACTCAGGCTTGATCAAGAAAGTATGCGCTCCGAAGTAATCACGCTGAGCCTGGAGCAGGTTGGCAGGTAGATTCTCCGTGCGGTATCCATCAAACCACGAGAGGGCAGTAGAGAAAGCAGGTGTCGGAATGCCGAGGACAGCCGCTTTAGCAACAACGTCTCTCCAGCCGGGCTGCGCCTTGTGGATGGCCTTGTTGAAGAAGTCATCGAACAACAAATTCTCGAGATCGGGGTTGTTTCGGTAAGCGGCAGTGATGTCCTTAAGGAAAACAGAGCGAATGATGCATCCACCTCTCCACATGAGAGCAATTGAAGGCTTGTTCAGCTGCCACTTGTATTCTTTCGCGGCCTAGTCATGTTTGGTTAGAAACTCGCTCAAGAAGCGGAACTGAGGGAATATGGACACGTCACAAACCTCTTGCATGAGCATGAAACCCTGAGCGTATGAAATGATCTTGGAGGCGTAAAGGGCCTGCTCGAGGTCATCAAGGAATTGCTCCTTGCTACCCTCGAAGCTGCTTGTGCGACCGACGTACTCAAGCTTCTTAGAGGCCTTAACACGCTCGCTCTTAATTGAAGACAAGCAACGAGCTAGCACAGCCTCGGCGATCAGGGTGACGGGCATACCAAGGTCCAAGGCGTTGATAGCAGTCCATTTACCAGTACCCTTCTGACCAGCTTGATCTAGGATCTTCTCAACTAGAGGCGTTCCATCATCATCGTTGAAGTACATGATGTCACGAGTGATCTCGATCAAGAACGAGTCCAGGACGCCCTTGTTCCACTTCGCGAAGACATCTCCAATCTCCTTGTTCGACAAACCTAGACCACGCTTCATGATATCGTAGGCCTAATGAAATTAGTTCAACTGTATTACTAGCGCTATTTGCGGCGTGCAGCCGCGGAAAAGGGAAGCGAACCTCGCAGATAAGTTGCATGTCACCATATTCAATACCGTTGTGCACCATCTTGACATAGTGACCAGCACCTTCGTCACCGACCCACTCGCAGCATGCCTCACCGTCGCTCTTAGCAGCGATACTCTGGAAGATATCCTTGATGTGGGGCCATGCCTGGGGGCTACCACCAGGCATCAAAGAAGGACCATATCGGGCACCCTCCTCACCACCGGAAACACCGGCACCGACGAAGTAGATACCCTTGCTTGTGAGGTACTTCGTTCGTCGGTTCGAGTCGGGGAAGTGAGAGTTACCACCGTCAATAATGACGTCTCCCTTCTCTAGGAGAGGGAGTAAGGTCTCGATCCAGTCGTCGACAGCCTTGCCAGCCTGTACCAGCAGCATAACACGGCGGGGCTTCTTTAGTTTGGAGACGAACTCTTCGGTGGAGTGAGCACCGACGATGGACTTGCCCTTGGCCTCGTTCGCCAAGAACACGTCGACCTTGGAGACGGTTCGGTTGAATGCGCAGATAGTGAAGCCGTGGTCGGCCATGTTCAGAATCAGGTTCTGACCCCTGTGATGTATGAGCACCTAAAGCACGGTACAGGAGATAGGAGTTAAGGTAGAACGTACATGACGGCCAAGCCAATGAGGCCCAAATCAGCGCTTTCGGATTCGTTAGCATAATTTCAACGGATAGCTGCACAGCGAGTTCGTAGAGAATAGTATAATAGAAGCAAGCTCGCCTTGGGCCTAAAGAACTGGTTATGTTGGCGAGACGGGTCCTAAAGGGCCCAAGGAGCAGGTTCAGTTTCATAGGTCGCGAAGCCATTCGGCGGCAAGGTGATGATCGATGGCGGGGTAGTAATCATCATTGCCCAATTGGTAAGAGAGGGATATTCAACTTACACAGCACCAGACATGATTGCGGTATTGTTGGTAGCTCAATCGAATAGAGGGAGACGTAGTTTCTACGGTGGAATATAAATCAAGGTATAGAAAGAATCAATGCGACCAGCGGATGAGCGCGGGAGTGCGGTCACTTTTCTATGATGAAGTTGTCAGGAAAAGTGGATGGGATGGAGGGGTAGGTGTGGTGCAGGGGAAAAAAGCGTAGGAGGGGGCCTTGTTCTTGAAATACCTTGCCGTCTCTTCCTCCTAGCAACCTTCCTAGCTTACCTACGCCTTCCTGGCCAACCAGGCTAAGGCTACTGGGTTAGTTGAATATGACGGAAAAGCTCCTGCATCCCCATTGTGTCCCCCATCAATCAAAGAACGACCGGGAGGCACGGGCGCGGGCTTGGGCTTACTCAGGTTCTTCCTTCTCGTCTATCAGCATTACCAGATTCATCCATGAACCAGTGACCCGATTCGTCCCGGTTCCTCATTTGTCCCTTGCCTATCGCCAATAACTATCAATTTGTGGATCGTAGAAAAAAAATACTACATGCGTTTTAAGCACCGACCTTCCTCTTGGAACAGAGTCACTCATAAAAACATGTCATTTTCATCTTCTCTAACCTGGAGAGACGCCTCATTTCGGTCTTGGTTGATTCAGATTCCCCCATGTCGCCTCAAGGGTGTTTCGTAAAAACATTAAACCCACCGGGGAACATGATGTTTGATACCTAATAAGCTCGGATCCACATTGAATTGGACCTCTGACCTTTACCTAGGCAATAGGTAGCCTATGGTAGTAATATACTCGTTCAGCCATTTATGTACGACACGCGTAAACCCGTTTTACCAGCCTGGTTTCTCCGGATCGAATATTAACGAATCTGTTTCTACATATCACCGAACGGCATCCCCGATCTGTGCAAGTTGGAGAGACGGTCTTCTTGCTAAACAGTTACGGTCACCTTTGTATGCTTACCAGAATGATTAGCAATTGAGCAGCCTCTTGGCGGGATAGTCTGCTGACAACCTAGGAATTATGAGACATTGGCACCGTTGGAACACGGAGGGAGCGGAAGACGATGACACCCCAGTCGCTTACAACAAGGAGTTGCCCTTCATGGTTACTGTAGGACGTCTATAGGCGAGCAATACATGGCTCAGCCTAGTAGAGCCGTTGTAGATCTTTCCCGCCAAACAAATCTAGGGAAAAGGGCGAGGGTATCGTGAAAGGTAACTTATCATAGGCATTTAGAGGCGCTCCGTGAGCGGCGCAACGACTGACCGAGCAAAGCTGTAGATAGTGGGACGGGCGTGATTTGTGGTGACGCAAGTCCCACTCACGGCTGCGAGGCTGCAACAAAATGTCTCATGGAGAGAACTGGGCAGTGAATTATAAACCTAAGACCAATCATAGGGAAGTTCTCTCGGCCCTTTACGCGGCTTTGCGGGCCTCGAAACTATTATGTTTAGTGAGCTTATGCAGGTGGATTGCTGTCTTGGCATATAACCGAAGCCGGGAGATAAGGTAAGGGAGAATTGATGCAGACAATAGTGTTAAGATGTTAAAGGCTATAGACCTACTTGAAGACAGCTTTGGGATAATTTACGAGAGAGACGAATTGTCTCCAGAATGCCTGTCAGAAGCGGTTGCCCATTGCCATTTAAAAGTTGAAACGCCAACCTCGGAGGAAACCCCCACTTCCTTAGAATTCACCMCCAGCCACAAGTCATGCCCCCACTAACTGAACGCCACATATTTCCCGCGCCACAAGTAGTTGGAAACCTAATCCTGGAATCTTGGGAAGACTTCGAACTTAGCTGCATCTCCCATGGAAACTGGTCGATAGAGAACGCTCATTAACCACCAATATCACCGACAAGAGACACAAAACAACGCATACCACACATATAACCCCATCGCACAGATTACCACGCCACTGTTTTGCAACAGCTCAAGTCGCGCATTGGATTGGAGTCCTAGGATTAGGGAAAGGAGACTTGCTAGTCTCATAGGTACGTGTTGAACCCGAAAACAAAAAACCACTTTCGGGCGCACAGCAAAATTCATCATGTCCTATCCGCCTCCTCCAGGCTCGAACACATCGTCGCTCCCGCCGCGTCCGCCGCCGTCGCGGGTATCAGGCTTCAAGCCGGCCTTCTCGCCCGCACCACCGCCAACGCACACGCCGAGCCCCGGCGCCGTAACAACCGCTCCTTACGCTCCCCCTCCCGCGTACTCCAGCGCCCCGAGCTATGCCGGCGCCCCTGCCTATGGCTCCTCGTACCAGCCGTACGCGCGGCCGGGGTCGGTAGGCGGCAGCTACCAACAGCCAGCCGCAGCCGCGACTCCATACCAATACCCAGGCCACCCAGGAGGCTACCAACCCAGCTACTACAGCGCGCCACCMCCCGCCGCCGCCGCCACACCTGCTACGTCCTACGCCGCACCACCCCAGATTCGCAACCCCTTTCCGGCACCCACCCAGGCGAGGACTAATGATGACTACGACCCGGAGATGGCGGCGCAGATCGCGCAGTGGCAGAGCGCGTACGTGAAAGATCCCTCGAAGGACGGCACCAGTGCGCCGACGGCAGGACCAGGAGCAGCCGCGCCCGGAGGTCGAGCAGGCGCGTACGGAAACGGCGCGACGACGACGTACTCCGCGGAACCAAGCACGAGCACCGCTGCGGCAGCAGCAGCGGGCGCCTCCGGCACGAACGCAGAGAAGAAGAAGACAGTAGTGCGGCAAGGCGGCGGGCAGAAATGGACCGACGACACGCTCCTAGAATGGGACCCCTCGCATCTACGTCTCTTCGTAGGCAACCTGGCGGGCGAAACAACCGACGAATCGCTATACAAGGCATTTTCTCAATGGAAGTCTCTGCAGAAGGCACGCGTGATCCGCGACAAAGTGACGTCCAAGTCGAAAGGCTACGGCTTCGTATCCTTCAGCGACCCGGACGAGTTCTTCCAGGCGGCCAAGGAGATGAACGGCAAGTACATCCAGAGCCACCCGGTGGTGGTCCGCAAGAGCACCACGGAGATCAAGCCCACGGTCACGAAGGACAACAAGTGGAACAAGAACCACAAGAACAAGAACAAAAACAAGAACCGCGGAGGCAACGGGTCAGGAGGAGGCGGAGGAAAGCGCGAGGGCAGCTTTGAGCCGCATCTGGGACCTGTGGCTACTGGTGTGCACAAACCGGGCCAGAAGACGAAGGGCGGATTGAAATTATTGGGCTAAGGATCGAAGTATATACCCTTGGTTACAGGTATAGATACAGAGTTTGCATTGTTCTCGACCTGTTTAAATGTTAGGCGTTTGAGAGACCGCTGGTTAAGGAGAGAAAGCTCCTTTCCAGACATTACGAAGATCATTACATTAATAAAACCAAATGAACACAAGGTTGACTCGAACACATCTCCAGTCGTGATACGACTTTGCTTATATCTCCCAAATTTGATTTTGTTCAATTTCGTTTTCCATATAATGGATCACTATCCGAACGCCTACTACGTCTACATACAAGATGTCTCTCTTGATGTGTCTTGGCGGTCAATATCATCTAGTGTTGGGGAACAAACATCTAGATATGTTGGTCTTTTCTATATTTGCAATTGGGTATCTTGCTTGTTCCAAATTCGTTCTTTTGCTCCTGCTTGGCTGGCTTTCTCACCACCGTAGCCTGCTCAGCCCCCTTCTCTTCTCCATGCTTCAAGCTTGATGCAATGCATCTGCTCATGTTCTGCTTAGTTCTCCTATCCGATGGGTAGGTAGATGTATATAGGCTTTCCCCGTTGAATCGGGATCTTTTTGCTAACCCTCTCATTGTAGCTAAGGCTTCCTGCTTTGCAGACAGGGGTTTCATTTGTGCCGTTAGCCACTTATCTTTCTATGCATAGCCTCATCAGAGAGGCACCGTTTCCAATATGCGATGTATTCCATATAGATGTACAAGTAACGCCTTATAATTCCAGTACCTCTATTTTGACAATCTTTCACAACCCCAAAAAAGGTAGTACCCAGTTATCAGTCTTCTCGAGACCGCTCCGTCCGATGAGGCTCTGTAGAGCTTGAAGGCCTGGGGTTTGGTATTAGATCCCCATCAGCGGTGAGCAGATTATCTTCGACGCCGCTCGCATCGTCATGGGCTAGAAGTCCTGTCTCTTCCTCGTCGGAATCGCTCCCACGCTCTGCGTCGCTGGACGAGCTTGACTGCGCCTGCTGGTAGCTCTTGTTATGGACGTCTAATTGGGCATCGTTGCGCATCTTGCTCAGCTTGATCCAGTTGTACGCGGCAATGGCTCCGATTGTCACAACTAGACCCGAGATGTTGATAGGTGTGAGCTTGTCATCAAAGACTAACGCGGCGGCCGAAATCGTCACAACCTCCTTGAAGATACCGGCAATGGAGAGGGTGACGACGCTACTTCGCTGCAGCAGGGCGAATTCGCTAGCCGTCATCAGGAAGGCGATCGTTCCTGGGAAGAGAATGATCAAGGGTGTTCGGAAAGCGCCCCGTTCGTTGCTTAATGTCTTCAGCCCCTCGATTAATTCGAAGAAACCTTCCACAGGCAGCGCAATAACTATAAGGGTGAGAAACATGACGGGTGCGAGGAAAAATATGCTAGAGAATGGGTTTGATGTAGCTGGGTTTCGTAGTAAGAGAATCTGCGTGAGGCCCCAGCGGAAACCGGAAAAGAAGGCAGCGGATATGACGAGAATGAATCCTCCTAGTTGGAATTCAACCTCTCCTGCTACCATCATTACCACACCTGCGGTCATAGTTGCGATGATGGCTACTAATTTCCACGTAGGAGTTTCGAGGCGGAAAACAAAGGCGAAAAGTAGGACAAACGCTAGGGAAGAAGATTTGCACATAGCTTCAGTGCTGTTAGCTTTAGAGTTCTCCTCACACATCACAGGCTAGAACTTACTATAAAAAGTAAGGGTAATGAACTTTAGAGACGTGTTCCCCAATCCGATATCTAACCCCGTTGCCGCACCACACGGCCCTATCCTCGTCAAGTAAAACATTTTGGTCATAATCGGACGTTCAGGCTCAGCCTCGTGTCTCGACCGACCTAAGTCGGAGCTGTGTTGCGTATGGCCAGGTCGTAAGGAAGGTATGAAGTATAATACTAAACTTGCAAGGGAAAATTGCACGAGCATGTGCGTCGCTGTTGTGAATAGTGGAAATGCAAAATTAAGCTGGCCCGAATCGAACATCCATTTGTTGTACTGCGAGGTAGAGAACTAAGTTAGCAAAGGGAGGCCTCTCTCCGTAGTGAGACGGACGGGAAATCAGCAAGCGACCTACTAAAGAAATTGAAAGCGAAAACAGATACCAGAGCCCGATCAGAACAGCATTGATGGCCAATTTCTTGAATACGTTCTGGTCCGCCTCTTTCCGTTCTTCGTCTGTTATCCTATCGCGTGCGATCCTCTGGTCTAATCTGGTATTCCGTCGTCGCTTGGCTTGTTTCCTCCGCTTGTCCTTCCTCGTCAAACCGGTCTCCTCATCGTCGTGCAGGTCTTCTTCTGATAGACTGTCCTCGTCCTTGTTATCTGATCTAGACGCGTCCCGACTCTGTCCTTCTTCTGAAATCTTGGCTTCCAGGTCTCCCGGGTTCTTGATGCTGGTAGCACGTGGTCGCCCAGTTCGGGAATTGGACGGTTGAGCAGTGTTCGGATTAGCCGTGAGCGTGCTCCGCCGGCGACGATGGCCTTGAGGAGCTATAGAGTCCATCTCGATATCCTCAGGACGGCGACCGGCGGCGTTGGCAGAGGAAGGGTTCGCGCTATCTGACGGCCAGTCTATCTTAAAGCTGGTGGTGGCAGAGGAGGCGGAGGAAGGAATGGACAAATCGATATTCGGGGAATTGGATGCCAATACGCTATTAACAGACAAGGTGGCCGGTCCCGGCGGGGAAGAAACAGTGGACAGGCGTCGATGAGATGGTTGATAATGGTTGGACAAAGGAGAAGGCATATTCCAAGAAGTAATAAGATTATGTACGGTAGGGACTTGAAGTAATACTGCAAGCTAATGGGGCATCATGTTCGAACCCCTAGGGATCCCCAGTCTCAATAGCTACCTAGACTCTAGCGTCCCTAGCGTCGACCAAGTTTGGGTGCGTAGAACCTGGATGGGGTCTTTAGCGCCCCTTTATGACTATGTAGGCCTTGGCAGCTAAACAAATACCTAAAATGAAGGGCAACCGAAAGTCGACCAGTTGATGCAGACGATTACATGCGTGTACTATGTAGCAACATTGAAACTCGTGGATCCTGGGGATTAAACTTGGACCCGCGTTTGAGTTATGCAGACCTACAGCCTTAAATGTGAAAAGTGTGGGGATACTTATGTACGTTTTCATACTTTAGGTAAGCGGCTATTGTGCTTTCTGATGTGTGGCTGGTGTTCGTGGCTGGTGTCACGGCAGGGGAACAATAATGCCGCTTACATGACCTGATGGCTACCTAGATTGCGTGAAGAATTATTAAGGAACCTTAGTTTGAATGAATGTTTCTATTAACGGCTTKCACGAGACTGTTTTTACATGCCGTTTCTACGTCTAGGTACGTATACGCATTAGAGCACACTAATCCGCAATATGTGAATATTGTAGCAAACTTCTAAATGAGATAAGAGAGCGTACAACGAACAGCAGAGGATGAAATGGATATGACGGACCAGTAGATACTACAAACCATGGTTCTTCGCACGCTGGCCTGCCTCGTCCATGTAACCCACCTCTAAAGCAAAGAACCTACGTGGATCTCATAGGTTACGTATGACTTGACCGACACATGAACTCCACATGCTAGTAAGGGGTTTGCAACAGAAGTTGTCCTGGCCACGTTCCGCTCTGGCTTCACACCTGCAGATGTCGATGAAGCTACTCGCAAGCTTGTTGAGGCAACACTCGCTGCACAGGGAAGCAATAGGTTTCACACATTGCTTGTGCACAGCGACTCCTCCCTCCCGTACATGCTCATCGACTGGGACTTGGAGCCTACGTGAGTTCGCTGAGAAGGATAAAACCCTGGCGATGATTTCCGACGACGTGGCCGCCTGCGCTTCGGCTGAGGTGTTGGCCGGTATCATTGAATAGGCCGCGGTGCTAGAGCTTGTTAGCTAGCGCGAAAGTCAACGGGTTTAGCGGGTAGATGGTCTCGGGTTGGGTTCTTGAGGAGCTCAATTATAAGGGCGAAGCTAGTCATGTACTGGTCGTCGCATTTGGATGGGACAGTATCGTCGCACATGAGCGCCCTCCCGCGATGAAGAGTTTTGAGAAGATTCTCGCTGTCCTCAACGGACTACCGACCCAAAAGGGGATGGAGATTACCCATACCACCACCAAGACCTGGTGAAAGCTGGGTCGACGTCTATCGGGGATACAGTTGGTGCTGTCTGAGTATTGATGTACCGTCTCCGTTGGGATCCCTCCAGATGCGAGCTGGAGGAATACCATGCTTCAATCTGGGCCATAGGAAACACTCCTAATCCCAAACTGGCTCCTTGCAACTCTTTTCCATGACCCCATCTATGCAGACCAGATTTAACGAGAAAGCAGCTCGTAGATTGAGCTAGACACCACAAATCTCCTCTATCCCAATAGGATTGACATATACGAGACGGCCGCGAAGGGTGGTGTAGAGGCGATAGGGACAGAGATAATCTCAGCATTCACCAACTCCCAAGCACTGGTAATCGGGTGGACTATCAGAAGTCGGATTTTTGAGACGGTCTGGTCAAGAGGTTAGCAAAACATAAATCTAGCAAAAGTCGTTCCAAGGAAGTAGGTGTAGACTTCGATACAGAGAAGGAGAAGTAATGTCTTGATGTAGCCTTGCAAGATAAGTGCCTGCTTTAGGATGAGAGATCGTAAGATATGTGTTTTCCCCTCCCGGTGATATTTGCACCATGCTCTCTATAATTATAAGGAGATGGGGCACTAAAAGCCACTATAGATACA
Source organism: Hypoxylon sp. E7406B (assembly GCA_000931505.1). Lineage (NCBI taxonomy): Eukaryota > Fungi > Ascomycota > Sordariomycetes > Xylariales > Hypoxylaceae > Hypoxylon > Hypoxylon sp. E7406B. The sequence continues at coordinate 9,135 of JYCQ01000139.1, read as the reverse complement.
GGGTATTTAGCGCATAGCAGCTGGGGCTCGGGTACGCTTCAGGCACTGCTCATTCAAATGAAATGGATCCATCAGTGGATTTATTAGTGCACCCATTGTAGTGGTTTATTACAGTGTGCGGGGTGCTAAGTTACGGCGTCTCTAATAAGAATTTACAGCAGCCTTGTAGCGCCTAAGCTTACCCGTACGAGGCTTATAATCCTGGGCAATCTTGGCTTAGGTAAACTTTACAGGGCTTACCTTCCGGCCTATCTCGGGGGTTTTGGAGGTTAGATGGGCTACAGCTATAAGGCCTTATAGTGGATGGATGCGCTAAAGAGCTTAATACCAACTGCAACCGAAAAATGTTATAAGGGATACCTAAGGCGATATAATGCGCTATAATTATGATGAGCTTTAGTGTGTCAAACGCCCTGTATTTATATATACCTCCACAACGGTCCATTTTATAGAAGATGCCGCATACCCCTTGTTAATAATGCCTTGCTCAAACCACTATAGCTGGGGCTTTTTACCACTTTAATGACATACCATCACCACATTGATGCCTCTGGCCTAGAAATTCGTACGCGACGAGCGTGGGGTATCAGGGACCTACGCTCGTCTATTTCGTCCATATTGCTAAGAAGTCTGATTACTGAAGTTTCGACAAGTTCGAGAAAATACTCTTGCTTGGTAACTTCTCTATTAAAAACAAACAGAATAACAACATTATCATTCACCTTGAAAGCTTCGGCATACACGCTCCATAGCTGAATATCCGACGCTGACAGGTTCCACACGAAGAGTTCTCCATGTGCCACCTGAGCGATTACCACTCTTTTACCGGTCCAGCGGCGAGGAAATTCGCAATTGGGACGCCAAAGAAGAAGCTGATCCCTGCCCCTGGACCGGCTCACAAAGCCTGTCTCCGTCATCATCTACTCTCACCCAGTTTCCGCTCCTATTTGTATGCCTGACAAGCTCGATCTGATCAACGACGTTGATTCCTGGTGGGGCATCTTGGAAGTATCCCCTAGAGGCCGAGACATTCACAGTGGTTTGTATCTCCCTGCCGTAGAGGTCCTTCTTCATGGTGTCTTTGGTAGGACCTTCAAAGCGCCAGCGTGAGTCATCTGCCGAGCGAGAAAACATCCGCCGATATAGGGGGCGATAGGTCGGTACTGATACAGCCAGCATCCCAACGGTGAGTTCGACGATACTGACTATGAGTGAGGGCGCAGCATCCCCTTAGAGTATTCGTATTAGAGAAGCCGACAACGATTAGAGAGGATTGATAAACTTACATGCTCCGTCAATTGTGCCGATCTGAAGGGAATAGAAGAGCCTGACAATACTAACAATGCACGCGCTGCAGAAAGGTAGACGTGGTTAGAAAGCACGAGGTGGCAGAGATGTATTGTAAAGGTTGACCAACCTGCTCGCTATGACGAATGTAGATAGGACGAGCCACTTCTTCTGCTTAGCTATATGCAATTTCCACACAAGCGGGATAACCATGACCACAAGGAAGATGTCCGTGATGACGTTTATAATACCGGAAATGAGGTTCTGCAAGCCGAAGTTGATGCAGAAGCCCCCTCGCTCGGGCTCCCAAACGTAAGAGATAGGGGTGCATTGAAAAATGGCGACGAATGCCCCAGAGATCGCCCATCCGGCTAGAAACACGGCGATACCCCAAATCAAGTAGTGGAAACTACGTATAGCGAATATATGGTAGTATAGACTCAGGAGACTGAACTTGATACAAGCGATCGCGAGTACGTATCCCGCCTCGCCGATAATAGACACCTGTAGCATATGAGACGGGCTATGCTTGAAGAGCGAGCAAGGGCGTAGGCAAGTGTGTCAACTCACAATCTGGATCATGCGAATGTTTGTGGCAAATATTATGTGTCGTCCTATCCCGTATCTAGTCCCAAGTGCCCAGCAGGAGCTCACCATGATCAACAAGACCCAGGCGATTATGATGAACCCATCGCTTATATCGAGACGGAGGCGGCCGAGCATTATCCATCGTGCCACGAAGCGTAGTACTAGTACGAGAACAGAGAGAAAACCACAGACTGAAGCAGTGGCAATGATGTTAGGAACCAAGGTGTCGTCGGCATGTGCCTCGAAATAAGCTATCTGCTCGTCGGTAGGTCGCGCTGACATTGTAGCTCTAGGTCCCACACTTAGCGAAGGTAGAAATAAGCAATGAGGAGTAGGAAACACGCATGGAATCAGTCGGCTCGTTATCGGTCCTCGTCGGCTGCATCTGCCTTTAGATGAGCTCAGAACCACGTCTACTCCAACGTGAATGTAGAGAATAATGAACCAACAGGGCGACTGCTGCTACGTTTCATGGGGCTTTCTATCTTTAGAGTCCCTGATATATACCGACGTTAATATGCCGATGTGCTGGCTCAGCTTCCTAGAAGAATTTTCCATGGGCAGTAGATGGCGTTGTTTGCCATGCATTAAAATAGCCACTCACGGTATACACATAGCAGAGTCGTGTAACACATCGATGCGAGTGAGATCCCTTACTGAAAGGCTACCCCGATAGAAGTATTTATTCGTACATATAAATATAATATCATATTTTAATAATATTTAATTTTTAATTTATATATATATATTTTTTAAAAAAAAATAAGTAGTATATTAACACGAGTTTATAACGTAAAGTTTAAGTTTATCTCTTTAAAAACGATTTATATTCCCACGCTTCCTTTTTAACTTAAGAAATAATGTCATTTCTATACTTAGTCCCCATGGTTTCATCCATATGTTCCTTATTACTCGCGCGCGATCAATGGTTCTTCTTGCGACTGTTCGACAAGCCAAACATACAGAGCTTATCTAATCGAATCTTACCGTCTTATTTTGATACGCTTTTCCAGCGCGGTGCGATCCTCGTTTTAGCCCTGCTACTCACCACCATCTCCTCGTCATTAGCCGCCATGTGGTCAGCAGAGGACCTGCTGCGCAACCGTGGCTCATGGACTTGGTACTTGGCGGGTACCCTAGCCGCCGCCAGCCATCTTGTCTTCGCACCATTCATATTCCCCTAAGTTCGCGTCATCGTGACAGCCGGTAAAGAAAATCCACTAATAGGGCTCCGTGGCTGGATGCGTATTCATATCATCCGAAGCTTGACGTCGGATCTGGCTGCTTGTGTCTGCTTCGTCGTGGCCGTTGCTTATACCATAGAGCCTTGACAGAAAATACTGGAGGGGTCTCCTTAGGAAGCGGATTTCTGAATCAAGTCGATAGGTAGCCGGTATGCACGCCGGCTGAGGGGCAAAAGTGATACGGCGATCTTCCCCCCATTTGCGCACTTTGAGACAGTTGAGGCGTTCCCTCGTTCTGGCAGTKCCGTGATCTCGTTCAGGACTGAATGGCTGGGTGGTATCTGGTTGGTTGACATTTGCTTGGGTAGTACTTACTTGGTTGGTATTGGCTTGGCTAGTATTTGGTTGGTTGGTTTATATTTGATATCGTTGTCTGTACTACCCTCTTTCAATCCTCCTTTCCTGCCTTAACTTGAGAGCTGTGGCGTGCAATGCGCTCATCAAATCCAACAAGGCTGATTACTCGAACTCCAAAGCATTTGATAGTCAATGCCTCGGGCCCAGTCCATTTTATGCAGTCAGATGTGGACGACAGCTAGTATAGTATTTTATAACCTAAATGAAAACATAGCCGAGGGCCGTCATGTGTCGGATGACGTCCAGATCGCATTTTCCACCAGCTTGAGATGCATCTGTAATCTTTCCCGACTTTGTTCCATCCTCTCAATCACGGATCTTGCTGCTCGCAAGCAGAAATTTGGTGTATTGACTCCAATTTGGCCTGTCTGTATATCGTCCAATATATCATCCAGGTGGTCTTGTTTTTCTCGGGGCTCTTTATCCTGCCTTACTTGAGCGGTATCTTGTGTTACAGTGCTGTTCAGGCCAATCGATAGCGTAGACGGTGTGGGAGAACTAGACAGTGACATTCCGCTAATGGCGGAAGCCAGATGGCAATGGCCATGATCTAGTCTTCTCAGAAGGTGAATTATTAGTTCAAGCACCATCATGACTTGAGTGTCTGAAAAGCGTCCGAATCTAGGCTCAGGCGGTTGCGTAGCCCCTTCCTCACGMCCCCAGGCCGAGCTCGGACTCAGCTTATCAAGCCTGCATAGATAGGAATGGAGAAAGTTGCAGACTTTCTTAAACATATCTATGAGACGGTGGTGACATGCTAAGGCCATCAACGTTGTTGGAAGATCTGGGGTGGCATTGCCGGACTGATCAGGAGATAAAACGTCTGTAGGATTCGTGTCTTGATCTAGTACACTGGTATACCCCTTGTGCGAGATAGTCCTATCCATTATCTTTAGCAAGTTGCGGGTTGCTTCGATCATCTCGTCGTGTAAAGGGGAACCAGCAGCGATTGCAGTGGCAGGKCGACTCGATACGGCACGGATGGCACGATATATCCGTAAATTGAGATCAGTTAATTCCTGTATATTTCTTTCGATAGGATCCAGGGGTTGGACCTGGTTGTTAGGAGTAGACGTTTGTGCCTCTGTCGTGCTCCCACTGAGTAAGTCGACGCTATCATCCTCAAGCAATAGGTTTGTGAAAGTTTCCGGGCTCCCCGTACCAAAGCCTAGCTGGTTTCTGTCAATATCAGGGCTTGTGAGAGAGTCCACCCTGTCGTGCTCCAGTGCGGATGTGGATATAGTTTGGCACCATGGCGATGTCAATTCGGCGTTAGGGAGGTCGACAGGGCCAGGAAGCTGTTCACCTAGGCATAATGGGGATTCTGAGGGTGGGATCTGGTCGTATGAGATTGTATTACGGCGCGCTCTCTCAGCGGGGCTTGGTCGTGTTCTGGTGGTGGGCTTTGGGAGAGGTGGTCGACCACTTCGCTGCTGGGCTGTGTGAAACTTAGCTTCGTACGCATTGGATGAAGATTTTACCCCTCATGTTCTCGGGATACAGTTTTAAGGCAATGCTAGTAATACCCAGTTGCCTTCGCAACAAGGAAAGCTAGTGCAGTGCGTAGTCGCTCAACATGATGGGTCCTTACGGCTAAATATACAGCTGGCGCTAGCCCTTGCACATCGTATACACGAAGTCGAGCTCTCGTAAGGATGCATCCATTGGTTGGATGTCATCTTGCACCGAACCTTCAGCTCACGACACCGGTCGCAGGTTCGGCGTAGAGGCATGGCAGTATCTAAAGAACCCGGGTCCATATTTGAGCTGGGTGTCGATATACGACGACTCATGTTGGAGGCTGTGACGCTATACGCTCCACTGACAAAACAAAGCTCTTGTAATTTGCCAATGGCTCGATATTGTATCCTTCGATGAAGAGCATTCTCTTTACCCCCGCACCCGCTCACATAAAGACACTCCGTTTACAATTATTCGCGACGATTTTCGAAATTTTATATGTATTATAAATCATTTTTATATAATTTATTATATACTTAAATATTTTATTTATAAATTATAAAATGAAAAATATTTAATTTAATAATTTTAAAATAATATTTATTTATTATTATTAAAATAATAAAGTTATTTATAAATAATAATTTATATATATATATTAATATATTAATATTAACTTAATTAAATTAATAATTAAAATAAARTTATATAATRTAAATAATTTTTATTTAAATAAAAAARTAAATAAAATATATATAAATTATATRTTATATTATTTAAATAAYTTATTTATTAATATAATATTAATAGTTTTTTTTTTTTTATATATTTTATAAAATGTGGTATAATATAAAATTATAATCCTTTTTTTTTTATTATTAATCTTTTTTTATTAATTAATCTTCTTTTTTATTAAAATAATTTTTATTTAAAAATTATAAAAATTATTTTTTTTATAATATTTTTTTAATAAATTAATTAAAATTAAATTATAAAATAAGTAATTTTTTATTAATAATATTATTATAATTTTATAAATTAACATTTAAGTTTAATAAGTGATAATTTAATTATTTATTATATTAATTTAAATATAATTTTAAAAAAATGTAAATAATATATAAATAATAAAAAAGTGTATTTAAAAATGTTAACTTATTACGTAAATATTATTAAAGTTATTATTAAAATTTTACTTAAAAATCTTAATATTTATTTTAATGTTATAATTTATATTTAAATAAAATTAAAAAAATAGTTATAATAAATAAAAAATAAAAATCTTTTATTTAAAGTTTATGTTATTTATAAATGTTATAAAAATATAAAAAAATAAAATAATTATTTTATTAATGTAATTAAAAATATTTATATTATATTATACGATATTATTATAAAGTTTCATTTATTTTATAAAATAATAAAAAAGTTTTTTTTTAAATTTTTTAAAATATATTTTTTTTATATATAATAATAATATTATCATTTTAATAAACTTTCTTTTTTAAAAAATCGCTTATTTTCATTATTAATTTCCATTTATTATCGATTTATTTAATTTATTAATACTTTTTAAATAATGATAATAAAGCTTTTTATTTTAAGTATTTTTATTTAAATTTTTTATAACGTTTTTTATATTTACATAAATTATTTAAATTATTATTACTTTTATTTTACTTAACTTTATAATTTTATCATTAAATTACTTATATTAATAAATGTTTATAAAACTTTATTAACGTTAAATTTTATTATAATATTTATAAGATTATTTTTTCTATAAATTCATTTTATTTTATTAATTTTTTATCGTTTATATAATTAATATAATGATATAATATTAATTATTAATTGTTTTTTTTAATAGTTTTTAATTTAACTAAATATTTATAAAAAAAAAAATTAATATATATAATAATTAATATAAATAAAAAAAATAACTTTTTTAATATAACGATAATAATTATTTTAATAAAAATGCTTATATTAATATTATATATTATAATATATATTTTATTTATTAATATGTTTTTTATTACTTTTTTACATTTTATTAAATTTTAATAAATAAAGTTTTTTTATATTATAAATAATTTATTATCTTTAATTTTATTTTTAATATAAATTTTATATTTAATTTAAAAACTTAAGTTTTTATTATTAATAAATAAATTATTAATGTAAATGAATATCTTTACTATTATTAAATTAAAAAATTAAAATTAAAAGTTATATTTAAAATTCTTTATTTATTATTAAAATCTTTTATTAAATTTAATAACTTTTTTTTTACTTAAATTATAATATTATATTATTTTTAATATATTAAATATTATTTTAAGTTAATAAATAAAAGTTATATAAACATTTTATACTTTTTATTATATATATTATTAAATTATATCATTATTATTATTTTTAATAAACTTAATTTTTTTACTTTACTCCTTTTATTATAATTAAATATTATTATTTTTATTTAAAATTAATATATAATTATTAAAAACTAAACTTTCACTTTTTATTAAAAATATCTTTAATTTTATTATTAATTTCATTTTTTTAAATTTTTTATTTTTCATTTTAATAAATTACTTATTAAATAAATTAAATATATTATTTATTTACATTTTAATTAACTTAAATTATGTTTTTATAATTATTATTAATAAGTAAAAGTTATATGTTAATATAATTATTATAAAGTTTTTAATATAATACTTTAAATATATAATTTATTAATAAATTTTAACTTTAATAATTTTATATAATAACTTAATAATAATTATTATAATATTTTTTAAGTATTTATAAACAATTTCTTTTAATAATTTTATTAATATTATTTAATTTAATAATATTTACGATTAAATATATGTTTATATTATATTTTATAATTAAAAAAATATTTTTTACTTTATTAAAATAAAAGTAAATATAATAAAAATTCTTTAACTTACACGTTATATTATTAAAAATTAAGTTAAAATTATTTTCTTTTTTATATTATTATACCTTTATATAATAAATTATGATTTTTTATAAAAGTTATTAATAACTTTTCCTTTAATTTTTTATATAATTTTTAAATTAAATAAGTAAGCGTTATTATATTTTTTTTTATTAAATTTCTTAAAAATAAATATACCTTTTTTAATTAAAACTTCCACTTTTTTTATATTTAATTCTTTAAAAGGTTTTTTTAATGTTATGATTTTACTTTTTTTTTATAATTTAATAATTAATTTCCGGTTTATTTCCTTTTTATAAATAATATTAATAAAGTTATAATTATTTTAAACTTTTAACTTATTTTTATTATTAATAAAATATTTTTATCCTTTTTTTAATATTATTTATTTAAATAAGATATTTTTATTTAAATTATTTTTATATTTAAATTTTAAATTATTTTTATATAAAGTTTATTTTTTTATTATTTTATCCTTTTAATATAATTTTACACTTATTATTTAAAAATTAATTAATTTATTATTAATTTTAATAATATATATTTCGCTATTTTAAGTTAATAATATATATAATCTTTTTTATCTTTTATTTTTTTAATACATTTTTACCTTTAATTATAAAAAAAGGTTAAATATATTAAATATATTTAAATTATTTTTTATTTTTAATACTTTTAATATTTATCGTTATATTTTTAACTTATAAATTTTTATTATTACCTTTTTAATTATTATTATATATATTATTAATAAAAATATTAAAGGTAAGTTTTCTATTAAACGTAAATATGTTTTAAATATAAAAAATATTAACATTAATTTATTTAATCTTATTATATTATTTATAACTTTAATAATTATTTAAAAAATGTAATTTATATTTATATTAATTTTTTAAAAGTTATTATAAATTACTTTAAAAGTTTAATATAATGATTTATAATATTATTTAAATTATTTAATAAAGTTATATATTTTAATAAATATCTCTTTAATTATAATTTTAAATCTTTTTATATTTTTAATAAATTTATTTATAATAAAATTTTTTTAATGTTAAATATTAAATAATTAAATGATTTTAAATAATTATCGATTTATATTATATAAAAAATGTTTTAAATATATTTAATAATTATATCCTTAAAAAACTTAATTATTTAAAACGATATTATTTTATTAATTATATATAATATTAATTTATTTTTAATATATATTATATT